>JAOBAS010000037.1:22607845-22619692 GCA_025311575.1 Elanoides forficatus | reverse complement strand
TCCCTGGGCAGCCTGTTCCAATGCCTGACAACCCTCTCAGTAAAGAAATTTTTCCTAATATCTAACCTAAATCTCCCCTGCTGCAACTTGAGGCCATTTCCTCTCGTCCTATCTCCAGCCATCCGACAGAAGAGACCAGCACCCAAACATACATCTGTGTTTAGTGAAAGCTCTCTCTGTTTTGAAGGCTGCTCATTGGCAGGCTTTGCTTTGCAGCTTGTTCATGGTAATTATGGTCAGTAGGAAATGAAGAAATGTACTTCAGTCCCTGGATGGGCTGTGGGCCTGGCCTGGCAGCTTATCTGGCCAGGAGGTGATGGAGCCCATCCCCGTTCCTGTCCCTGCCACCACCGTGTCCCAACTCGGGTGCCACGGGGCTGCACGGTGGTTGGGGGTCACAGCTGCACTGGGGATACCCTGCTGCTGGCTCGGCTGCCCTCGTGGACACCCCATGCTCCTGGCTCCCCTCAAAAACCCCCACTATCACAGTCGCGCAGTGGTTGTGTGGGCTGAGGCAGCGCTGGATGACCCACAGCCATGGTAGCTGGGGACAGAGTAAAAACCCTCGACCTTGTCCTTGGGCGGGATGCTGGTATAGCATTGCAACAACCCAAAATGCATTGCCAACAAATGCAGAGCTGAAGACTATTCAAGTATAATCTGTCAGAGGGAGAAGCTCAGCAAGGTCCAAACTGTCACCATCTTCCATTGATTTTTGTGTTTGATAAAACAGGCTGGAAGTGGTGCGGTGATCCTGTCACCACGTTGGTGTGTCCCACCTCCAATGCTGTGACTATGTGATGGAGAATCTTCCCTTAGGGGACATCATCGCTTTGCCCCTTGACCTGCAGAGCACAACTGTGGACAGCAAAGCCTGGGGAAATGGGTGCATTTCTGGAGAAAACCAACATGCATGTGTTGCTTACAGCAGAGCTGCCTTCAGGAGCTGCCCGAGCTTCAGCTGCAGTGACCGTGGGGAGGTGGAGAAGCACAGCCTTGCTGTGCCCCGCAGTTGCTTACTCCACAGCAGACAGTAACGTTTGCTTCTTTTAGCATTTCCTATGCTTGCCTGTTGGGTTCCTTTATGATGATCTATGCTATGGACAGCTAACTGCAGCACAGATGGCTTCGGGAGCTGCGTGACGGCAGGCAAACCCAGTGTCCACGTCCGCTGCTGAAAGCCAGCAGAGCTTTGTCCACTCCCGACCCCATATTACTACGTATTTGTGGAGTTATTTTAACATAGATGAAAAAATTTATGACTTTTATGACTTTCAATAGCTAAAAAATCATTGTCTAGTGATTTCGTCAAGTAGCTCTGAGTGTAGCATTTGAAAGGCTTTTTTTTTCTGGTGAGGTTTTTTTTTCCCTGAGCTGTTAGAACATTTTGAAGTGGAGCATTTGTTGTTTTTATTTGAAATTGCTGGTCCTTGCAGAAAGCCCATCTCTGAGATGAGAGACTTGGGAGAAACTAACAATTTTCATTTCACAAATATCTGCATGGAAAGAAAGTCCACTTCCAGAAAAGGTGAAATACCACTTGAAGGAGCAACAGAGATTTTAGGATGTAAAAGCTGGTGGAAATTCAACCTGCTGCACAAGAACTATGATTTTGCCACAAGATAATACTTGATATTTCAGCAATAAGGTTCACCCTTCTCAGCACAACTCTCTGAAGAAAAGTGCCCTGTTTCCACCTGAAGAAAAACTCACATGATATAGAGAAAAAAGGGATTCTGCACTGCTTCCCCCAGCCCAACAGAAGCCTTCCTGCACATTTTCCAGGAGGGGAGGGGGTTTGATGCAGTGAAAATGTGCTGATGTGGGGTCATTTGAGGCCAGTGCTGTGTCCCGTGGGGCTGGGGGGTCTCTGGGCTTGGGACAGGCAGTGGGGGCTGAGCAAGGGAGGGGTCGTAGGCGAGGGAGCCCCGGGTTGCTCTCGTAGAGGGGGGTCCACAGCCACACTGCTGTTGATATGGTATTATTTACAGCTGTTCGAAACGATTGTTCTCCTCCTTTTATCACTCTTCCGGTCATCAATACCCACATAAAATCTTCGTGTTGCCATGTGAAGTGATAAACAGATCATAACGTGGGAGGGGTCGCTCAGAGTGTGAAGGAGGACGTTTAGGGGAAGCAGCAGGAGAAGCAGAGACGTCGATGGTCCCCAGGTGGGGATGGACGCGTGGCAGGGACTGTTTGAAGCACACAGACCAAGAACCTCACCAGCTCCCCTGCCTCTGCCAGGGGCTCAGTGGAGCTACAGCCATGCTAGCAAGCCCTGGAGAAGTCTGGGATGGGACGGCAAGAGACGTCCAGCTGAAAGCCTTGAGATGGAGGACAGCCTGGTTCCCCTGGAGAAGAGAGTGAGGCAGCGCAGCAGTCCAGGGGCTGTGCTCCCTCACGCAGGCACAGTGCTGGGCGAGGGACTCTCTCCTCCTGCCCGCAAGAAGTCACAGGGAGCTGCAGCAAAGAATATTTATGGGCTGCAACCATCAGGCAGGTGGGCACGCGATACTTCACTGTGCCATACGAGGCGGTGCACCTTTCTTCTGCTGGAGGGGCTGAAGGATGGGCGGACTCCATGTCTCTGTTGCTAAAGCTCTGCACAGATTTTCTTCACTGCTGAGCAGGAGCTGCTCCTCAAAATGTTCTCTTTTTTTCTTTTTTTTTTTTTTCTTTTTTTTTCTGATTCAATTTTCTTTTCTAATGGAGCAGCTTCTCTGTTTTGGGTTGCATTTATTTCTCTGGATTAACCTTCAGTATTGTGATGACAAAGCAGGAGGTGTATATCAGAGTCAAAATAACTCATAAAACTAAAATTTCCTGTAGAAACCAGTTACTTTGCTGTAAATGCTTCTCCTATGAAGAGTGGCTGAAGGAGCAGACAGTACTCACCAGATGTGTAAGCTGTCTCATGCCATGCAGTGGTGAGAAGGTGCTGAGATTCCTTAATGGTGTTGTGAAAAATGTATGGAGACAGGGTAGCACCGAATACTATACAGGGAGTGATCTTGCTCTCTCCAACAGCTTGCAGAAAAATAGATACATTCATTGGCATTGAATCGGTGCACAACATTGGTATTATCTATGCTACTTTTTAAGAGAAACATTATTTATGACACAAGGTGAAGTACTCACCTGCACAAACTCAGGAAATTATAGACAGCCAAAAGTTAGGAACACATATCATTAGAAAAGTAGTTCTGCAAGAAAATTCCCACTTATTCCCAGGAAAGTACTGTTGGAAGACTATTAAAATAAAACCAATGAAAAGTGAAAGAATAAAACTGTATGTAAAGAATTTTTATTTGGCTATAATAAAAGAGGTCTGTGACAATTTGAAAGAAAAAAAGAAAATGAGATGCACTAATATTTTTCATATATAGATTTTAAAGGACATGACTTTGTGGATGGCAATATTTTCAAGTAGAAAAATAATGCTGCATGTAGTTAATTTCCAGTTACAAAATGATACCCAGCAGATACAGAATGTAATAATATTGCAATTATTCAGTTTTCTAACGATGCCCGGCACTGAAAACTATCACTCTATCTATTTACTGAAATGTAAAATTAAATGGTGCAAATAACAGGAGACGCAGACAATAGTGTTTCTACCCAACAGAACTTTCATCATTCCTTACTCTTTTAATTAATCCAAATTCATGGTCTTCAGTTTTATTTCCCCCTGCTAATGCAGAGTATTTATTGTTCTGGGGCTCGAATCACATCATGTAATGCTGTTGCCCCAAGAAATGTGATCTTACCTGTCCCTGTTACTTAAAAAGATAATTCAGTAAACACACACTGTAAATATGTATCAGACATTTATTTGGCATGCAAGCAAAAGGAAAGAGATTCTAATAATATTTTGCTTTTTTTTACCATGTTAATACAAAGTGAACAGAAGGCTATCTTTTAAACCGATGAGGGGGGAGAAAGATAAATTTAAAGGCATTGATGTATGCAGTAGTACCACATGGTCCTGCGACATGATGTTTGGCAGACAGTAGCAAGACTACCAAAGGTAAGTAGGGCAAAACCACCATCATCTTTACCAGATGACACTGGCTCAGCTGGTGCCAGCAGAGATGCTAACAGTGATCCAGTGATGCTACTGTAGAGGATGCAGAGGGGGGATTCTTGAACCACCATGCCCCAATTATTCATGCCAGGCGGATACTTAGAGAGTATTTGCAAACGTAAATGCCCTGTGGCCAGGGTTTGATGTTGCAATGCTCAAGTGTCAGGATAAGCCGTGATCTGGAAAGCATCACAAAACACAACAAAATTAAAGACAGAAACTGCAGAACATTCCAGCTTCACGGTTCTAACAGGTACCAGCCGGGTAAGAGCAGTACTGCCTCTAGGTGGCTGTCAGTAAAATGCAAGTTGCTGGGTTCAGTACATAGCTGACAGATTAAATGCAGACATTTGTGATCCCCGGGCAGAGTGTTGATAATTGTGGGTTTCACTCTGCAATTACACATATCGCTAAGGTTGACAAACTCATGTTTATAATCACTCAAAGGAATAAAAAAAATAAGAAAATATTTATAATATATGTCTGAACTTATATTTATATATTTGTGCTTATGTGTAATATATACATCTTAAAATTTGCCCACAATTTTAAGCTGTGGACCTAATGATGCTCTGCTTTTAAAATAATATGAACATGCATATAAGAGAGACATATGGATTCTCGGTGTCCAGGGACTGCATCATCATTAATAAGAAATGCATCTATGAGATCCAATTTCTCAGACTCAGTGCAATGCAAAAATGCATTAAGCCAGTGGCTCAGAGAGTGTATGGAGCCCTGTGATATTTGAATTAGTAAAACTGTGCAGTTTTATGATGCTTCATATTATGATTCCCCATTGCACGTATTCATAGAAAGGGATATAAAAAAAATATTCGCATGAGGATGCCTGTCCTACTGTAGCCAGCACATTCATCGTACAGAGTATTGTCTTTCGGCAACCGTTTTGGTTTTCTTCATTGAGTGTCCTTCCTGTGGGAAGCTCTGGCTTCCAATTGCCCCTACCACCGATGAATGGTTTCCGTCTGGATACTTTCTTTAGAGCAGCTTCACAGAGCGCTGATGTGTGCAATCAATACTAATAAAGGTCTCTCTAAAAAGACTTCTCTTTAGAGGTTTCCCTGAATACGTGGAGTTTCCTGACCTCCTTTTATTACAATCTATTGTATAATTACAATGCGATGAACAATCAGCAGCAGAGTAACAAAGTAATTAACAGCAGGGTGCAGTCACAGTCAGAACCGCAGCATGAAATTATTGCATTGCTCATCAGTCATAACTTTATGACATCTGTTAAGTCTTTGCAGGAAAGCTCTGTGGCACGCGATCCTGCCCGCCCCCCCGCAGACCCCTCTCCCCAGCAGCTGTGGCACATCTGGGGACACCCACAGATGTTTCAGGTGCGGTAGCCAGCGCAGCCCGGACAGACCACTGGAGACGCGGGGTGCCCCAGGCCCCTTGGTCCCCGAGGGGCTGTCACAGCTGTGATTTGTTTCTCCCAGCTGGTTACCTGGGCAGGCCACCCTTTCCATATAGATAAAACCAACTGACAAATCTCTCATGTGTTTGTTATATGTGAAGAACATGAGCGGTGATTAAGGGCAGTTATTTACAGAGCTACTCACGCATTTTCTGTCAACTATTTCTGACAAACAGATATTTTCTTTAGAAAGCTTATGTTCCTGAAAAAATGCAGAGCTTACCAAAAATCATAAAGAAAACTAATCTTCCAGTTTTAACCAAAAGGAATCCTGCTTGCAACTATGTTTTGTGATTCAGAACAAAAATTATTTTGAAATAACTTAAATTTCATGGGGAATAAACTTTTCAAGTTCTGAAACTTTCTAATTGCACATTTGATTTTAACGCCGCATCTTGCCTACATCGAAATGTGGGTCTTTTTGAAGTGATCGTACATATCAGGATTTTTCCCTTAACCAAGAAAAATGTATTCCCCAAAGATTTTTAATGAACCGCTTACAGCAAACTGTTTACATCCAAATACAGTAAATACCATAATGCATTTTAGTTATCTTTTCAGAGTAACTGAAATTTCTTCATACCTCTTCCAGTGAATTTATGTTACTCTATCGACATGGAATGAGTCTGCAGGTTGTTTTTTTTAATTTTATTTTTTGCTTTTCTTTATTAACAATAGTCTCTGTCTCACCAAAAAAATGACCTTTTCCTCTAGCTAAAACCTCAGCTATAATGAAGAATGCTGCAATAAAAAAAAACATTTGTAGTTATTAAGAAGGTAAATTTGATACTCCCAGTAGGCATTGTCCTCTTGGGAAAAGAGGAAGAGGTGAATTTTCTGCACCAAAACAACAGAAAGCTTTGGGCTGCCGTGCGTCAGGGTTACAGCAGGAAGCAGTGAAGTCCAAAGAACTGAATCGTGTTGGAGTGACGGCACAAGCTCCCTTCTCTAGTGGAACAGAACAAAGGTCCAAGCCCTTGTTCTACCCAAAATCCTTTTCTAGACAATTCATAAGGCTGCTTAGACAAAAGATGTCCTATTTAAGCAACAGAACTTTCATTGAAACCAAGGGAAAATTATGGCAGGACTAGTTACCCTGCTGCTGCTGCTGCGGATTTGGCTTTTAGCACACCCGTCCCTGAAACTCCCATTGGACAGCCTTTGCGTGTAGCACAGCAAATATCCCGACATGCTCAGCCTCCAGTTCTGCAGGACGAGGTGGTTATTCCCAAGGTTCTCCTAAACTTTTGATCTGGAAGCATGATTTTTAAAAGGAGGAAAGTAAGAGTTCAAGCATGAATTGGATGATAGGACACAGAAAAGTGACACAGCCCAAATCTTGCACGGTCAGCAGGGTCTGCCCAATGCCCAGCCACAGGCAGCAGAGGGGACCTGAGCTCTCGGAGGGGCTGGCAGGGAGCACTGTGGCATCTCTGCAGCTCCGAGGACACGAGGGAAAAATTTATCCAGAGTGGCTAAGTTGTGAAAGATCTTATTCTGAGGCAGGGCTAACGGGCAAGGCAGGTCCTCCATGATTCTGTGCTCATACCTCTGCTTCCTGTTCTTGCGCTCACATCCTCAAAGATACCTCTGTCGCTGAAAAAAATACGGCATAGATTTTTACTACATATATTTTGCTCTAGAGATGAAAAAAAAAAAAGAGATTGTTCCATATTTGTTTGCACCTAAATATGACATCTGCTATTTTTGTTCCAGGTAAAAGGACATAAAGTCATGTTCCTGAATAGATAATATGCCAAGATTTCCTAGAGAGTTTTTCCTTAATGAAAGATAAAAATATCAATATAAAAGATTCATAGTAGTAAACTTCTTAAGAAACGAATTGCAACAGGAACTTTCCCATGAATAAAAGAGTGGTATAAGCTCCAGAAAGCATAGGGAAAAATCTTCAATTTATTACATTTATGAAAGATTTTCTTAGATAGTCTTTCATGGAATAATAATATACTAACATCAGAAATAAACAGTGGTTTTGAGGGAATTATATATTTAATACAGTTTTCTCAGATGGATTACTATCAGTTTGACATTTACAGGACCATATTTCCACCTACTTCATTCTCAACTGAAGGTAAAAGGAGAATTGCAGATTGGAGGAGCCTTGAATTTTCACATTTAACAAGTTGCTGGGTCTTCTGCAGAAGGAAATGCTGTGTTAGGGCAAAATCAGTTGGCAAAACTTATGTGTGGCATTGTAAACTCAGCCATTAAGGTAAACAGAGTGTTTAATCCTAAGTGGTGTTAATGCCACTTCCTAGTGAGCAGTAAAGTTTGGAACAAGTTACTGAAACCATGATTCTCTAACCTAAAAGATTGTATGACTTGAGCTCAGATAAAGCCACTGTACTTCAAGTTGTCTGACACGTGTTTTCATGTCAATAATAAAATTCGCACTACAAAATAAGGACATGATTCTCTAAAAGATCTCTGTGCGTGTATCAACTTTGATTTTCTGGTTCGGTTTGGGTTTTATTTATTTATTTATTTAGACTTGGATATGAGTTATTAATGATTCTGTGTGGGTGAGCAATCACAAAGCAGGGTTTGGGAGGCCGGAGGAGGTCACCGGCACATGGCAGCGGTGCAGGAAGACCATGGTGGTGTGGTGCTGGTCCAACCTCCCAGCCCGTGGCTTGCCTTAGTGATTTGCCAGCTGTGCAAAGAAGCCAGGCATCACGAGTGAAAATAGCATAACAGCATCCACATCATCTCTTCTTGCCTCCTCTCAGCAGTGCCAAAGTGAGCACCAAGCAACTGGCAAGTGAGCTGAAGAATTGCTGTATCCAGAGCCATTGTCACCCACTTAAGCAATTTCTCATAGAACAGCAAACAGTTTATGCAGTCCTCTCAGGAGAAAAATAAAAAGCTAAAGGGATAAATGACCAATTAGGCTGCCTCATTTCAGATCTAAAAGCAGGGCCAACAACACCTGATGGAAAAGCAGAATGCACGGGGACCCATTTAAAGAAAATGCTCCTTTTTCTGGCTGCACTTCTGCTGAAGATAAACCTCTGCCTGAACAAAAGGATTTTTTCCCTCCACAGCTCTGAGCGTGGGGAAAAGAAACTGCTAGTAACACACATCCACAACCTGCAACTTCATCTCCAGGCAGTTATTTCTGATTGAACGTGCTTCTTTGGTGCCTCTCTGCCCAAGCTATCCTAGCCGCAGAATATGCAATCACACATTACATTCCCCTCAGCCAAAAGCAAGAAACTCACTTTGGGAACAAAGTCACCTGCTTTGACCACAGCATCTTAAAAGCAGCAGGTGAGCACATTCTCCTTTTCTGTGTGCTTGCAGGGGAAGGGAGAACTCATCAGTTTTCTCCTTTCCATTTACTCAGATCCTGTACTCTGTTCCTCTCCAGCTTGCTGGCGCCTGCTTTAACCCATACACAGTCATCACTTTCCAATTTGTTTTCCACCTTACTTCAGTTGTGGGGTGTTGAAAGGGCAAAAAAATGTTTATGTAATTATTTCCAAGAAGCCAGAAGTGCGCTCTGTGCCTACGACGCTACCTTCACAGCGAGTCAGAAGTCGACAAGACAAACACAGGGAAAACTACTCCTGCAGGCGGCTGTGGCCAGGGGAAGGTGCAGTGCTCGCTGAACGGCACGATGCTCTTGTGCAGGCATGGGCAGGACATCAGCTTAGGGTGCTGACGCTCGCGTTACCAAAGCAGGCTGCAGCACTGTTCTCTGACACCCGTACTGTGTGCTGGGCTCTGCCCCATTGCACCACGGCTGGGCTGTGCCGCCATCAGGCACGCCTGTGTGGGAGCCCCTTCCCACACCCCGGCTCCCGGCCGGCTGCTCCCAGGCTTCTGGCACCATCGCCTGTCCTGAGAATAGCTCAGCCAGATGGGGAAATCGGGGGACAACCTGCCCAAGGTGTTGCAGCCATTTTCAAGCTGTTCACGTGAGCTGCCGGCTCACAGAGGGTGTTTCTGGAGGGTAAAGCAGTTACTGAGGTTCCTCCCCTCCTCGTCCAGGGTCCCGCAGCGGAGGTCTGCGCCTGTGCCAGCATCCACGCAGCGCAGCCCCGGGCACCGCCGGAGGCCGGTGAGCGGCTCTCTCAGCTGTGCATGGAGTGGCCAAATCCTGTGTCACCTCCTGCCAAAAAGCGGGTTGCACTGTGCCCTGGGGGGGGGTGGTGGTGTATAACCCCGCAGGCGGGCTTGCTGGGAGCCGAGGAAAAGGGCTCTGTCTCCCATCAAGAGCCATGGGAATCGCTGCTTTGTGTCGTAGTCTCATCTGCAGTCAGAGCGGGGAAGAAGCAGATGAGATGTGGATCTCCCCTCCTTCGCACACACGGCTATCGCAGGCTTGGACGTGCTGCCAGGGCGCACAGGAACACACGAGACACAAAGGCGTGTGCGGACCCAGTCAGGGCAGGAGGGCTGCGCTGGCTGCGGCACAATGAACACCGAGAGCGTGCTGCTGCTGAGATAACAGCAAGCGAATTCTCAACTTGCCTTTTACATTTTAGAGAATCAATTTTAATGCAAATATCCGTATGGAATGTCTTCTGGTCATGAAAGAGGCTTGTGCTTATTCTGTATCTCCAGGGCAACTCTGCAGCAAAGCAGGGTGTTGTGCCACTGAAAGAGCTCTTCCCTAGTATATACATACAGGCACTTTATCTCAAAACATCAACCCTGCTCAGTCTCCAGGCTCTTTGGTACCTGTGTTTGAAATCCACGTGACTGAAATTCCGCGAGCGTGTTACACCCTGGCTCGCAGCGCAGGGAGGCACGCGTGGCCGGCTCTGCCCCGGCTGGCTGTGTGTGGCCCCCCCGCAGCCACAGAGGGCCACTCGGCTGAGATCTTCCCCACCACCTTCATTGCTATTCCTGGCGCGTAAGCTGACAAATAACCTTTGGTGATGTTTGTCAGTAATAAAGCAGCACGTTGCCATTTCTTTTCCTTTCACTCCTCATGAATCCTTTTTTCATCTTTAGAAATAGTGTAGTGTCTTAATCTGTGGAAAAATTGAGATATACATTATAAAATAGCTGTGCAGCATGTTAAACTCTGCCCAGGTACTCCTTCTTTGCTAGTATATGACTGACCAAGCTGAAATATCATTGTAGGAAACGTAACATTTCTAAAAAAGGACAAACAGGTGGCAGCTTTGTTTTCTAATGAGTTTTCTGTCATACATGAATTTCTAAGCAGGTTAACAAGCGTGTTCTCCTAGGGAATTTCTGCACCTCCAGTTCTGTACATGGAACACCAAAACACCTCCTGTGATCTGAACATTGTCCCCTGCAGCCCCGGGTGACTTTTCAAGTCTTGTTTCTCCTACATGTCCTGACAGATCTGAGCACCCTCCTCCCAAGGGGACCTGTTCTCCTCATCATGGAGGTAAACTGGGAGGGAGAGCCCCGGGGCTGTCTCTACAGCCTTGCGGCCACTGGTGGCTTTCACCCCACATGGCCATGAGAGCTCATCCATGAGAAAGACCCAAAGAGCCACTGCGAGGGTACCGGTGGCAGGGCCAGCTGTGCCACTCCGTGGTCTGTGCTTCTCGGTTGGGCTTAGCATCTCCCGTGCAAACCCGGGCACTCTCTGCTGGCGTTCACCGAAACAGGCAGACCTATCCACAGGGGCAGCAATTAGCAGCATCATACAAGCCAAACCCCTCCTGTATTTTGTTACATTTCTGCCAGAGAAGAGATTATCACAAAAAAAAAAAAAAAAAGCCCAACCCAAAAGCCCAAAGATGTAGTCACTTATTTTGTCACAAAGGAAATGCCTGTGCCTGTAAATATGAAATGTGTTTGATTTACTCTCTGCTCCTGAGCTTCAGACTCTCTTGCTCCTGAATCTAGTTTTCTGCACAGTTGTAGGCTTTTCCATGCAAGGCTCTCATAAATCCCCTCACAAGCCCCACGACAGTGCGGGGACAGAGCTGTCGGGAAGCAGTGACAGCCACCCTGAGCACGGGGGCCGTGCAGCCAGCAGCCGGTGCTCTGGGGGTCTCTTGTGCCTTAACAGGAGAGCGCAAACTCAGCCGCCAGGCTCTGAAATAAACTGTGTGCCTAGTAAGGAGGGAGAAGGAAAGCAAGCATGCTGGCTGCAGAACATGGCCCCAGCTGTGCAAGGAGACTCTGAGTTGCTGCTGAGGACAACATCTGGCAACTGCTGACCTTTTCAAAACTGTGCCTCCCATCCTGGCAAATCACTCTCCCTGCACTGCCAAAAGAGCCATCAATTATGTAGTTTCTGCATTAGTTTGCACAGAGTGCTGAGACAAGGTCAAAATCCTGATCCTGATTTTCAATACGTTTCCTG
>JAOBAS010000037.1:22580133-22595931 GCA_025311575.1 Elanoides forficatus | reverse complement strand
AACAGGCTTCCCAGGGAGGTGGTGAAGGTATTTAAGACGTGTAGATGTGGCGCCTAGGGACATGGTTTAGTGGGGCTTGGCAGTGTCAGGCTTATGGTTGGACTCAATGATCTTAAAGGTCTTTTCCAACCTAAATGATTCTGTGATTCTGTGATTCTCTGCTGGAGCAGCTGAGCCTGCAGCTCCTGCCCAGGAGGGATGCCTGTGGGGTGGGCACCCGGTCCCTGTGATGGGGCAACCTGCATGCTCGCCGGGTGATGACAGGGACTGGAGGAGATGCTGGTCTCCAACTCAGGGAGAAAAACTTCTTCCCCTAAAGTCCCTCTGAGGTGCTTTAGTCTATGCTGCAATGAGCAGCGACCCACCTAGAGCAGTGGCTGTGGTCTCCCGGGGCCGGGGGCTGCCAGGCATTTGCAGCATCACCCTCCTGGGAAAAGACCCACAGTCCTCGCCCTTGGTGGCTGTCAGAGCGATCAGGCTCCAGTCTCACTTGCTCTTTGCTTTGTGGAGCTCGGGCAGCCACCAACTTTTATCGTAACATCTCGGCATCATTTAGCTTCAGTGTTTACAGGCTTTGACTGCAGATAAAAAGGGACTTTTCAAGATCAAAGGCACACAAGTATTGTGGCCGCGTAAGTGATTCTTCAGGGACTTAGAGCCCCCCTTGTTAATCTTGCCATTATTTCTTTCTAATTTAATTGATTAAAAGATCTTATTTCTAGAGCCTGTGAGGCTCTGCTGCCATGTAAAATTCTTTGCTGTCCGTGATGATCTGGTGGATCTGTCCTGGCACAACCTGTGACTTCTGCTAGATATAGAAAGTGACTTTCTGAAAAAGTGTGCCAAATTCCAGTAACATGAGGGATTTATCTCTCTTCTCTGCTTTCTATCTTCCTGTCTGATTGCACTTGGATGGGTGGCCTTGTGCTGATAACTCTATCCAGCCTTGGTAATTTTTTACTTTCATGGACTCGTGGACAAAAGACAGAGCCAGGCAAATGGGATTTTAAAATGTGAAGTCCAGATGAATTTCCTTGTTACTGTCTAACTGTCTCCTCTGCTTGTTGCTTGTCATCTCTTGCTTTGCACCTAGTTTGTAAGTTCTTCAGACACCGTATTTTTCTTGTTTTGTGCATGCTGTACATCTTCTTTTAAAACTCCAATGTGACAGGGTTCTTTGTGTTTGTGTGGCTCCATGTCATAGATATAAACAGTAATAAAAACCTAAGAGGAGATGATTTTGTGGAGGAACTGATTATTTGGTGAGAATGAACGAGAGTTAATTTAATCTGAAAGAGGCTTTTTCTAATACACCGGTTTAAAAGCAAGACGAAGAGGAAAAAAAATGGTAGAATATAGACTGTAGAGAAGAGATCAAGATTCAGGAGAGCTACCAGTGCAGGGAAGTGTGTCTTCATCTTTTTAAACTTTTAAGACCTGTGGAGATGTTTTCTGGCCTGGTGGAGACCTACACGTCTGTGTGTCTCCTTCCTGTATCGTCCACCCCCGAGTAACTACCAGTTTGGTGCAGAAGGTTGGACATCTGGAAAAGGCATGTGGCTGTGAAGTCAATGTTTCTCCTGGTGTCACCTTGTGCGGAGGTGACAAGGAGACCAGGACAGGGGCAGTTCCTCAGCTTACTCAGGTCCGTAGAAGCAGGTAGCCCCAATATCGTGTGACTGTGCACAGTCACATGGAAACACTGGAGGAAAGGACGTCTGGAGCTCTCTGGTCCAACCTCCTCTGGAAACGAGACCACCAGCGACAGTGAGTGAGGTTATCCAGAGCTCTGACTGGCCACGTCTTGAACGTCTTTAAGACTGCAGACTCTGCCCTGTCCCTCGATGCTCCAGCAGATAGCTGTGTGATGAGAGGTGAAATGAGATGTTGTTCAGGGCATCTTGCGCCTGGCATTAAAGGCAGCGCAATGGCACACACAAGTGCTGGCTCAGTGCAATCTACTTCAGTTCCAGTTTTCAGTAACAATCTTTTTACACTGTTTGTCCAAAGAGTTTCTTCCTGTTGGCTGCAGGATTTGAGATGCTTCAGAATAAGAAAAGGCACATATAGCTTGTTCATTCATGCCTGAAACAATAAGGAGGAGATGAGCATCTCTTCCAAGCTCTTTTCCAGGCATCAGACAGAGAGTTCATTATGGTCTCAGGGCTGGCTCCCTGTATCCGTGTTTGATTCCGGGTGTTTTTTCTAAGAAATTGTGCAGACTGTCCTGCAGAGGGAGAAGGGCTGTCCCTTGGGGATGTCTCCCCCATCACCAAGCCCTGTGCTCCTAGGGCTGCCCTGACCTCCACTTCCTTGTGGGCTTCTTTCCACTTAATGGTGGCAAACTTCAAACCTGCAAGGTGATGCTTGCTCTGCACCCTCAGTCCAGCTTCATTTTCTACATAGTCACAGAAGAAGCACATTTTTCTTTGTCATTACATTAGTATGTGACTTTAAGATCTCTGTCCTAGTTTCATTTATGATTGTTAACAACAGATATATTCTAAGTACACCTGAGGCACTCATAGAGTATATGACAACCTGATGTGACTAATTGCTGTTCGATAGTTATCTAAAATTTATATATTTATGTACACACATATGCAAGCAAAAAAAGAATTTTTCTGAGCCCTGGATATTATAAATGTACTGAAAGCAGAAGTCAAGTTCCTAAATTCATGGACAAACTCTGGATCTCTGTCAGTGCTTTTGAGTGAGATTCACTGCCTTTGGCTGTGTATTATAGCATTCAGTCTAGTATTTGCTAAAGATACTTGAGGAAGAAAAAATAAAGGCAATAAGGTTCTGGATCAGAAATGGAAAAGATGCCTGGAAGAGAATGATCAAAGACTGGATTGCATTGCTCCAGGGGCTGACGAGTCGGCATTTTCAGACACTGACCAGTGCCAAGACAGCACTTAGAGGAGCACTTAGATAGATCATTAAAGTACTCTATCAAGAAAATAGCTAGGACTGGAAACTCTTGCATCATGGCTAGTTTCAGTGTCAAAACACTTCAATCCTAAACCATTGGCTAGTAAGAGCACTTACAACTATAACTGGGACTATGTTACCGAAATACCAGCGAGAATGCTTTCAAAATCAAAAGAGAAATCAAAACAAAATAAACAAAAGGAACAAACAAATAAACTGGCCT
The DNA here is from genome assembly GCA_025311575.1 of Elanoides forficatus. Lineage (NCBI taxonomy): Eukaryota > Metazoa > Chordata > Aves > Accipitriformes > Accipitridae > Elanoides > Elanoides forficatus. The sequence continues at coordinate 22,592,774 of JAOBAS010000037.1, read as the reverse complement.
TGTATATTATTGAAAAGTTTAAAACAAAAGCACATTAAAAATATTTTAAAAGGTTTAAGTCTACACAGTGCCAGGAACCATTTTTGGTGAGTAATGTTAAAGCCCTACTGCATTTCAGAGGAACGGGGAGGACAATGGTGTTGCAGGGACCCCAGTGCCTCCCCCGAGCTCCCCGCCAATCTCAGGAGTCACTCTCTGGAAAGCAGGTACCGTGAATATTTCAGAAGGCTGCCAAGGTGCTCACCTTCAGCTTAACACCTGCAGGACGGGCTCTCTCCATCCCTCCAGGCTCCTGCACTGCACCCAAGCCGGAGAGCAGGGGATGCATCCCCGTGGGACCTCACCGCGGGGCTGCTCCCTGGCCAGGGGCTCCTTGCTATGCCCCCGTCATTATCGTCGGTATTCTTCCCTTTCATGTGGAGCTGCAGTGCAGAACAGACATTTCCTGTCATTCTTTCCTGGTATGAATAACAGCGACAGGGGGAAAATTTGACCCTGGGCTCAACATCCAGCAATTCAGATTTTGACAGAATGACTGTAGCAACGGCAAAGAGGTTGTCCACCTTGCTACATCACTCTGTTGCCCAAACCTATTCCATAAAGCCAATTTAATATGTTTACAATTCATAGAGCCTCTTTTAATATTCACAGGACTGTATGACATTTTGGTAAAATGTGCGCTGCTATGCTGCAAACATCACATGTGCCAGATGACACCTGCACTCCTTGTTATTTGGGTACACACTATAACAGGCAAACATTTGCAACAGCTGTGCTAGTTAGGAATTAGTTTTATAATTAAATCAATTACAAAGATTTGGCTTCACTTGGATTTTTGCCTTCACATAAATAGGCTAGCACAACTGTCCCCAACTGACCACATGTGAGCTAGATGAACAAAATGATCCTCTCTTCATCCAGACGATGATTGCTAGATCTGCTGTCATTTGTACTGTAAATCCAGGCTTAACTTCAGCATTCAAATTCATCTTCTTTGTGTAAGTCGGGGAAGGCTTGTTCGTGGTAGAATCTTGCTTGCTGATTTTACATTTTTTTCTCTTGAATTTCTCTCCTGAATATTGGAAAAATGAAGAAAACACCATAGAAGTTTATGTGTAATTCCAGAATGTTTTTCTTTCCCTTTCCTTCAGACATATTATGAAGTCATTGGTAATGACATTATGGCTATTTCACAAATCCCAGATTCATGCAGCGGGAAGAAGATACAAGAGAAAACTTGTTTTAATGTTTTCTCCTAAGAAGCCTTAAATAAAAGCGGTTAGTGCAGAGCAGCATGTCAGTGCAGCTACCCTCTCTCCTACACTGCTGTGCTCAGGGAGAGCCGGTTATTGAAGAACAACGTCAATGTGCAGCCAATTAACTTTCGAAAAGTCTCTTCCCTGTAGAGTCCAACACAAAGGGGTTCTGGGATGGCAGGCAGGAATGTCTGGACACCCGCCAGCCATGGGAAGGCAGCAGCTTCCCGAGGCCGGGTGTGATGGTGAGGGGCACTCCAGGCTGCTCAGGGGGCACAGCCGCGTGTGACTGCACAGCCCGTCCTGCCGGCTCCAGCTTTCCCAGGACATTGCCAATACTTGGGCAAAAGTTAGTCCACCTGAACGGTTTGGAAGAAGCACCAGACAAGGTTCAGTGGTCTCTCAAAGAGAGGTGAATGCTTGCTCCCACAGTGCACAGCATTTCCTCTGGCTTTGGGCTGTGATTCATTGATCTACACCTAGTTTGCAAAGTGGCACGCAAAGATCGCTATTAATGCTGTGAGAATATTTTCGTTTGAATTGAAATGGTACACTTTGTGTCAGGATCAGCCTGTGCAGGATGCTCTCCTGGACCGCCATGGGATCGCCGCCTCCTGCAGAATTATTCACCAGCACTAGCAGCTGCCGGCGGTGGCCCCCACGGCCAGCGACCACCCCAGTGCGCTCCAGTACTCCAGGAAGGCTGGCTGGCAAAAGAACTTGAAGGGCAGTGTCGTTTGGCTTTGCACCCCTCCCTGCCAGAATCCTCCTGCACCGAGCGGGTGCCGGCCGGGCCGGCGGGGCGAGTTGCACCTTTGGAGTTTGCCGAACGGGCGCAGCAGCTCCTGAGCCCAGTTGGTAATGCGATGGTACCGGGGTTCCCTGCTCTTTCGTTTAGATGCTGCTTCCCAAAGAGGGGTGCGGCCAGACCTACCGGCGAGGGAAGGGGGCCGTGGCACGGCCCAGCCCTGCCCGGAGCACTGCTGTGAGGGGCAGGAACGCTTCCCAGGGCAGCCGCACCGCTGGTCCCGCAGCCCCCAGCCCGGGCAGCCGAGAGGGCCGGTGCAGCAAGGGCTCAGAACGCTGATGCGGTGGCAGAAACCTGTAAGTGGAAGTCATTCCCTGTAGTGAATAGACTGGCCTCGTAAGAAAACGTGGTTTGGTTTTAGTTTGGGGGTTTTTTTTTTTTAGAAGAAGATTACAGAGGAGCTTCAGTCATTTTTTTCCGTTTTGCTCCTGGTTTGTACAACTTTACACTGCTTTTGAGAATGTTTCATTGATTTTTATCTTGCTCTTTGTCTTCTGCATGCAATCTTTGTAGAACACAGCAAATGAGGCAGAAATGATTTTAATGTCTCCTTCCATTTAAAATGTTTTATTTTCCTTACTGCTATGGATGCCTATTACTTCCTTAATTGATAAGATCAAAATTCCTGGCTTTGTTACTAAGGATGAATTAACTTTATTTAATAAAGATGTAAGCTTGTTGGCATTATTTAGTGTAGGGTTAATCAGTTACCATTATCTGTTTTAGTACATATTTAAATTAACAAGGCTACTGCTTCAGAATAACTGTAAAGAACCACAGGCATACAATCGTAATGTAACTTATTTCAAAAATTTCCAAGTTTTATCTCTGTATTTTTAATATAGTGACCTATAGAATATATATCTGACTAAACAAAAAGGAAATTCCTCGTTAAAACACACACTTTTTGGCTTTGAAGATCAGCTTTTCGGAAGATCTTAAAAGTTAACAGTCAATAGGTCAACCACAGGTTATTGGGATCCAGGTTCATTAGAGATCGGTGTCGGCCTTAATGCTAAGTCCCATTTTAGGCAGTTGTCTGTGCATGGTGTGAAACCCTTGGGGGTAGACCAAAGCAGTGCATGCAGCATCACACGGAGACGTTAACTGTGGCGGGGACGGGGTCTCCTGCGGGAGGAACCTCAGCGGAGCTGGCTGGGCTCCTTCGCACGGGAGGGTGGGAAGCGCAGAGGGGTGGAGCGTGGGCTACGGCAGGACGGGGGAGAGCTGGGGCCTGAAGAATGGGGTGGATGTGAATTTAGGAGTGAAGGATGTAAAACTAACGGCTGAACGCTGGCTCAGACAATTCAGATTAGGAAAAAATATCATTTTAAATCAACATTTAAATCTCACTTTAAATAAAGTGAGAGTTACTGAACCTTCCAGTGAGTGACCCAGAGGAGTAACCTCACTTCTTCAAACCAGACCCACATCTTCTGGGGAGAGATGTTCAAGGCAGGAGTCCCACAGGAGCAGTGGTCTGAAACCTCTGGGCTGCTCCTCATCAAGCCTCGCTATGAACACTGCTATTGTAGGAAACACAAGGGTTTTCCGACTGCAGGACCGAATGTCAAGCAAAACCTTCCATTAGATAGGCAGGATGAAAAATCCCAACCACCAAGCGAGAGTGTAACCCACTCCTGTGTCCCATAAGATTTTTTTCAAAATGTCCATTGTACTTTGCAGCAAATTCTGTGTAATGCCTGAGCTCTGAAGGACCTCACTGATGAAACCCACTTGTTTTGTTTTGCTTTATCAAGTACCTCTTGATCTTTTCAACATCCAGAAGTACAGACACAAAATAGTAACAAATCTGTCAAATAAAATACATAAAGTATGTTCAGATGGTTAAAAGAAGGAGAGAAAAAAGAAAGAAAGAAAGAAAGAAGGAAAGAAAGAGAGAAAGATTTGTGCTCTGTAACTGAGTCCCCCAATGGTTTTAGCGGCATTTGGACAATAACAGAGCCACAACCACTGTGTTTCACTGCAAAATTTAGTGGCAAAAACAAGTAAGAAATATATAGTTTTCGACTAAAAGGGGCTATAAAAAGACCAAACTAAAACCATAAATAGTCACAAACTTTCATTTGTAGAGGACATCAGTTGTTACTTTTAAATTAGTTTTTTTAAAAAAGCAAATTATTGGCAGTTAAAACCATCCTGTAGCAGATTCAATACTCAGTAAATATTCAAGTTATATTCTGCAATTTCATCTGTTCACATGGTCTTTGGAAAGGGTATCTAGTGCTTTGGCTAGGTAATGATAGAACAATTAAAATGCCCTAACGATTTTAGCAGGTCTAAATATTACAGAATAGCCACAGTAAATAAAGTTAAAATGATCTTTCAGTGGTTTATTATATATACACATATAAATATGGATATTGATGTAGGGAATTCATGCAAATGCTAGCTCTTAAAGGCAGCCAGTTTAAAGAAATTGCAAAGCAGTGCTATAGTAAAACATTAATATTAGAGAATAAACATAACTAGAAGTTTGATGGAAAACCAAAAAGGTATTCTGTTTTCACCTAAGAGCTGTTATAAACACATATGTCACTGCAACCACTCCTCAGAGGTCATGCTGGGAACTCAGATTGTGTCCCCATCAAAACTGACACCTGAGTGAAACTGCTTTAAACCCACCAGAGCACCAGGGCTTTGGCAACTGGCTGCTGCAACGCCCGTTTTTAGGAAGGTCCCTATCAGAGATCGGCTGGGCTACAGTCATGTCAGCTGAGCGTGTGTGGAGTCAAATTAATAGCAACGATGCTAAAGAACAGGATGAAAGGGCTCACAGGCACCTGCGACACACAAGGAGTGAAATAAAACTATTTTTATAATGGTACGCCCTAAACACTGGGATTCTTTAAGAGTCAACAAGTGCTTGGGCAAGGGCGAGCGAGCTGGTATAACATGCCTGGATTTCCACAAGGTATTTAATGAGGCATTCACCAAATGATCCTGAAGAAATTAAGTAGCCACAGCATGAGATGAAAGGCCTCCGCCTAGATAAAAAACTGCCTAAAGCCAGGATGGAGTGTGAAGGGAGAAAAAAAAATTTCAGGTGGAAAAACAAAATTCTCCCCTGAGATCCCACAGAGATCTGTGCTAAGGCATGAGGAATTCAACACATCCATAAATGAAATGAAAAAACAGTGAACGATGTGATAACAGACTGATGATTAGAGACAGAGAGTGCAGAGACAAGGATGCATTGTGAAGAGATGCAGAACTTTCAAATAAGGAGACAATAGGTACATAAACTGCAATTTTGTTCAAGTCAATTAGAAAAATGTAGATGTGCAGTGAAAATGTACTTGCGGGAAAAAACAATCTACATTTACGTGTATGGTAAGGGATTTGGGAACAAGGTCTTAGGAGTTAAAAGAAATAGTTACAAACATTAGTGAAACAATTAAAAAAACAAGATGGAAAATCATTTCAACATGGTTCAAATCCAGTGTGGTTGCATCTTCTGGACCCCCCCCACAACGGGAGGGACTATAGCACCCAGTGAAGGTCCAGGACAGCCCTGCTGCCAGGCTGAGCTGGGTTTCCAGCCTCTAGCCTGGACAAAACGCACAGAAGACGGACATAGAGGAGGTCTAAAAAATCACGAGTGGCAAGGGATGGGACCACTTGGGCATTTCTTCCTTTCCTGGGTGCAGTCTTGCTCCAGTCAAAACATGTCTATCACCAAAAAGAGAGGTACTAAAAGATGCCACTAAGTCAGAGTTTCTCTTACTACTTTGCATGTGAGGAACTTACATTTTTGTTTGCTTGCTTTCCCCTCCTTTTTTTGCCTAAGTATTTCATAACAGTTTTGGATGGTGTGTTATGGCAATTAATAACCATCAAACTAAAGAGACTTTCTTCCGGTTTCCTGTTCAGCAGTTCCAGATTACGCTGTGAACACTGTAGGTTCTCTGACCCCGATGTTACTTCAAAGTAAACTCAATAGAAATGACTATGAAAAATATATTCACAAATGAAGTGTCTTGATTTTTCCAGCTATCTCAGTCCGAAATTTGGTTCATATCAAAGCAAGAGGTTTAGGACTTGTAGTAAGAACTACTTAAACTACTAACACAAACATGGAGGTTGTCACTGAAAAGCATCTAGCTTTCCGCAGAGCTGAGAGGTGATAAATGAGAGCTAGTATTTAAAAAACTTCTTGGTAATTCAGAGAATTATGGTGTCATAAAGTTTTACCTTGGTACACTGCAAATTGACCTAAATGAGAGCTACCAATAGAGTTAATAAACAGCCTGTGTTACTTACAGAATAATTATAAAAACAGCTGGAAGACGGCAAAATACTCCTGCAGAAGTTAATGGTTTGCAATCAATGTATCGGAAATACCTGAATATTTCAGTGAAGTCTTAGAAAAGGGAACACGTCACTGGTTCGTATAATTCACGTAAAGTCTTTGACCAGGTGCCCCACAAAACTGCTAAAAGAAAATTGTTTCAGGCGGAAAGCAAGCTCCGGCTGTGAGCCAAGCGGTCTCCGAGGGCAGAGCTCAAGGGCGATGCCGATCCTTGGCCGAGGGCAGCGGCGGTGCTGGAGGCTGCTGGCCAAGTCTTTGGGAGACTTGAAAGTCATGCGTGCAGCACAGAGGACTATGAGGAGAGGGAGGAGAAAAGAGAGGGTAGCATATTTTGCAGAGGTAACAAAGCTGCTTGTTGAGGAAAAAGCAGAGATGACCAGAAAGGTATTAAAAGACAAAAGAGGTAACAAGAAAACCAGTCAATTAACAAGAAAACCAATTAATGACAGGTCCAGTACAGCACCCAGCAATCAGAAGCTTTTAAGCCTTTCTTACACACACCTTAAATCTCTCTAAATAACACATCCTCTCAGGGAAGGGCTAAAGGTTTGCTTGGCTGGGATTATTCCATATTTGCCTATTGCCACTGTTACCTGTGCTTCCTCAATGGTATCTGGCACAGGCCACTTCTCAGATGATGTTGGCTACATGGAGCATCTCTCTGGTGGTGCTGGAACAGTTTTCTAGGTCTGTATTTCTGTGTCACTTTGCTTGTTTTAGATAAAAATAGTTCCTAGCATGGGTCAGGACACAAGCTCCTCAGCATGAAAGTGATGTGCTTCCTGTGCTGTTCCAGCAGCCTCTGTCTGTGTGTGAGACCTCTTTACACAACCATTTAGACCGTAAGGACAATCCCGCTGGGTGATGTGCTGCAGAGGTTGTGGTGATTATTCCAGTGTGAAGCACTACCACTTGTGTCATGGAGGCTGGAGGAAAGAAAACTCAAGGCTAAATTATCTTATCACCAACTAATCCTGCTCTTTCACTCTGCTACTCTTGATAAGCTTTCACCTTGGCTTAGAGCTGACCAAACTCTTTTTTTTTTCCTTTTTTTTCTTTTTCTTTTTTTTTTAACAGTCACATTCAATTCTGCCTTTCAGAACTTTCTGCACTCAGTCTGCGGCAAGGTAACCACATTTTGGTTAAAGAGCAAGAATGCCACTAAGTGTGGCATGAATAGTCTGCTGAAGAAAAAGTTGACTCTATAGGCCATTGCTAAAAAGTACCGGATTTAGCTGTTGATTAAGAAGAGGTTGCTTGCTACATCCCCCCCCAAAATCATTAGTGCTAACTTCCTTGAAGTAGAGGTCCTTTAGCCTTACATGGCTATTTAAAGCTTTCCTGTTTGCAAGGAAAATGAATCTAAGCACATCAAGAGTATCTGTGTATATGGCATAATGCTTACTGGCTGCAGTTTCTAAAAGGAGTAGTGTCTCAGTGCACCATGGTCAGGATCAGACTGAATTATAGCAGAGAGATTATTAATGCTCATCAGCAAGGACTGGCACAGTAACAGACAAGGACGTGTTGAAAGTAGGAATACTGTGACACCAAAATGTTTGTTTCATCTGGCAAACAGGAGAATCCATTAATATGCAGGTGCCTGTGAACAAGATGGAAGTTCTTGTAACGTCCCTTCAGATGTGGCAGCGGTGCCTCACGTTACCAGCAGCATGCACGCCACGGGTCAGGACTGCACTGGTCCATCGCCCGGCCCTGGCTTTCAGAAGGGTGGAATTCCCACCCCCACGAAACACCCTGGCCCCACAACGCTCCTTCCCCAGTGGTTTTGCTGATCTTGTACCTTCAATGGTGGTTTCAGCCTTAAAATCAGAGACACTGATATATCTGTAACTGATACACCCCAGTTACTCTCTGTCTGTAGACACCAAGGTCCTTACAAAATGAATGTTGCTCAAAGTGCAGAAAGGTGTAATGCTCAGCCTCTAGGCAGAAGAAGACGGATACAACAATACAAGCCAAATAAATGCTAAGCTTAAAAAACATTAAACTGACAGTGCCTGTCTCAAAATATGCACATTGCTTGCAATTTCAAAGTGTATGTTTAGCTGGAGAGGATTTTTCTGGAATCTCTCCTAATCTTAGTATGCAAAAAAATGGGCAATGTAGCACTTTATCGTGTTTTGTCACTACTATAATTAATGCATTATTTCTCATTTGCATGGATATTCATGCATAATTTTCGGCCATTGTGGCTGTATGTGATACCTCTTCCCCTTCTTTTTCATGGGTCGATCCCACCATGCCAAGTGGCACGTGCAAAAATAAATCTGTAGGACCAGAAGAACTTGGCTGAGTTGGAGATCTGAGTGCTGCCAGGAGCAGGCGCATGTGCAGTGTACCTGCTCCTGCAGGAGCCTTCTGCTCCTCAAGGTGCAGCTCCTCACAAACATGAATGTTGAACAGCAATGGAAAAAAAAAGGGTGTCCTCCCACCACATCTATGTATATCTCACAGCAATGCTATGGTTTAATACGTCTTGATATCCACTATTCTTCCATTGAAAGGAAACACCTTTTTGGAAGGAGGGAAATTGTGTTCCTTCCCAGGAATAGACCAAGGTAAATAGAAGAACTATAGACTTCTCCGATGTCCCTTGCCACCAGGATTTTACGACCCAAAGTGTAAAACAAATTGCATTATGGTCCTGTTCCTTTTCTCCCTTGAAGCTCCGCAGTTCATTCACATTTAGAGGTATGAGTGATGTTGGACTTCCGAGGGAATGTGACCAATGAGACTGCCTTTACAAAGCACTTCTGAAAGCTTCAAAGCATCATCAGACCACCATGGTTTTTTCACTTAGTTTTATTTTCTTCACTTTGTTTCTTTCTCTTCAATCTCTCAATTCATCTCTGGACTGCATATCAGAGCAGCGCATGGCCCCAGCAGATCGCTTTTGTTACTGCTTTGCACTTCCCCTTGAAGCACGAGCTCTTTAAAATTCACCTGCCATAGAGGTAGCCCATGTAACAGCACAGCAGCCACGCGCCCAGTTGCCTCCCCAGCACCTGGAGAAACCTTTCCCCAGTCTGCAATTCGGGACAACACCACTCTGCTAATGCCCCTTCCTGGAGCGCAATTATTATTTTAGCAGAAAATATTTAGCAGCTTAGTGAAGTAGTTGCTTCAGACAGAAAGGGACGGGTGAGACCTCACAGACAAGGGACGAGCAAGCCGGTGACCGGCCGAGCATGCGTGCACGTGTGCTGGCAGTGCGCGCACGCGTGTCAGCCTGTGTGCGCGGGGGGCTGATGTGGTTGCAGTCCCATTGCTGGAGCTGCCTGCGGGGGCTGTGGATGGTCATCAGCAAGTGCAGGGTGACGAACACAGGGTACACGGGGAAAATTTACTGAGCATTTCTCACAACAGGAGGCATCCAAAGAAATGCGCTGGCCTAAGCTTAAAAGAAACATGAGGCAGTGTGTTTGTCACACAGTCCCTGGGTGGGTTGGGAAATCACTGCCATATGCTGCTATAGATGCTGGAGTACAAATCCCCATCACAGAGGAGCTGAGCAAATTCATGTGATAAAAAGGTCTAACAGTGACCAGATGTCACTGCTGGAGAAGTCTTTAGGAGATGGCAAAGGCGTGTTGCAGGAGGAGCTCAAAGCAGGTGTGGTGTGGGATGAGAGGAGGCGGCGAGGCCAGTTCCCCAGCCCCTCATCCTGAGCAGACAGCAATGAGAAATGCGAGAGGGTGTCAGGTAGAAGCAACATTTCTTCAAAATAATTTTGCTGTCCTACCATGCTTCACTGCCGCTGCCCCAAAATGTTGCACCAAAGGTTTGGTTTAAGCCACCTTTCAGCTTCTGCTGCTCCTAGACAAGCCAGGCTCCCGCCTGGACCCCACCACAGGCTAGAAGAGCATCAGAGCCACTTTGTCACCATCATCCAGCTCCAAGCATACGGAATTAAGTGTCTTAAAACTCCATGTCAGATCTTACAGAAGGGGGAAGCGACCTTTACTGACAAAATCCTTAAGCAAGTTGATTTGTGCATTCCCTCTGACACTCACACCCTCGGAGGCACCAGATGTGAGTGTCCAAGTGGTGGGGCCAGGATCTCCGCTGTGGCACAGGGGACAAGGGACACTGTCCCATCTTCACTACATCTTTGGGGTTCCTCTTGAGTGGCAACAAAAAACTTGGTTTTGGACAGACCTTTATACCCTTCAGAAGTCAATAGCTCTTGTTCTGCTGTTCCACCCAAGGCTCGCATGCATTTCAGGCTCCAGCCGAACCAGCCTCAGTATTTCTGTTACAAACTTCCACAAGTGCTGCTGGAGCAGCTGGAAAAGGGAGGTGTAAACCTGCCACGGCCATGGCATCGACATCCCAGTGCTGGTCTGTACACCAGGCAGTTACACTGCCTTCATGCCCAAAGGGGTTTCCAGCATGGCTTGATTCAGCTCACCTGCAGCTTCTCTGGATGTGCAACAGTTGCATCCCTGAGGAATGAAAACAGCAGAAAAATAATGAATTCAGGTGTTTCCTGAACCTTAACTCAAACACCCAAGCTTCCCACCTCTGTGAAACTGTCCTGGCAAGCTCCCGAGAATGGACCGTCTGCCGAGGCCTCTGTTAACCCCTGCCACTGTGATGGGTGGGGATCAGGGACAGACACGTTGTGCAGAAACACACGCAGTGCCCGGGCTGCAGAGAGCTGCTGGCATGTCTGCCCGCTGTGCCCGGATCACCCTGAGCTCATCGGCACCGTGGGAGAGGCTGGATGTGAACCCGTGATTATCAAGAGCATCCAGCTGCTGCCTGTTTCCAATGGACATGGAAATCCAGTGGCCTGGGAGGAAGCCGTGGGGAGACTCAGGCAGCACGCACATCTCGCATGCCCACTCTGCTCCTGGGGATGCTGCGGGACTGGGGAAATGGGTCAGAAGTGGGAACAATTAGGGCATTGCCTCCAATTTGCTTAATTGAATGCACTGTAGAAATCACAGCTGTGGAGCTTCAGAGAGGAAGCCTGGTCCCATAAAATTCAGTCGTGGAGCGGGTGATGCAAACATGTGTGGTCCTCTGCTGCCGTCCCTGACCTGCTCGTGTGCCTGCCGTGCCCTCGCTGCCCTCGCCACAGGCTCCCGGGGTGGCTGCCCGAGCCCCGCAGGCACTGGTCACGATGCAGGGCTGATGGATGCTCCGGGGACGAGGCTTTGACATTGCCCGTATGAGCTTTCCATTTTATTTTCATGTCTCGACTGAGAATATGTCACACTAGAAGGCGCAGGACTGCAGGAAAGCTGCCAGGGCTGCAGACAGATGTGCCACCAGCCTGACCCAGAAAGCAAAATGTCAGGGAGTGCTAAAAGCACCAGATCAGCCTGTCTGGAGCCGTTACCTTCATGCTTGCATCTGCATCACCTAAGCAGTTGCCTGGACTTGAGCCCAGGCAGGAGAGACCGTGGGTGCTGGGGGGTCTCCAGCAGACCCCCTCTCTGAGGAGGAACTCTGCTCCTCATGCCCCCTCACACCTTCCCGACTCCACAGACCACAGACGGCTGGATGGCCAAGTGTCACCAGCTTTGGGTTTATTTCTAAATTTCTGCCAAACTTTATAAAACCCTGCCAGTCCAAGCACAGAAAAAGATGTATAAATATTGTCGGTGACTTTGCAGTGTCAAGGAGGCTGAGCTGCTCCCTGTAAGAACAGACCCGTGGTGCACGCCTGTGACAGTGCAAGTGCTCTAGGGGGCTGTTTCTGGGAAGCATCGGCAATTACCGTGAAAATACAAGTTGAAGAGGTGCAAATCTCCTTTTTTTTTATTTTTGCCAAATTCAATCCTCATGGAACTATAGTTATTTTAAAGTGGGATATGGGTAGATAATTCTGTTTATGGTTCCCCTCATGTATTTCTGAAGTGGAGAGAAAGTAACCTTTGGTGCAAGAGCCTGAAGTGTCTTGAATTTTCTGGAGCCACAAAAAGGTGCTACATTAGTGCAATAGCCAAGGTGTTTTCTCTGGAATTAATTCACAGATTCTGTGTGTTACCCTTCTCTTTCACAAATAAAACATTATTTCACATCAGCAAATCAAGCTGAGTCTGATTTTGGTAGGGTCTAAACCCAGCTACGAATTTTGCTATGCCACTAAGGGAAAAAAAATGTTAAAGCTACACCTGTCACTCACATCACTTTCTGTGTTTCGGTCACGTAAAAAAGAGTCATTAAATCCCTTTAAAAAACAAAAAAAACCAACCCCCCCCCCCCCCAA
>JAOBAS010000037.1:22558300-22580033 GCA_025311575.1 Elanoides forficatus | reverse complement strand
CCCAAAACCCCAAAACCTTTCTGAAAAGTAGTTACATTTTTCTGAAAGAACAGAAATTATAAAATTTTTAAAAATTATCAAAGATGCAGAAATTAAAATAAACAATCAACTCAAAAGAGAAAACAAATCAACAACCTTTTTTTTAAAGGGGGGTTGGAGGAGAAAGAAAAAGATTGTTCCAGATTACATGAAAGCACCCCAAACATAGGTTTAGCAAAGTCACCAGCAACTCGTGCATCCATCTGCCACATTTTGGACCCCGCTCAAGTGTCCTGCAGCTCTGCGGAGCCGCCGGGGCTGGGAGCGGGCTGCGCTGTGGCTGGGCGATGCTCAGCAGGGAGGGGATGAGCCCGGTGCTGGTCTCTTCAGGGCTTGTCCCAGGAGCGTCTCATCGTTACCCACTGCAGCTGCCTCACCCAAGCGGGGATTCAGGGCACAGGAGCGTTTCTGAAACATGGGGTGGTTTAGCAGAGCAAGGCCGAGGCAGGTAGGTTTGCTCTTTTATTTTTATTATTCTTTTTAATTATTACATTATTATTATTTTTTATTATTATTGTTGTTGTTGTTGTTGTTATTGTTATTATTATTTAGCTGCTCATTTATTTGGCCTTGGGCTGGGACTATTGACCTACATTTAAATAAGCATTCCCTGTAACACATGGAGGGAAGGAAGCAACAGCAGAGATGAGGTGATCACCTGAGACTGGAGATGTTGTTAACTCAGTGTAAGTAACGGTGAGGTGTTACACCAATAGGTAGACAAACCTGCCAGTGTCCTCCTGCTGTCTCTCTCTTCACTCGTCTTGTGTATTTGCAAGAACCCCTGCCCAGAAGTACTGCAAGAACTGTCACCCCCCTGCACAGCTCTTGGTGCCTCGCTGGGGTAAGCAATGGCAGGAGAATGATCCCCACAACAGCTTATTGACTTGACTAGAAAATATTAACTCCTCCTAAACTCCCCATAAGTGACTTTCAAATACTTTGTGATTCTTACGTACATTTTGTGGAGAGGGACGTTGTGGAGTTTCTGGTTTTATTCCGTGTACTGGTGTGGCTGCGTGCTGGAGGCTGGTGGCAGGGAGGGATGCTCGCTTAAGGGGAAGACTCCTCTCCACCATGTACGTACGCACATCGGAGAAAACTTTCTCTGCATGTGGCTTGATGTGCAAGGAACAAACCAGCAGCACGTCCCAAGTGTCTAGCAGATGTCACTAACATGTCACAGCAGAGGTAAATTTTTGATCCTGCTGTATAAAATTAATTAAGGAAGTGGTGAAAGGCAGAGGTCCAAAAAAGGTCAAGATATCAAGTGAGGTAAAAAACATCTTTCTGAAGGAAGAAACCAGCAAAAGCTGAAGGGAAAGTATTAAAGATCAATACATTAGAGTGTCTGCAGGGCCGTTAGATCATCTGGCTTGGCCTCTCCCGTGGCACCAGGTGGGGAATGGCATCCAGTGACTCCTGCTCTGAACACAACGGCTTGTGCTGTGACATTACGGAGCTGGGCTGTCAGGGGAAGGGAAGGCTTCCACTGATGGGTCACCTGCGCAGCGACAAAGCCTGATTCATGTTTCAGCTGTCAGATGTTGCTTCTTGTTATGCCCTTTCCATCGAGGGTAAGGATTGGGTCAATAAATAGGATTTTTCTCCTTTGATGGCATGCCACAGTGATCAAGTCACACCATGGTCTTTTTCTGATACTTTTAGTATATTGAGCTCTTCAGATTTATACTGTCAGGCATTTCATTCAGCTCCAAATTATTTTTTTCTGGAACTTTTCTGGAACTTCCCAATTTTTCAGTTTCATTTACAAAAGATGTAAGACTTGGGCATGGCACTGCTCTCCCTGGTGCCACACATCGCTGCCGAGACTCACTGCTTGCTGCTTGCTTAGCCAGCGGGCACTTTCCGTTTTAGCTGGAATTTTGCCTGAGATCCACAACGCCTTTCCCTGTGGAGCCTCATTAACTGAATTTTGAAAATCCAAGATGAAATAGATCACACTTAGTTTCTGGTTTTCTCAAAAAACTTCAGTACATTTGACAAAAAAGGACTTCTCTCTCCAGAAGTCATGTTGACTGCTACCAGACTGCAATACTAATCGCTGTATTTCAGAATACCACCATCAGTTACTGTTTTGTAAAGCACTGGTGGTACAAGCACCAGGAATACCATCAGGTAGTTATGCACATCCCCTCTGATAGCCTTTCTATGGAGAAATGTCAGGTTTTATGGTTTCTATTGCTCTGGCAAGAGTCAGTGAACTAAGCAATCACCCACTCCAGACAAAACACAGCCCCTTGGGCTCGATGCTGCAGGACACTGCAAGGACCTGATATTGTCCCAGCCAGGCCCTGGGTACAAGATTTGCTCCGCAGACTGGGAGTGCTGGGAGAGCAGCTGGTCTCCCAGCCAGCAGGGTGCACGCGAGCATGGGGGCTCTTGCACTGCCTGAAGACCTCGTCATGTTTGGAAGGAGACAGCGTGGCACTGTGACCAACCTGCCACTGCCAAATATGCCGGGCACGTTGTGCACTGCCCTGTAATGTAGGGCTTAAAGCAATCATACAGAATGGGGAAAGGGAGTACGGCAATAAAGAGTAAGAAGGGCCTTTTAATGTAAGTTTAAAGATGTGAGGTCTTGCCAGTTTTGTTCTTTCAAGTGTAGTAAATCAGGAATGGAACTCATTTTTGCAGAGAACACATTTGTAGAGACGTGTCCTGTGTTACTTGAGAGAATCCTGGTTACAGGTCCTCCTGTTACTGGAATTTTTCCTCCCAATGTGATCATCTTCAAGGGAAGGAGAGTGAGAATATCTTCAATGACAAAATGCTTCTTGTGTCCTACAGAGTGCTAGCCTGACACATTTAGCATCTTCAGTCCCCTGGCAAGGTGATGAATAATAAATAATGCAATAGAAAGGGCTGATTGTGCATGGCTTTACACTATGTTTTTTGTGAATTCAAAGGAAATCGGGCATTAATAAATAGCTGGCTTGCATTCAGCGGAGCACCTCCCTGCTGTTCCATTTTACCTGGCCTCCCTGCCCTGGGTCCCATCTGCCACCAGTTCCAGTGGGTTCGCAGGCTGCTGGAGGAAGAGCAATAGCTCCTGCTCTAACCGGCCCTCCTGAGCGCCCACAGACGGGCGACGCACAGACCAGCCAGCCGTGGGCTTACCTCTGCGGGAGCTGGCAGGCTGCTCGTCCTCTAAGAAATACCGAAGCGGGAGGTGCTCCTCGGCTGCCGCAGGCGGGGTGGTTGTCACCAGCACGTGCCTTGTCACTTTTCTGTGCGGCACCCCGGCGGCCGTGGGCTCTCCATCCGCCGCGCAGCCCCCCGCAGCTCGCAGGGGGACCCGCTCCACCCGCAAGTGAACTCTCGGCGGCGGCTGAAACGTGGTTGTTTAATTCCGGGGTTTAATGAGCTCCGCTAATTTTGTCACTTGTTACATTTTCACATTTGTATTTCCAGCAGCAGTTAGCTCTTCAAACAGCTTCAGGGAGCGAAGCAGCAGGCGGCACAGTGGGGGCCATCCAGGATGCTGCCCCGCGAGAGCTGAGTGGTAGCAGGAACAGCAACCCCCACGGCACTCGGCGAGTCCCAGCACCAGCGTGAAGCTCGTGAGGGTTTTCAGGTGGAAAACGAAGGTTTGATTCTGGTTGTGATAATTACTTGACTACAAATTGGTGAGGCTAGGCTGGGATGGGATAGGATAGGATAGCATAGGATGGGATAGGATGAAATGGGACAAGATAGGGTAGGATAGAAGCTTTATGTGTGGAAATACAGGGAAGAGCTGATAAGGTGAAAGAGGATGTCTAGAGAATGGCCAAGCTGCATCAATGATGCCTCCACTTCTGAACTATTGACTTGTACCACATCTAACTCTAAACAAAGATTAAATGGTCCATCTTAGCACAATTCAAGAGCAGGCCATTGCCATTTGCCATACCTTTTGGAAAAATCCCAGAGGCAAAAGCCTGAGGCATGTGGGAAGGACATACTGACACCCAGACCTCCCTGGAGCTGCTGCTTCTCTGGCTGTTTCACCTGTTCTCTTCTCAGGCAGTGAGTGATGGGAAGTCTTTACACAAACCATTAACAAATGGCAGGTGAGCCTTTCACATAACCTTTAAACGAACAAACCTGAAAGGAACAAACTTGGGAGAAAAAGGTGGGAAAGGCGTGCGTGTTTCTCTCCTGGCTGGCAGTGTGGCAGCGCTGCCCCTGGGGAAGGTGCTGGGTATGGTGTTTCAGGACAGGCTAAGGGCAGGGTGGCTCTGCAATAGCTGTCTGGTGTTCTGGCAGTTGCAGTGCCCGGTGCTGATGCTGCGGTGGGCATGCCAGCCCCTCAGCAGTGTGTGTAAGTAGGATCCGAGTTTGAGAGCCTCTTGTAGACAAGCAGACATGGCAAATGGCACTGGTCATCTGGCAGGATCCTCACCATGGCATAGGTTCACCACAGGCATCTTCCATTTAGGCAGCATCACTTTGCAGAGCATCAATTCCGTGTCCCTACAAAAGGCAATTTCCTTTGCACACATGCAGTTTAAGGAGCAGCTGCCAAATGAAGTGGTTCTGCTCTGCAGCTCACGTCTGCTTCCCTTGGCCCTTCCTCCCTACAGAGCTGGGAGAAGCTTTCCACATCCAGGGAAGGCAGAGCTGTCGTGATTTGGAGGGGTGTCATCTTAGGCAATATACTGCATTCCTGCTGCCAGGATTATAGGGTATCTACACAACTGCAGACTGGTTAGATGTATAACAGAGACATCACCGCTCAGGCACTGCTCTGCTCGCAGCATCTGACATGTCACAGTGCAGTTACACACTTCATGGCAAAACTTTTCCCAGCCAGAGCTCTGAGAAAGGAAATTTCCCCTGGATCACTGTGTATCTTTCCATGGTCAACCTGTTTTTGGGAAGTGCTTTATCAGATTCCACTGCTGAGAAATCATTGCACAGTTTCAGCAGGGTATTTGGGGTACGGATTTAGAGAAAAGGGTGGGTGGTTGTTGGCACCAGATAATATAAATAGCGGCAGCACCCTGTCACTTAGGTCTCCAAATTATGAGTGCAGGTTCATGTGAAAGCGGATTTTCCACACTTAAGAACAGTGTAGAAAAGATTCAATTAAGCAATTTCTGGAAAGTCCTTGGAATGCCTATTTATGGACAGTTGAGTGAATTATCTCTCAAATAGAACATTATTTCTATCTTATGAAAGTTGAGGGAAATAGATCACTGCTGTTAGCAGGCCATTTGTAGGAGAACACATTTTCGTTACAGTGTGCATTACAGCACATTTGAGTTATACGTGTGTTTGTATAAAACTGCACATCTTTCTCATTATGCTCATTAAAAACTAGTATTTAAATTAAAAACAAGATAGATCACCCATATGGCATAAAAGTATGCAAATAAATACATATCAAAGTTACTGAGACAAAAGAGTGCATAGCAATGAGAGTTTGAAAGACAAAAATATGTCTCATTATCCTGAGAAGGGTGTGAGATTTTATAAAATAATAACCCATCATTATGAGAGTAGATGTTTGAAATAATATAGAATAGAATGGAGTAGAATAGAGTAGATAGAACAGAACTTTTAAACATTAAAGTGTAATTAAAGAAAAATAAATACAGATCAGTTAGACTTCATACCCAATTACTTGCTTAGAGAATCTTTCTTGTTTGGTCAAGAGGAACCACAGGTAATAAATCTGAATTATTAAAGAGTTCTTAATTTGGCAGTTGCACAACAGTAGCACAGACCAATGACTATAGTAATATCAGCCTAGATACAAGGAAGAAATGTTTTAAAATGAGGGTGGTGAAACCCTGGCATAGGTTGCCCGGAGAGGTAATCAATGCCCCATCCCTGGAAACTTTCAAGGTCAGGTTGGATGGGGCTCTGAGCAACCTGATCTAGTTGAAGGTCAGTCCCTGCTCATGGCAGGGGGTTTGGGCTAGATGACCTTTAAAGGTCCCTTCCAACCCAAACCGTTCTATGATTCTATATCGCACACAACATGGTAGGAAATATCAATGATCACTAAGAGAAAATTCAACCTAATATTTTGGTATTTGAAAAGGTAATACTTGCCTCATGTAAACTAGTAAAAATTTTGCAATGTAGTAAACTGCTTACAGTGAATCTCGAATTGTGACTTGTCTCTTTGAAATATAACACTTCCCAATGGAATCACAGTTAACTTCTGAATTATTGAGATTCAAATATCTGTCTGAAAGTCAAAGATTACTGGATGTGGCTGCAGAGGCTCTGTCCATCACTGGTCAGGCTGCTTTCAGGTATACATAAGGCATTTTGAGCCTATGTCTTAAAACCCTCCTGATCTGCAAGGGAGGCTTGTCAGATGGAGAGGCGAGGGTGGGGCTGCTCATTTTGTAGAACTGGACACAGCGAATTTTTAAGCTGAGCTCATTTAAAACTATGGCTGTCAAAGTAAGTAACTTGCCCTTCTTTGGCTGCATTGATCTTCCTGGAGAAAAGCAAACAGGAAAGTATTGCGAGAGGAGAAATACAAATATCACCAGTACAGACAAGCAAAAAAAGAAAGGGAGTGAGAAGAACTGGTTGGGGAGCACTCGGGGGGAGTGTAATGTGATGGGGAAGCGCGGAGCGAGGATGGAGCAGGCAGTCGGACACCCAGCACCAGCCGCAGCTCGGGCACGGCGTGAGGTGGGACCACAGCGCCTGCGACACCCACGCACCAGCCAGCTGACTCCCCTGCCAAAGAGGTTGTAAGCTCCTTTTTTCTCTTTTCTTTTTATTTACATGTAGTCTGTGCTAATGCTTCAGATACCGAGGTCTGCTGCAGGCACAGGGGGTCAGTCTTAGATGTTGAGCACTCAGCTGGATGAAGCCCACAGCAACCTGTGCTGACTGTGCTGCTAATTAAAATGCTTCAGATGAGTTACTGGAGCTGATAAAACACGCCGTTTTGTACAGTGCTTGGCACAATGAGGCCTTCATTCCTGTTTGCCTCCTTTTTATTATATGTTAGATAGATTAAAATACAGTTATAATGAAATATTTTTATTATTATTTTTATATGCATTGAGTATTCATCCTTTATAATTCCTCAGCAGGTAAAATCTGAAATGTGTCCTTAGAAAAGGAGGTTGAATATCTCTCACTTTGGGGGAATTTGAGGCAGAAATGTGGCAGTGGTAGGTCAGATAAAACATATGAAATCATCTGTTTCTTGTACAGCTCTAACTGTTTCATCTCTGTAAGGGTGTGTAAGCATGGTAACCTAGGGTTCAGAGTGAGTTTGGAGGCAGCCCACCAATATTTTGATAATTTGCTTTTCTTCTTACTGTTCATATGGTCAAGAAATGTTTTTTTCATATTGAAACAATGCATCAGGATGAGGGATAACTGTCTGAAAAGTCGGGGCACTGGGATGCTTACCCTGCTCCAGCAATTCCTTGGTACATTTAGAAGAACCAGCAGCTATCAAAGACCTGTGGTACCAGCCCTGGCCTGAGCCAGAGCTCTGGGTCTGCGGGGGGGACTGCAGTGTCTTCCAGCTTGTCCCGTGCAAGCAGATCGTTTGAACTGGATTCCCAAATGATCAATGCACAGCACAAGAATCAAATAAGAGCAGGAAAACAGTGCAGGTGCAGGTGTGGAATCACAATGTGAATATTACGCCAAATTGCAAGGACTGAGATTTATCAAGATTCTCTCCTTCAAGGAACTTATCATTGCATTTTCCGCTTTCTGCTCTGGTAATGGATATTCCACAGCTAATCACTGAAGGATGTCACCTTTTAAACACAATTTCTATTGAAAGTAATATATCTATACGCAGAATTACCGCACTGCAATAAAAATTACTTTCTGATGGAGGCAAGTGCTAAAAGCTCCAGCTGAAACGGCAGCCTGTGGCCGCTGTGCGGAGCGGCGGGGGTCCGGGGAGGGCTCAGGGTGCCCACGAGGAGGGATGTCGGGGAAAGCCACGGCACAGCCCGGCGGGAATGGGGCTGAGGGGGCTATGGGGGCTGTGAGCTCCTTGCAGCTGGGGGGAACCAAACCTGCAGGAGGCCAGGCTTCATCACCTCTGCTGATTATACAGCAAATTGCTTTTTCCTGCAACACCTGAGGCCTGTGATGAACCTTTGACATTTATCGATGTCCGTCTTGTATTAGGTACTCGTATGATTAACAATATATTGCCTGGACTTAAGAGGTCTGTTCAATCACCAGTCACTTGTGTACCTGAACTCCTCCTAAAACCCACGGAAACAGCCGTGGTGACAGCTAGCTCCGTGAATCTCTGCTGAATCTCCCATTTTGAGGAAATATCCCTGGCCATGGCAAAGCAGTCAGGGTCTTTTAGGTTCCCTCCATTTTTATTTATCTGGTTGGTTCTGTGCATGCAAGCTTACATGGACAAGGGTGCATCTGTGCTGCAAATATCATTGTGGTAAAGTTTATCCAGAGATAAAACAAGAGAGAAAATTATCAGTTGATAAGGTGCTTATAATGCCTCCCCATCCCGGTCTAATTTCCCCCCTTCCTCCCTCTTTTCTCTTTTGATCTATTTTACTGGCCGTGTTTCCAAATGCAAGTACCTGAAGCAACCGAGTGACCTATTTTCCTGGTTACCTACAGCATACCCATTTCAGAGACTGCAGAAAATGAGGATGTAAGAGCCCGCAGACGTGGATTTTCATGCTTGAAGCTGCAGCTGTGCAGCAGCTAAAGCTGATCTAAACCGGGATTGCTGCAGCCCACCTGCCCCCAGCCCCCCCAAGCAGTCCTGCTGTCCCCTCTGCGGGGAGCTCGTGCCAGGAGAGGCCGGGGGGTGCAGGGGGGTGACTGGGACAACCCTCTCCCTAAAGCGATCAGCTTCTGGGCTCATCTCTAGGTCTCTGGGCTGAGCTCAGTTTTATCACAGTCAGCAAGAAGAGGGACGGGGTTGTACGGGGGGCTTTGGAACGCCAGGGCAGTGGCAGTCCCGGCATGGAGTAGTTTAAATTGTTGTAAAACTGAATTCAAAACAGCGCTGAGAGCTCGCGCTCATTTGGGCTGAACTCTTTAGCCCTGAGTACCCCAGGTCCTGCTCTGCCTTGCCCACACCAGAGCCTGCAGCACGTGCTGCCAGCCCAGCAACCGCGGAGGAGCTGCGCGCCTTCACGGGCACGGGGCGAGAAACGCACGACATTCGCTCCACGTGATGCGAGGTTTCAGACTTGCCAGTATTCAGTCGCTGAATCCGAGGAAGGCTTGGAAACCTTTCTGGCGTTACTCCAGCCAAGCCCTGCTGAATGGCAGCTGTAGAGAGTGCTTTGACATCTTGAGAAAGGAGCAGAACAGCAGCAACGACCAGCAAAGCCCTGAACAAGCATTGAATGGATTCAGTTCAGCAACTGGGCATGAGTTAAACATCAGAAGATGGTTGCAAAACACTGGGGCTAAATTAGTCTTTAAAGCCAGAAAGGAACAAGTTTTTTCCTGTGGTCCCTTTAGCAAGCCCCTGCCACTACTGCCCTTCCCATCCCATCAGTGCTCAGCATGGGAGAGGTGACCCCAACACCCGGGGCTCTCCCAAGCTTCAGGTCCAACAGCAAAGAGAAAAAATGATCCCCTCGTGATTCAAGACCCTCAGCCCAAGACAGGGCTGGCATTCACAGAGCCTCATTGTGGGGAGGCTGACACAGCATTACTCCACTGCTCTACTCCTATTTTCCTGGCTGTTGATATGATGTTTCTGCGGTGCCAGATATACAAAACAAGTTTTAGATTGCATCAAGTGTTGTCACCCATCAGGAGCAGGGTGAGCGGGAGACAGCCACTCCTTACAGCAGCTGAATAAAAATGTGTTCTCCCCAGCAGCAGCACAAACAGTGTCAGAAGTTTGTATTTGAAAGAGAAATGCATGTTTTTCCTGCCTGCCCTTATACTCCACTACAAAATGTGTCCCTTCACAGGAGGTCAACACTCAAACGTTCCAAATGTCTTTTTTTTAAGAATTCTTTGCACTTTAGTGGACTTCACAGGAGTTTTACTCCACTTCGGACAACTGCAAGGCAGACACTGGCTGTGCTGTTTGCTAGGAGCTGTTTTAGCACTATTACCATTTTGCACATTTGGTAGGCACTGCATTATCAGAAATTCAAGATCTGCCATTCCTGAGAGCAGGAGGTAAGCACAGATTGACACAGGGTGAAAGCAATGCTCTGCTTTGGTAAAAACAACTTCTTTCGTACTTGTTTACATCTGAAAGCATGATTAGCTTAAACAAACAAGATAGTAGAAGAGATGTTCCAAGTCCCAAGAGGCAATACCAGTACCCATTCCCATTGCCATTTTTAGGGCTACAGAAGCTGTCTCTGTAGCAGCATGGCTTAGACAAAGCTAAAGATTGGTTCATAAGCAAGTGTTATAGAAATGACTCTGAGATACTTTCTGTAAATGTCATGGTAAAAGAAACTGGTTTATGTTCGTTTCCCCCCATATGCAGAGTGAACTACAGGCACTTGGAGGGGCAAGGGGAAGACAACACTTGTCACATCACAGCAGTGAGCGCTGGAGGCATTGCTCTCCTTCAGACTGTGGGGAGTCCAGGGACTGGAAGAAAAGCATTTGTACAAAATTGCACAGGAGCCTGATGAGTGTTGTGAGATGTTTATGGGGTTCCCCGTAGAGCAAATGAGCTACACAGATAGTTGAAAGGTACCCATTTTACTCCTGTATTTTGAAATCCAGAAAATAAAAGGGACACAGTGACAGCATTTCCTGAAGACCTGCATTACCTTTTCCAGAGAAGAAAACCACACGGCAATTTCCACCTGCATAGCACCACAGGTGACTTCAATTCTTACAGTCACTCAGCTTGTAGATAGGCATGGAAAATAAATATGCACAGAGATTTCACTATATTTAAAAAAAAAATTCTCATATTAATAACTTATAGTCCTTTTTGTTGTTGTTGTTTTGACTTTAACACCTGTGGCCTCCACGGTGCAAAGCTCTGGCGTGCCGGCTCCCCGCTGCTCGGTGCCGTGCAGCTGGAGCGGGGAGATGGCAAACCCTGCTGAGGAGTATTTCCATCTCACCGAGGCAGGGCACCGGCGGCTCTGCTGCTGCGGTGCACTTCCACGGGCACGTGAGAGAGGAACCTGCTGGCACCGTGCCGGGATGGGACGGAAGCCCTCCCGGAGAGCAAGAGGGGTGAGGAGCTCTTGCCTCTCATCCCTGCAGGTTCTGGTCGGGCCAAGGACCCCCTTGTCCCCATCCACCCAGGGCAGGAGCAGTCCTGCACACAGCCCCTCACTGATGGGCACCAGCTCCCATCCGGAGTCTCCCAGCCAGCAGCAGACTCTTGCAGGGATGATCAATGGGATGCTGACAAGACCTCTCCAGCTTTCTCAGCTCCAGCTGGTCAACAGTTAACAGAACCCTTCCTCTCTTGAACTAAATTCTTTTCTCATGCATAATTTCTTCCACTAAGAAAAATCAAAACTACCAAATTAATATTTAAGGACCTTCCTATTTGCAGAGAGGGTGAGGATTTGCTGGACAGGGGTGTGTTGCACTTTTCCTTAAATGAGGGAAGTTGCCGAGTGTTGATCATACCCAAGAAAAACATCCTGAGGAAAAAAAATGAGTGAACTTCCTTCATATTTTTTAAAATAGTTTGAGAAGCTGGTGCCAGGTAACTGCAAGCACTGCGTATATCAGAACAATTGGTGGATTACGATGCAGAAAGAGCTGGTATCCCACACATTCCCATTTAAATCATTATCAGAAGAATGGTTTCTTATCACCCGCTCTTGTTATTACAGTGCTTGTGAACAGGAGGGCATAGATTGTCTGAATAATAATGAGGGTGGATTTGGAACAAAATTACTCCCCAAACATTTGGCTAATGCTATAGGCGACAGTGAAAATGGAAGAAGATCCTCGGCATGCAGGAAAGATATTACTGGTTTTAAGGTTATGCATCTTTGGAGAAGAATAAAATGTGATGGCTCTGACCAGCACTAGCCAAGTTCCTGTCCCTGCTTTTCAGTTTGACTTTCTCTCATCAAGAATAAAGCAAAGAAATCTATTTTCACAAGACCCACATCGGTGAGAGCAGTGGGGTAACACGACAGCCAGCAAGGCTCTCGCCGAGGAGCACAGTTTGCTCCAGTAAGGACACTGGGAGCAAGGCAGGCAGAGCAGCCAGGCGGGCGCTGCCTGCGCAGTACAGATGTGTCTGTCCATCGCAGAAAGCACAGCTGGGGATGGAGCACTGCAGCTTTGCAGCTTGCTCTTCCAGCCAGGCACGGCTGAGCATCTCAGTGCTGGTGTATGGTAAAGCTCTCCAGGAGACCACACAGGAGCTCGGCTGTGTCTGCATTTTGACACTAAACTATACCTTTTTCTTTACCCATGAGCATGCAGGAACAACTCACTGATCACCCATAACTTTTTCTGTCCCATCCTCCCAACCCAAGCCTGGTTATGATCCATCCAGGAGAACCAGAAATGTTTTTCTGGCCTCAGCAGAGATGAAGTTCTCCACACCCCTACTTGAGATTTGCATGTCAGTATATTGTGAGAAAAACCAAGGCCTCCTTGGAAAACACTTTACAGCATGTGTGACATCTTGTTTTGCTTACTGAACTTCTATATATTATGCTAAATTTATGACATTATATTTATGCTTCTCTATATTATACTATAATTATGCTATATATTAAGTATACGGCAAGGCAATCCACACTGGCATTTGTTGGCATGTGGCGTCTCCCTGTGAGGGACCTGGCTGCTGTCAGCAAACATCTCCAGTGTGTGACCTGCCTGCAGCTCCCTGGATCCCCCCTTTGGTCTTTCCCAAAGAAGGGCACAAGCTTTGCCTTTCTCCCCATGTCAGGATGTCCCCAAAGCTCCATAGCCTTTCGGAGAGGACAGACAGCAACATCTGCCAGCTGGCTCAGCTACCAGATTTACTGTGCCTAAAAATTACCGGTGGGAACTGCAAATGAAATTAATACCATGGCCAAAATATTCTCTATGTCCACTGGACCACTCCTTTTTAAATAGCAAATCACAACACGGAGGGACTCAAACCTCTAAAGTGTGTCATTGGCACTCTCCCCTCCGCCTGGTTGCTGTCTCTCCCAAATATTTTATTCTACACAATATTCTGCTCTCGCACGGGAGAGAAGGCAGAGGAAAACAGGCAGCGTTCCCATGATGCCTTTTTGCATCATATATGCTGTCAAGTGAATTTCTTTAACACTAAAGAAATAGAATTTCCCTGGGAAAACGGACATGGTCATCTCAGAGGAAGACAGATTCCCCTACGCAAACAAGAAATGGCTCTTGCCAACCTTTCCCTCAGTTCTTCCCCAGGAACATGCAATAAGTGTGAGACACAACTCTTGGCATTTTCCTGGAGGCTTTAATATACGTCTCTTCTGAAGATTATATCTTGCAAATAATCCAGTCATTAAAAAATCCATCTGAAAATGAAGAGCTATATAAAATCAATTTGAAAATCATTAATTAAAAACAAAGTGAGTCTCTTGATTCATCCTTACCTTAATTATTGTCCGAGAGGAAAACTCGCTGTCTTTGTAGCTCTACATAACATGCCACATTCAGCCTTTTCCCTGTGATTCAGTCCAGTGCAACATGTTGAAGGAGAAACTGGAAAACAATAGACATTACAAGGTTTTGGGAGTTCCTCCAGCAGAAGAAAACAACTTACTCTGCATCTCTGCTTCCTTGCCAATAGCTGAGCCTGCAACCCATGAAAAAGTACCCAACCAGTCCAGAAGGATGGGAGTCGTCTTACTGGCAGAGGAGCTATAATGCTTACAGGGTCTTTCTGCTGATGTTTATTTGTGAATGCTGATTCTGAGAAAGAGGAATATTTAAGTTTTTACTGATGAACCTGAGGCCTGAGTGATGCTTCCTCTCCTGGCACCTGCATTCACCTGAAGTTTTGAGGCAATAGAAGCAAAACACTCCCTTGTAGCAGGAAATCTGCATCTTCTCTGCTCTGAATCAAGGACCAGCATGACAGAGAAGAGCGAGCTGAGCTGTGTACAATTGTGTGTGCATACACATGCATGGGTGAAAATCTCCTTCGAAGGTCTCAAATACTGTTCACAGTCTGTCTTATCCCCTGCCGTAACTAGCTGTCAAAGCCAAGCTGTCTGCACCGTGAATCCGGAGGAGAAGCAGGGGCCGTGATGCCGTGGTAGTGCATAGGTGTATAATTAGGCAGCAGATCTGAAGGAGGGCACCGCTGGCAGCCCTCCCCCGGCAGGTGATGCTGCACATCGGTGTGTGGGAAGGCTGGCACACAGAGAAGCACGGAGGGCACGCACAGCTGAAGTGGGAACGAGTCCTCAGTTTACAGGGATTTGGACAAGACTGGGAAAGCAGCCTCCACGGCACCAGCGAGCATCACACACCGTGGGGGTGTCACCAGCCCTGGGAAGCTTTGGATGAATTTGAGTGATAGCCTTCCGAGTGTGCAGCTTTGGGGGTCCTGGAAACAGAGACTGACTCTGAGGGCAGTCAGAACAGGAGGGGATCAGCACCCTCCACCCAGCGATGAGATCCCACTCCGTTTGGTTGGTGGGATGGATGGGGAATATCTCCTGTTTGGAGACCTCACTGTTAATGTGGAAGCATGGCCGGATCTAAACACGTCCAGAGTCTGCAGCCAGGTTCTCTGCCTTGACCCCAGAAGCCCGAGCATCCCCCAGGCACCGAGGGGGATCCAACCTTTGCTCAGTGAAGCATCCCTGGGGGCAGCTCTCCCTGTGCCCCATCTCTGAGGCATCCGAGTTTCTTACCTGGCACCCAGGCAGATGCAGGCGGTATGAGCTGAATTTGATTCTGTAGCCCTTGACACATAATTCAGGTGAATAGGACGCTTTGGAAGATGGCCCTTATATGACAAGAGGTGAAGAGAGGTAGATGACAGCTCCATCAAAACTTACGTAGGCTCTGAGGTTGGCAAGCAAGCCCATGCTCTCAGCAACTCTATAACTTCCAGTGGATGAATACTGATCTCATATAGAATCAAATATTTATTCAGAACCATGCACAATAAAGCATTTATGAGCCTCTAAAAGAAGCTAAATTGTCTCAAGACAAGGTAAACCTTTGATGTTTAATAACCTGTATTATAATAAGTATCTGCTTTGAAAAATAAGAAACGAAAATTGAAGTCTTTCAAGCAGAGCAATCATTCACCTGCTGCAAATTGGTTTACAAGACATTTTAATATATCACCAAATTATTACAGTTACTGACCAGCACACTTAGCACCCTGGGAAGGCAGTGCTATACCTGCCAGAACTCTGCAGCAGGCAGAAGGAGATTTTAAAATAGACACAGGGATATCTTTTCTCAGGACATGACTACAAGCCAGGAATGCATTTTAAAGCATCTCATGATGTGTCCATTACTAAAAGGCAGAGAAAACAAATCACCTGGGAGACCGGTCCATGCAAAGTGAGGCAAAACAAAGCATTTCCTTCTCCTGTCCCCAACCTAAAAGTGCAGCTAGTTTTTCACAACATAGTTATTTGCTCTATAAAAAATTTATTTTGCAGATGCATGCAAAGGGTCAATGGCTCCTGCTTTGGAGGAGCTGGAACAGGCTTCCTAGGGAGGTGGTCGATGCCCCCAGCCTGTCAGTGTTGAAGAGGCATTTGGACAATGCTCTTAACAACATGCTTTAATTTTTGGTCAGCCCTGAAGTGGTCAGGGAGTTGGACTAGATGATCATTATAGGTCCCTTCCAGCTGGAACTATTCTATTCTAAATTAGGAAGTAGGAATAAAGCATTATAAAAGAACAGGATTTTTTTGAAAGCTATATGCTGTAAGGGCCTGCTGTCTTGGTGTTTTCACCAGGAGGCCAGCAGAGTCCCAACAGAAACATCACAGTGCCTTAGATAAGCCCTAGAAGCTGCAAAAGCTCTTGCAAGTGGAGAAAGCCAAGGATAAAAGCCACAGGTCACAATGAAGTCCAAAAGGCTGTTGTGCATGTGAGTGCATGCTTGCTCATGTGATGAAACACTGAGCAAATTGTTTCATAAGCAAATTAGAAAGGGAATAACTCAAAGTAGGGGAACAATCCTAATGAAGAGATTGAAGAAAATCAAGAAATCATTGTATGGTACCAGGCAAAAATGCAGTCATCAATGTATCCCAAAATACACTGTTTACAAACCCAGGAATATTAAAGTTACGGAGAGTGGGTAATGAAAACAGAGAATTACTTAGAAGACTAGAAACAATTCCTTGGCAGTAATGGTTTGTAATGAGTTGCGCTTATTATATATTATCATATGCTTCTGTATAGTAGTTGAAGTCTGTGTAAAAAAAGCCAGCGTTTTCATCTGCTGTTCTCTCTGCTTAATACGTGGCTGTCCAATTACTTATATAATCCAATTAAAATGGATGGATTGTTTAGAAAAGTATAAGTAAAGATAATTAGTTTGTTCTATCCATGTAAGTAAAATGTCTAACTGCGCAGCTTCAGTGGCAACATGGAAGGGAAACACCCGAAAAATGCAATAAAGGGGGAGTCCTCAGCGCCGCCCCGAGCAACCAACGGCCCAGCGCTCGGCGAGAGCGTGTGTGGCAGAAAAGGAGGTCCCCGGCGGGACGCTGGGCCCGGACCGCGGTGCGAGGAGCGAGGCTTTGCGGGCAGAGCCAGGGCGGCAGGAGCCGCCCGGGGAGCCCCGTCTCGGCGCACCCCGGCAGGGCAGCCGTGGCGGCAGACGGGGTAAGGGTACCCACCTCCCGGGGACAGCCCGGGCACCCCGCCGCGCTGCAGGCAAGCTCCTGCTAAACCCGTCGGTGGGCGTTCAGGTCCCGAAACGCAGCGCTTCAGAGCATGACCTTCAGCTTCGGCCGCTCCATCCTCCTCTCCTCTTGATTCTCGTTTTGAGTGCAGAAATAAGATTTAAATGAGCGGAGGGAAAACCAGAAAGTTCACCGAGAGCTGTGGATCAAAGTCTTCGGAACATAGTGTCACAGAAAGATTTGGATTGGAAGGGACCTTCATGGGCCATCTAGTCCAACCCCCCCGCTCAGAGCCCCATCCAGCCTCGCCTTGAATGTGTCCAGGGATGGGGCATCCAGCTACCACCTCTCCGGGCAACCGGGGCCAGTGCCTCACCACCCTCACTCTAAAATACTTCTTCCTTATGTCTAGCCTAAATCTACCCTCTTGTAGCTTAAAACCATCACCCCTTGTCCTATCCCTACAGGCCCTTGTAAAAAGTCCCTCTCTGGCTTTCTCATAAACCCCCGTTAGGTGCTGGCAGGCTGCTGTAAGGTCCCCCTGGAGCCTTCTCTTCTTCAGGCTGAACAACCCCGACTCTCTCAGCCTGTCCTCACACGAGAGGTGTTCCAGCCCTCTGATCATGTTTGTGCCCCTCCATCCCCAGACCCACTCCAACAGGTCCATGTCTTTCCTGTGTCTTCACATTTTTTAGGACATTGTGTCAATAAGGAGGAGAAAAAAAAAAAAAAAAAAACCAAAAAAATCACAAATCAGGAAAAAAATTGCTTTGTGTCAATCATGTTTTACTGTAATAAAATGAAATAGCTTCTCCAAATAAGTTCGTCATATTTAGAAAAAGCTTCTTTCTTTCACACTGTTATATCATTACTCATTGTCGCTACCTAATTTCTCCTGGCTTTGTATATAAGTTTTCTGAATGCTTATATACAGGTTTGCCAGCTCATTTTCTCATGGGCATGCAGCAGGTAACATTCTGAGCACCGTGTGTTGTGAAAAAGTATTTATCCATCCAACATGCATATTCTTGGATGAAAGTATATAAGATTTGATGGAAACAAACATTTTCCATGTATAAGGCAAAATAAAACCTGAAGTACATACTAGCAGGTAATAAGCAAATTTTTTCTAGGGGGGAGGGGTTGGTTGTTGGGGTTTTTTTAAGCAAACTCAAATGCAAATGTTTAAAATTCTTACACATTGATCAAATCAATCTGTGCCTACATAAGCATGATACCTAACGTAGTATATAAAACCCCTGCAGTATGCATAAAGCAAGCTTCCATCCGCTGGGGCTTAAACTGCACCCCAGCACATGTCTCTGCCCACCCCGAGGGAACTCGGGCTCTGCAGGCAGCACCCAGTGTTTGCCTCAACTGCTCGGGAGCTTTCCACCTCTCAGGGAGTCATAGCGGGGCTGGCAGCGCATGGCATCCTTACCTGAAGCTTTGGAAAAATGATAAAAATAACTCCGTTTTCATTACTTCTAGCAAAGGTGTTTGGAGACCTCCCGGCAGCTGACAGAGAGCGATGACTGAGTTTACAGATTATCTTTACAAACTCCCATCCATTTCTCGGTCCCTTCAAACACCTCCTACTTGATAGTGATGACAAGCAGTCTGAACTCCAGGACTTCTGCCTGCTATTCCTGTTAACTTTCCGAGTTACATGCACATTTTCATCACCTTATTAGAGCTTTCCAAGGCTCTGCCAGTGGCATTTGCTTGGATGCTTATTGTGATTTGACTGCCGGCACTGAGCAGCAGCACAAAAGGTCCCCGGGATCAAAGTTATCTTTGCTCCTTGATTTTTAAACTGTTTTTTTAACTCTTACAACTGGACACTGATAAATTATAATAGTGCACACAATGTGTTTTTCAGACTGAATGTGCAGAACTCCTGGGAAGAGGAAAGCCTGCTGGTGGTGCCATGCTTATCCTCGCTCCCAGACACAGTTCTGGGCAAAGTTTGTCCCTGTGATCGGTACGTGGCAGCGCAGTTAAAGCGAGATGCAGGCTGCCGCTGCACGGTCCCTGTTTGGGTGTGCTGTGCAATATCACCTCTTTCGGCACAGCCTGCGCAACCTGCTCTGCCTGCTTTTAGGCAATACAGAGCTGGACCCGGGCTTTAAGAGGCTGGGTAAGACGCGCTTTGGTGTGCACCAGCTGCTGTAAACAGATCTTCCATTTTGGTTTTTCCGCAAAATGGAAACAGTATTTAACTTTATTTTCTGTCATGCTGCCACAGCACTTTCTCTTCATCTGTCCTTCCAGCCCCCAATAAACAAACTCTACTTTCTAAGGTACATCTTGCAGATATTTTCAGTTTAAAAATAATTCAGTTTTTCCCTATTCCTTTTAACACAAAATTAAACCTTCTGCACCCAGAAAACAAAACAAAAAAATACTTCTGAGAAGGTAAACTTCTCCTGTGCAAGATACCTGGGAGGCAAACTGGATTTTGCAGCAGAGCCCAGGCAGGGAGGACCGGCAGGTTTGTTCACAGATACATTAGTCCCCAAAACTCCTCAATCAGCAAAAATAAATACCAGTCGCCATTATGAAAGAAGCCAGCACCTGCTCCAGGCAGGTCTCCAGCCTGATGGGTTCTGCTCTAGGAGGATAATAACCCTTGCTGGGTGGCAAGTCCCCAGGCTGCTGACACGCAGGACACCCCCCACCTCCCCGTGGGACCCCCGTCCATCCTCAGCCTGACCTGGGATCCCCCCAGGCTCCCAGCTGCGTTTCAGCCTCCGAGCCATCCAGCTTATTTTTAATTTATTCGTGGCAATGCTCTTTGGTCTTACAGCTAATACATAGGTATCAGCAAACAGCAGAAAGCAAATATTTACATTCAGAAAGTAAAAAAAAAAAGAACATTTGCAGCTTCCTCACAAGTAAACAGTCCTTCCCAGTTATCTGCATGCTTTTTTCCTTTACCTGCCACATACTACCATTAAAAAAAAAACAAGCACAAAACCAAAATAAAACTGATCCCTTGAAAATATTTTCATTTCCGAGAGAGTTTGTTATGGCAACTTTAGCTATGCAAATAACAACAGAATCAGTGTTACAATGTAGCGAGTAACAGTCGTTTAGTGTAAACGTTCCTTTCAAGGTGGGCTCAGCCCTTTTTCAAGATAAACTGCGCTACCTACACGAGAAAACCCACATCACCTAAAAAGTAGGTTTGCAGTTTCTAACTCTCGGACTGTCATTTAGGACATTCCAGCTAAGAGTCCTGAAGGGAAATAAAAATACAACCAATAATCTTAAAAAGCTCCGCGACTGCCCTGGTGCCGGGGGCATGAAGCCGCAGCAGCAGCAGGCTGGGCGCAGAGGACCCGGCTGCTGCCCCTCTCACTGCAAAAAAGCGGCTCGGGCAAAGCCCCCAAACGAAGTCCTTCGGGCCAACCTGCTCCCAGTGTTACTGGGCAGGCCTGAGACTCAGACGGAAGATCTGCTAGACACGGAGCAGCTCCTCACCTGGTGCATCACGCTCTTAGCTTACCTGGGTAAGCTGAGAAATTCAGGCAAAGATGACCGATACCTGATGTGCAGCGGTAACTTCAAGGGAGGTTCAAACACAACCAAACAAGGTTTTCTGGAAGGTACTGCTGCTCCTTTCTGGCTCACAGAAATTGCATTTTCTGTCAACGCTTGCAATTTAAAGCTGTTGGCAGAGCTTCACAATGGGTGGGCAGCTAATGGCAATGCTCTGCTGAGGAAGCCGGCAGGCGCTCAGCTGCAGGCACTCAGGCAGCAGTTATCCAGGAAAGTGCCCATCACAGCTGGGCTGCTCCCTGCTCAGCTCAGCTAAAACCCTGTGCAGGGCCTCCAGTTGCTGGCTGCTCACCGGGTTGGGACCTCACACTTTTTTCCCCTGCATTTTTATGGGCTAAGGGCACGTAAAAGAGCAATTTACTGTAGCTCAGGCAATACACAGAAGTTCATGATGGTAACTCGATTACTGTCTCACATAACACTTCTGTTTAAGAAAACCAGGCAAAGGCTGTGTTAATGTACTTCTATAAAACGGGTGCAAAAATCTATAACTGCAAATAGTGGATTGCTGGATTAGTAGGCTATGGACTGGCTGTTTATCAGGATCTGTGTCTGGTTCCAGTCTATGCTATACTGGCAGATTGGAAACCTGGTCTGGGACAATAAGGGTAAGTGTAAGCTGATGCACTCAGCAGGGCTAAGTTTACTAATATGGGATGAGAAACAGCTGACAGTATTTGGGGTTACTGGGCATCCCAAGCTAAATGCGTGTTAGGCATGTCCCACTATTATGGAAAAAATAGTGTCTTGTGAATGAGGAGGCACAGACATAAGTAAGCCCTGCAGGAAATATGGTGTAACACTTTTATTCTGCTAAAGAGGCCTCAGCTGGCTTAGTTCACTTACTCTGGGCTCTCTCTTTCCCAGAGGCTGGTGCCAGCTGGAGGCAATCCAGAGGAGAGCCACAAAAATCCTCAGATGGCCTCAGAGGGGAGCTATAAAGAATAGACCACCACCTTCCACTGGCATCCAGAAAGGCTGAAAAAGTCTGTGTTAAAAACTGCTTTAAAATCAACTGTATTGTTTCTTCTCTAGGTGGATAAAAGGCAAGAGGGGAAGGAACAAGCTTAAATTTTGGGTGCTTTGTGTTTACATGGCAAGGTTTTGGTACTGGGGGCTGCAGGGGTGGCTTCTGTGAGAAGATACCAGAAGCTTCTCCTGTGATGGATAGAGATGGTTGCAGCTAGCTCCAAGATGGGCCTGCCACTGGCTAAAGCGGATCCCATCAACATTGGTGGTGCTTCCAGGCTAGCGAAGAAGGAGATGCCGGAGCAGAGATTCCCCTGCAGCCCATGAGGAAGACCATGGTGAGGCAGGCTGTCCCCCTGCAGCCCAGGGAGGTCCACGGGGGAGCAGATCTCCACCTGCAG
>JAOBAS010000037.1:22541264-22552181 GCA_025311575.1 Elanoides forficatus | reverse complement strand
CCCCTAAATCTCAGAAAAATGAAGCTGGAGCATGGGAAGGTGTGAGGAGAGTCTGAGAGGTGGGTTTGCACAGCCTGTAGAAGTAGTGGAAGATCTTTCTGCCACCTTCAGCTCCCTAAAGCAGCCCATAGAGAAGATGGAGCCAGATGCTTCACAGGGAGCACTGTGGAAAGGTGAGAGGCAGCGGCAGAAATGGATAATTTGATGTTATCCCTGTGAGTTAGATGCTTACTGGAGACCTCTGAGTCTCTTGCAAATGGAAATTTTCCACAACTACAATCTGAATATGAGTGTGAACTTGTATTTGAAAGTGCCAGTGAGATTTGGGAATACGGGAACAGAGGGCTGCCTAGTAAAAGCTACCTGTAGAGAGGCTGTGGGTGTCCATCACTAGAACAATGCCCGTATCCAGTAACCAGAGGTGTTGGTACACGAAGGCCCAAGAGCGAGGGAAGACCTCAGTAACATACCATACAAAAAGCCATGAACTCCATAAGCCTTTCTTCAACCAACACAGGTTAAAGTTTCTTATCTATAGGTATTTGCATGATGATTTGGTAACAGATGGATCTTCAGAGAAGCAGATAAAGGTATAACAGCATTCAATGGCTTTACCTGAAGCTAAACAAATCCGGGGAAGACATGCATCGCTTCCAGCAATAAGAGTACTCAGCAGGTGGAGCATCCGTCTCTAAGTTGACAGGGCATGGTTTGTTCTTGGGGTTTTTTGTTCGGTTTTGGGGGGTGATGTAGTGTGGGGTTAACTCTGCGTTTTGTGAAGGAGGGAAATAAAGCCAGGAGGCCCAGCGCCTGGGGCTGTGTAAGGCAGACCGAATAACCATAATGATACCTTCTGGCTGTTAAAGTCTTCAGGTGAATGGTAAGGAATCCTTTTGTACTTGCTCC
This sequence comes from Elanoides forficatus, assembly GCA_025311575.1. Lineage (NCBI taxonomy): Eukaryota > Metazoa > Chordata > Aves > Accipitriformes > Accipitridae > Elanoides > Elanoides forficatus. The sequence continues at coordinate 22,551,275 of JAOBAS010000037.1, read as the reverse complement.
TTTTTAACTGTGTTACCTACCAGTGACTAAATCTACTGTTTTTCTAAAACTGTAGATGATGTACTGTGACTCATTCATGTCTCTGAAAAACTATTTTCTTTTGCCTCACTACTTTGGAAGCAGTTATATCAATTGCCTTTTTTTCTTGAACAATTTATTATTATTACAGCTCTCTTCTATAGTTTTAAAATGTCTGTAGTTAATGATGTAGGCTATTAAAAAGCCACTTTATCCCAAGTAACTGTGAATATCTGGCTTTATCAGTAGTGATACAACAATTTCTATAACTCCAAGTTAAGGAAAAAGCTTTATGTATCGTGTTAGAAACCAGAACTGAAGAATGTTTTAAACCCCAAATGAGAAATGAGTACAGTTTTCCTCTGTTTGAAAAAGTACTTCTGTAGGAAAGCAGTGGCATTTTAGAAAATGTTCCTCCAGGTCTTAACATACTGAAAGCAAGCTCAGTTTTGGCTGTTGGGTTGTTTTTGTGGTTGTTGTTTGGGGTTTTTTTTGTTGTGTTTTTCTTTTTTAAATACTTTTCAGAAAACATTTCCAATTGCAAAATTTTCAGATTTTCACCTCATCTGGATTGAGTCGATAAACCTTCCTTAAGACCGAAGCTGTGCCAACAAGGGACTAAGACTGCAAAATTCACTGTCTTCAGTTCAGGGTAAATTATCCTTTTGCATTTGCAGAGCAAATGTGGGAGATCACTTGAATCAATGCTGAGACTTACAGAGGTTTAGACTTTTTTTCCTCCTAAGCCCAGAGGCCTGATTTCCTTGGCACTGAAGTGACTCACCTTCAACATGTCCAGGGTGTGTGAAACAAGCATGAGATGAAATGCCAGTAGTATTCAGGTGGGCAGTTGGAGCTCTTTAATCTCCAGCTCATTGATCAGTTGTTGAATATTAGCTCGGTAATTTTATAACCAGAAAGCAATAGTGAAGGCAATAGATTTAAAGTAACATTCCTGGGACTTTACTTTGTTTCTTTAAGTTGATCAACAACCTGTAGAAAGACAGAGGTTCTTGAGCATGTGGTGGAGGGAGAGAGGCCTGAGAAGGGATTTTGCTGAGTTCTGCCGGAAGATGGAGAAGGCTATTCTTTGTTCCTCATAGTAGGAGGCATATTGTGATCTGCGCGTGTACCTAAAACAAGAAAGAGAAAGCATTTTTTTTCCCCTCATAATCCTTTATTACCTTAGGAGACTAAAACTCTAAAAAAATTTGGATCGGATTTGGCAACATCATGAAGTATACAACTATCAGCTGATAAACACATTAGTAGTCTAGGTAGAACTTCCAAAGGGGGGGAAAAAAACCCCACAAACATGGATGAGCCAAGGTTAGAAGGGTGCCAGTTCTCATCCAGCTTCTCCTAAAGGCCCTCAGGAGGGTAAATGGCAGCACCTTCAACAGTGTCACTGTCACTTCAGCATGTGCTTCTCGGGGTGCACCTGCAGGGAAAGACAAAGCTCCCAGGGACCCAGAGCTGGGCAAGATGCTCTTGGCACGTACCTTCCCAGGGCCGTCTGCTCTGTCACTTTTGAGTGTCTGAGCCCGCATCTGATGCTGCATCTCTTTTTCCTATCTATGTAACAGCACAGACACGTGCATGTATTTCCATTACATTCGTTGCAGCAAGGGTGGCTTATTTGATGAGTGCTTAATCCTCCCGTGTCCCAGCTTCCTAAGTTGGAGCATCCATCGATCTGCACCATCTCAGACATGATCTGCTGCACAGCTGCAGCAATTGGTACACCTGCTATTGCTGTATGAATGTGTTTGGATAAGATGTGAATGTGTACCAATAAGATGGATGTGATTTTTACCCCAGGAATGGTGGATAACTAATTAGTGGACTTGTTGGAGTGTTGCTTTGCTCCATTATTTCCTTCTTCTGATTGCGTCAATTTAGGATGCTTCCAATGAATTACATCAGTTATTAGAAATTTTCTACAGTGATCTTTAAATATCATCTGTGTCATAAATATTTTATGACATTTTCAGTGGCAAATGATGAGTTTAATCAGACTCCAGAGAAATCCGGCTAGGAGCTAGAAGAGCACTCTAGGGCAGGGGCTCTTCAGAGAACATAAGTGTCAGGTTCCTGGGAGCTTTCATACTCTTCTGAGCTAATGACAAATGCTCTTTCTACTTCCACCCTGATAAAGAGAAGATGTGCTCTCCCACCACCGCTGTCTGCTGTGTGAGTATCCTTCTCCCGCAGTCACAGCGTGCAGCCGTCTCTGTTTTTGCTACCGTCACGGATCACATCTGCTGCTGTAGCAGAGTTTGGATCAATCATCTGTGTTGCTTTGTCTAGCCCAAGCTCAGTCAGACTAAATGAGGTTGCGCAGCTGTGCAGTGACAAAGCCGCTGGTAAAGCAAAGCACCGAAGCCAGGACCTGCTCAGCCCCGTGAGCCCGCGGTGCCGTCGTCCCAGGGGAGCCCGTGGGGGCAGACGTGCCTCCGACCTGCCCACGGTCGGCACGATGCATGATGTCCCTGGGGTCACGCACCACGGCTCAGCAGCCCCTTAATCCTCTGTGGCTTGCTGAGCCTGAGAGGAAGTCATTTCCTTGGTAGCCCCGCGCCTCCAGATAACTTAATCTTTTCATTTCTTCCCCCAGAGAACGTTGCCTGAGACTTGGTGGAAAACATCTCAAACGCAATATTTCTTGAAGTGAAAGGCATTACAATTGCAATTGTGAACAAGTCAAATCACAAAGACTTTTCCCATGTATTTCTCATGTGATCCACCCTCCAGGTCTGAAGTTAAATATACCATTGTAATACTGAACACCAGCATGGCAGATGTCTCTCTGATAATTTGCTGTAATCAGTGATGAAAATGCTGGAAAAAGGTGCCTTCGCAATTTTGTAGTTAATAAATCTTTGTACTATGTAATCTCCATAACTTTTCTTTTAAAATTTAAGCTTGCCAGTTAACTAAAGGGAGAGCAACAAATGTCGTACAGCCAGCCTTCGGGAGAGCCTTTGCTGTGGTCTCCAACAACATCCCCATGGCCTCACTGGGGAGACGCACGCTGAATAGGTGGTTGAATGGAGGTGGGAAACTGGGAGAGCTTTGGGGCTCAAAAGACTGCCCAGCAGTATGAAATCCAGAAGGTTATGAGCAGTGTCCTTTGGGGTCAGTTCTTCTTAATGTCTTGGCCCAAAATCAGGAGAATGGGTGGCTGTTTCCTGGGGGTGTGTGGGCAGGCTGAGACCATGGTGGAGGGATGGGAGCTGCAGGGAGGACCAGAAGCATCCAGTATGGAGATCAGGGTGGTCACCCCTCAGTCAGTGCATGGCTCACCTACGTTGTTGCATGAGCTGAAGTGCTCTCATTTCAGACTCTATGTATTTAACTTTTTTTTTTTTCTTCAGAGTAAAAGTTCTGGAAGCTCTATGTAAAAATTTAGAGGAAAAAAAAGCTGTCTGAATTTATATCCTTCTGTATAATGATGTGCTTTCCACAGAACTATAAATGTTAAAACACAAAAATTACTGCCTGTGTTTTGGAGCAAATCTCTGAAGATAATTAATGTACAGAGACAACTTTTACTTGTGATTATTCCTTCAAAATGTATGGCTGTTATTCTCAGGAAGAAAAGTTCTGCATTGTAAAATTTCTGTGTGACGGTTGTTGCTTAAAGAACTGCTGGTGATGTGGGAGAGATGCTGCTGTTTACTCTGAAAATCCCAGGAATGACAAGAGGTCATCATGGCCAGGATGTCATTTCTCATAAATGAAGCACACAAAATATACCTTTTTGTGTGGAACAATTTATTTAGAGTAAAAGATTATTTCAATATCAAAAGGACAAATAAAAAAAAAGTTGAATCTCTTCTCTTAAAATGAGTTAGTATAGAGTAGTCTGGGAAACTGATGGCTAAAAGCAGCTTAGCAGAAGATGCTTGAAATCACTCGAATGGTTACAAAGAGCGCTGGCTAACGTTCGGGAGAAAGGCATGCTGATAAATGGTGTTCAGCACCAGCACTGCTAGTATGTGCTCTGCCTCTGCACATCCCCTTCAGCCCTTCCCCGTGCACTGTGAGAAAGTAAAGAGTAGTAATACTTCATGGATAAGGTCAAAGCCCAGGCAGGGACAAGCTGCTTTCCTTAAAGAGGGCTGCAATTAAGTAAATTAACAACTTTTGGCTTGCAGGAATGTTGTTAATGTAGCATGTATTTATTATCAGGCCCAAAGCAAACTGGGAGACGGGGTGAGGCGCCCGGGTAGCGCTGGGTGACAGCAAAGCAGTGGGGTGGGATGGACCCCCAGGCCCCCGGGCTTGGGCTGAGGAAGCAGCTTGCCGCGTGGTGGGTTAAGTGCTGCCTGTGAATAGAAGAACTTACCAAAATGTCAGTACCCAAGTTCACTTGGATAGTGACCTTTTTTATAGAGTAAGGTGGAGTGAGCAAAGCAATGCTGGTTTTAGTTTTTCCTGAAAAGGAGAAGAAAAAAAAAAAAAAAAAGATGCTTGCTTAGTAGGGGCAGGTGTGGCCGTTCCTGCTCGGCGTGTGCAGCTTCGGCAAGGATGCAGGCAAGCCTGCACCCGAGAAGGGCTGAGCTAGCACAACCTTTATTGCTACTGCCAGGTTTAACAGAAATTGCAGCTCACTCTCTGTGCTGAGCAGCAGGAGTCTAGATAGATTAGCAGGGTGGCAAATATTGATATGAGAAGTAATTTAACCTGCTTCAGGCCTGAGAGAAGCCCAGGAGATAAGCTATGTACTGCAATGGCTTTACATAAGGAAAGTACTCAGATCTGAAAATAATACTTGAAACCAGTCGATTCCTTTCTTCCAAATGAAAAACAGTCTAATATCTGTAAGTAGATAGTATTCTCAGGTGCTGTTGTGTTGGGTTCTTTTATAGATGCTTTATTTTTAAGACTGCCTGAGGGAAAACAAGTTCGACTCAGCAAGCCCGACTTGTTGGCTTTGGTAACTCTGGCAATGCAATTCATTAACTTGTTTGACTTTGAGAGATGTTGCCTGACTGAAAATCTGCTGACCTCCAGGTGCCAAGCACCCCGGGGAGCGTGGCTGGTGGTGTCCGGCGAGGTCCTCCGCCGGAGGATGAGCTCCGAGCAAAGCGGACACGGAGGACGCCTTTCCCTAGGCTGCTGCGGGTGCTGGCAGCCTGAGCCGGCGGTAGGAAGCTGCCCGCAGCCGGAGCTGCTGTGGGGCTGGTGGGCGGCCTGGAGGAGCAGGACCCCGCGCTGCACCACCGGCAGTGGGTACAGAAAGGACGAGAGTGCGTCGCTTGCTAATATGGTCTATTACAAGGGCAAAATCTATAGAGAGGGAATATGTTCCCACGTGTAAATAGAGGAGACGTTCGCCGTGACAGAGCTAATTAGGCTCCTGGGAGAATTTATGCAGAGCTAATAAGAAGCAGAACTAAACGTTGTCTTAATTTACCCTCAAGCTCACAAAAATGTTGTTCATTCATGTTGCACTAATTAAGCCAACAGCCATTAACCCTTTTTTCAGAGACAGAGACCCTTGGCACTGAAGAGGAATTAAACCGCATGCTTTCCAGTGAGGATCTCTGCTTCTGTGAGTCTTCAAGCACTTATCTTGGTTCTGTAGCGAGCATCAGTGGTGCTAATCGGTGCGGAGGGGAGTTACTCTTCTGCCATTCCCGACTCCGGCTGTCAGACTGGCATTTTGTGCCCAGCGTCCCAGTGTGTCACTGTGCAACGTCCCTGGCTGCACCTGGGGTGAAGTTTTGAGCTCCAACTAACCACAGGTCTCAGGAGATCCAGCCTGGGTTTGAGCCCTCTGCTCCTATCACAGGGTGGGTTTTGTGTTCAGCTGTATCGGTCAGTACAGCAGACCTAATGGTGCGGGAAGTTCTAATGCAAGCCTGTGCCAGAGTTCAGCTGTTCCAAAATGATGCTTTTTCATGCCCAGCTTGCTGCAAGAGATAGCAGACATGGTGAAAATCTTGCCCAAAGTGTGTTCTCACAAGATTTCAAGTTCAGTGTTGGAAGCTTTGGTCCGAGACAGTCCAGGCAAGGTTTAGGCAGCATTTCAACCTTGGAGTGCTCAGCTAAGTGCTCCACCTTAGCTCTGAGCATTACTAGACATACGCTCATCTCTATCAGTCACTTGCAAACTATCAAACTAGAAAATACCAAAAGTATGAGAGCTGTAAGGAAGAAAGGAGATTTAGTGGGTTTTTCATTTTTTTCTTTTTCCCACATAAAGTGGTAAAAACACATGATTAAGAGTTATCTGAAAAATAGAGGCCTGATCTTCTGCTACTGCCTTTGCAGTATCACTTTTATCTGAAGTACTGCTGCAATAGCTCATCCACTACTCAGCTGCCCTGACTTAAATGTGAGAAGAGCAAAGCAGCTCCGTCTCTGTACCTAAGGTACATTACGAGAATCCAAAGTGATTGGGAAAATGAAAAGGGCACAAAAAGATACTTAGTCCTCTTGTGCTTCAAAAAGCAGAGATGAACGTGGTGACTGCAGCACAAAGCATAGAGTCTAACATGCCTTATTTTACAGAACAACAGCAACACGCTTTCATACTTTGTGAGATGAGAATGAAATGCAAAATGTGGTGCTGGTTTTTGCTGTCTTGTTTCTGTGACTAGTTTTGGGGTAGTGACTAACAGTGAACAGAGCACTCCCCAAGAGAAGCACCACCAGCTGCCTTGCTGCAAGTTCTATTTGTGGTTAATGTGGATCTTTTAATTCGAGAGTAAGGCCTCTTGCATTGGCTTCATGTTTTCTCTTGCAGACCTCCCTCTGTTATTAGGAAGGAATATCCCTTGGTCAGCACTTGCAGTGTTCTCAAGTTTACTAGGTTATTTTATTTGATTTGGGGTTTTCTGGGGGTTGGTTGGTTTGTTTTGGTTGTGGTTTTTTGCTTGTTTGTTCCTGGTAACAACGTCATCTAAACCGATATTTAGCACTTTCGAGGGTGTTTAGTTACTTGGAGAAAATGTTACGAATTATGCTAGTCGGTTGTGCTGCCTTGTCAAGATTTCTTGTAAGGAGGTGGCTGGAAATGTGTACAGTGCAAAGGAAGCAGTGCGGCTATCGCAGCCAGCCAAGAGGGAAATCTGCACACATCATCATCCAGCTGCTGTATTTGGCAAAGTTGAGAAACAAAGAGAAAAACTAGTTACTTGTCTAACCGAGTAGGTGGATGTCCTAATACTACCCACCAGGATATGGCCTGAAATTCTCTGCTGGCAACTAGTAATCTGGGAGACTTCAGCACTGGAGCTGTATTTCATGCTGCTGTCTTCTGACGGAGGTCATTCCTGGAGACCAGGGCCAGTATGAGACAGTTCCTCAAAAGAGCATAGATGCACTGATGTGAAGAAAGGATGAGCAGTCTCCAGAGGTCATCAATTATTCCACTATCCCAAGAAATCTCTCATTTGTAGGGTTGCTTATTAAATAGAAACAGCATATGGCATTGACCAAAGACGTTTTACTTCAGGTAGTGAGGTGGAAATCTTACACTGATGTTTGTTTCTGTAGCTCTCCACATGGAGCAGGCTGTGTGCTCTGAGAGACAAATGTAAAGACGCAGCTTTCTTGCCAAACAGCTTCATAACAACTGAGTGTGCAGCAAGGAGCGGGACAACCTAACAGTGCAAATAATTTTCTCTTCCCTTGAAGATGCGGAAGAAATTTTCAAGACTATAAAAAAAAAAAAAGTTTTCAAAGAAATCTGGTCATTCACATGAAGAATAGGACCCTGTGTGTGTCTGTCTGTCCTCATCCCCCTACACACACCAGTCAAGTCCCTTGCCGATGTCTGCATCCATGGGCGCACTGGGAAATGCAGCTGCTTTTGCTGCAGGCTCTTCCCCAGCCAGTTGTGTGCGATTCGCTTACAGCCAACCCTGACTGCCTGCTCCTGCTCCTGCTCCTGTCTGTTGTTGGTGTTTTTCATATGGAAAGAAATACAGGACTCAAGTCATGGAGAGTTGATCTGAAACTGCAACGGGGCTACAATTTGATTTACCGGGGCAGCTAGTTTTCCAATTTTAGGTTTAAATTAAAAGCATACTTTGTATGAGACTGGAAGAGTAAAAGACAACGCGCCCACCTGAGTGGACCAATTTGATCAATTCTAGGGCACTGGCCCGGGGGCTGATGATGCTGCCTTCATCCCACATCATCGTGGCTCAGCTCCTCCACGGGGCTGGGGCTGCCTGCGGGGCCACACTCAGGGGGTGGACGTTATGTGAATGGTCTAAAAATCTGTTGTTGTGGCAAACAACAGTAATGGTAAGTTCACACAAGCAGGGTTTTATTATTGTGCCTTTTTATTGTCATTTTCATTGAAACAACTATCAAAATGATCATTGGTTTATTTTCTTTACTGTTAATGCTTTTTTTATAAGCCAGGGAAAAACTTCAAGCAAATGAGAAAAAATAAATCTTTAATAAAAATTTAAGCTATTTTTTTCATCTTTAGCAAGTCAAAATGCTTTTTGTTGTTTTAATCACCTCAGCGTAAAAACTTGCAGTCAGAAAACATCAACAAGCGCTGTTACGTGATGTAAAGCTAATATCAGATTTGGCGTGTGCTTGTGTGAGAACCTGCCTGTAGTGTCTGTAGACATAATCCTGCCAGAAGTATTTTGTGGTGCAGTTCAGTAGCTTTATCATGTTCATAAATATTGCTTCTTCCTTCAGGTATGAGCAAAAATCAAATCTGGTTGGGTTTTGGCTGATTTTTTTTTTTTTAATATAGAAATATGAGGCCTTCACTAGGTGCTGTTAATGAAACTTGCTCTGAATTGGGGGTGAGAGGCAGTTAGGGAGATGTTCAGTGTGTAGTTCTGAAGACAAAAATTACTGCAAACATCTTTGAGAAAGCACCCATCAAAATTCTGCTGGTATATACATGAACTAGTTCCAGAATCTATTGATTCTGAATATGAGCCAGGACCAATCATCTGGGAATCAGAAACTCCAGTAATTTTAATGAATTTTTTAGTCATTTCAAGTGTTTCTAATACAACCTCTATATAGTTTTATGATGTTATCTGTATTTGTAATCATAATTTATCAAATCCCTGGTAGGTGATATAATATTTTTCAGATATAAACCTTTCTTCTTTCTTGAAATGGAAATGTATTTCTAATAATAATGGGATGGCTGGATAAAATCATGTTAACGTGGATGTGGCTCTTCCATTTTGCTAAGTTTCCTACTGTATCTCTTGATGTGAAATCAAACTCACATGTCAGTTATTGTTGGCAGGGAAATGCTGAGTTCTGTATTAACAAAGACACATCTTCTGTGATTTTTTTAATTGTTTGCATATGCCAGGGCCCTTTGTTGTTCAGATACTGTGACTGCAATGGAGTAAAGCGAGTCATCAGACAGTTCTTCATAACAGGCTGTTGTTATGCACCATGTTGTACTTATTGACAGGGAGAGTGAGTCCTTGCCCGCTGCAGCAGGTCAGGTGCAGATCTATTTAACGATGTTCTAGCACTTCTCAATGCCCACTACTTCTTCCATAGACAACATAACTGGTACTCAGAAGTCCTCTTTTAGGAGAATTGGTCTTACTTACCCCCTTCTTAATAAACATGCAGTCTGTGAGTAGATCAAACAATCCACATTTTGGAAAGGATTTTTTTTTTTTCTTTTTTTTTTTCTTCCCCAGCTGGGTGCAGGGAGGCTCCAGACAGCAGAGCAATCTGCAGAATCGTTGCATAGACCTGGATGTAGCTGACTGGCATGTGTCTGAACCTGCTAGGAGCCACCCAGGCTGATTCCTCTCTGGTTATTGCTGTCTCTTGCAACTTTTACAGAAAACAAAGCCAGACTTTGGTCAGAAGAGGCAGAGCCCATTTTTCGTATTTGTGCTCCCTTTCCTTTCATTCAGCAACTCGTACAAATAGAACAGAAACTTCAAACACATTAACCATACTATATCATTTTCAGTTGTAGAGACAGACTGAAACAGTGGGAGACCAACTTGGTCTACCTCAGCCGCG
>JAOBAS010000037.1:22522831-22534399 GCA_025311575.1 Elanoides forficatus | reverse complement strand
GAGAGAAGGATGCTTCTGTGCTTAAGCACCTTCCTAAGAGTTTATTTAGTTAAATCCTGCACATTGGTTTTGACTTTCTGCAAAATAATTGTGATGCAATTAGTTATTTGGATTAGTATAAAGCCTCCAATGTTAGATATTTTGCAGACACAAAGACAGCACTGTTGTTCCCAGACGGTCACAGTTTAAAAAGGATTTGCATTTCTAATTTCACTCTTAAATTTTTTCAAAATCTTCTGCATAGGTAAAAATTTGGAGGAGAAATGCTGCCTATGCCACTTCAACCCTATATATCCTTTGATGATCATATTATTTTTAGGCACCTGAACTTGTTCTCAATAATCATGGAATTAATTGTAAGATTGAGTTTAGTGGTTTTGGTCTCTTTGATATTTAGGACTCATCTGTCTGAGACTTTGTCTTCCATGAATGGTTTTTCTTTTGCATATGGGGAAAGTAAAACAAGCTGAAAAACTGAAGTAGAAAACATAGTACAAAATTGTAAAGCCATTTCAGCATGTGTTTTGAGACGTCCTGCATTCTCTCCAGTCATCTTCTATGTTATAATTATTTTTAATAACCAGTTAGGGATATATCCCAAAAATATTTTTTCTGATGGAAAAATGATATCTTTTAATGCTGTAGATAGATTCATTCTCATTTTCTTCCTATTTTTATTGAAATACTATCTAGATGTTTTTTCATTTGCAGTGTAATGCTATATGACCTGGGTAAGGGTGGTTTTTTGTTGTTAGTTTTAACTATATGTCTTAAAGTTTCTAACGGGAATGTGAAAATGAATTAGGTTATATAATTAGACCTCTTTCTGTAGAGAAATATTGAAAACATATATTAGCAGAATACTGACTGTTTTTCAGAATTTTTGTATTAAAAATCTACTTGGCCACATACGTATGTGGGGACACACACATGTAAATATATATACATATATGTGTACTTCTATTTAACTTTTTTTTTTTTTTCCCCTTCAAGCTGAAAGCCATCTGGTGTGAAACCTGATGAGTGAAGCCAACTGACTTGTGAGATTGTGCAGGTTGCTGGGTAAGATTTTCATGCTGACTACATTAGTTCCTTACAGTTTTGCTCAGACTGGGCCAAAGTTTGTATAGCACATTAGACTTCCCTATCTCAGCCATGGGTGACTGCCTTCCAGACTCCTGAGTGCCTCTCCAAGTGAATGATTGTTTCAAAGCTTTCATCTACCATGTCCTAGGCAAGCGCTACGGAAATGTTGGCAGTAAGATTTCATATGCTGCTATTTCCTCTGTTTTCCTTGGTAATATTTATTTTCTAAGCATATCACTTTCCAGGAAACACAGTACAACTAATTTCAATAATCACTTTGGTTGTATCAGTTACAAATGCTTTTTATGTTTCCAAAATTTTGATTAACAAGAAAGTAAAACCAAGAAGCTAATTTCTATATAATATTCTTTCTATTTTTATTGACCCTCATAACTTACTGGTTTTTCTACTTGAACAGCTGTGTCCATAGCCATGGAAGGCCCCCTCATGTTCTGTGCTGTCATGTCTCATAATTCCTCTCGTGAGTTCATCAGCTTTTTTTTAAATGCTCATTTTTCTGGACTAGTTGCTTTTTGCTGTATTGTGTCATAGAAGATATGGCTGTAAAGAAAGTTAAAAATTTATCTCCAACCCAGGCAGGGTCCATCATAGCCAACATTTTCCTGATGATCAAAAAGTAACAAAAAATTACTTTTTGAGGAGTCTTTTTGCCCAGTGTCATGTGCAGAATAGCTTACATTTCCTTACAGTGTTACGGGAAAGCCACGGGAGACACTGTAAACCTCCAGCCACAGTCACAAGACGTGAACCCACCACTTCTGTCCTGCCTGTACGTGCGCTGCTGGAATCTTCTTGCAGCATTTTTCTGGGTACCGAAGCATTCGGATTTTCTTTCGGTGAGCTGTAGCAATACATCTCTGCTTTTCCTGAGTAACATCACCTAGTTGCTATTTTCACGTGTGTCTCTCCCTGACGTTGAGCCCCGGTTTAGTCGTACGTCCCTTACCTGACACCCCCGGGGGCTGTCCCCCTCGGAGCAGCAGCAGTGCAGGAGAAGCCCCGGCTCCCCTCGCATCCCCCTCCTGCTGCTCACACGCTTCTTCCCTCCCCCTCCCAATACCATTTCATGGCCACGCTGCCTCGCTCTCCCCATGCCGTGGGCCCCCAAACTGGCCTCCCATCCCTCCCAGCCTCCGGCTCGGGCTGTGGGAGCACCAGGGGCTGTTGCACTGGTATCTTGGACAGAATATCCACAGTGGCGGGTGTACTGATATCTGCCCTCTGCCCTCTCTCCTTGTGCCAAGTGGCCGTCACCCTCCCACGCAGCTTTCGCTCCCCTCCATCCCCCCCTCCTGTGCCCATCTCATGGATGCTCACCCCCCCCAGCAGCTCAGGCTGCCTAAGGAAGGTTTTGATCAATGCCAACTTCAAACTTCTTCCTCTCATAAAATGTGCTTTTATTAAAACTCAACCATTAAAATACTGTAAATTCCACGGGGAGTTTATTTTTAAAGACATAAAATTACAGCAGCCTAGCAATGGTAAAACAACTGGTGCTGATACTTTGGGAACACATCCTTTCAATTCTTTCTTTCACTTTAATATCTGTTTTGCAATTTTATTTTGTTTGATGTCATAAATTTTAATACAGAACTTAAAACTGAAATAAAAGCACAGCCTTACATTTTTCACAAAATTTTCATGCACAAATATTTTTTACTTATCCCTGTGTCTAAACAACTTATTTCAAGGACTTTATTCTTGTTTTTTAAATACTTCAGTGATTTGGGGCCGTTCAAGAAGTTTTCTCTGAGCATAGAAACTGTGAGGCAGGTACAGGAAAACCGTATGCTAAACTGTGTGTTAAACATCCAAATTTGGGAAAAGGAAACAGAAAAATTGCAAAGTGGAACTACAAAGTGACAGTGATGGCCTTTAATGCCATTTTGTGAGAAAATTGGAGATCTCTTGTTCTTTTTAACTGGTCAAAAGAGGCTGGTACGTAACAGCATGCTTGGCGCTTCCAGGGGAGGGAAGGCAGGCAGCAGCGGCTAGAGCCAGGTGCTCTCAAATGGCATAAAAAGTAAGATTTTTGTCCATAAAGGTAGCTAACCATGAGCGAGGAAGAGAGGGAGGGGGCTCGGGAAACAAGTGAGGAAGGTGGTAAACCTTCTCTAGATCACGCTGTACCAAAGCTCCACTGCTGCCGGGGCTGCGCCGGGCTGTGGGGTGGCCACTGGGCTCGGCGGTGGCTGATGGAGGGGAGGATGCGGCCAGCGGGGACCGGTGCCCCGGCTTGTTTTGCCGATGGGCAGATCACCCCGAGGTCTGACATCTCGGGGAGGTGCTGAGTAAAACCCAAAAGAACATTCAAGTCTTGTTTCTCATTTTTCTTCAGGAACAGTGAAAAGCAGATTGGGAGACTGGAATGAGACCGTGAATTTAAACTGACCACCGTTAAAGGTAAATAATTATCCAATTTGCTCTGTGCAGGTGCTGAGCGATTGGGCATTGATCTCCAGTCATGTGAAGACTGTCTCTGTAGGTCAGCACGATTTGCCCTGACCCTTGGTAGGACAGGGGTTTGTGCAGCAGCGTGCTGCACATAACAGTATTCTTTATTAACTCATGCATTGACTGTAATATTTATGAAATATTAAGGCACTGGAGAAGATGTGCCGAATCAAGTGATGGGATGTTTAAAAGGCTGGATCGTATACAGTTGATACTGAAAGAGCCTAGGCTGCAGTATTTGCAGACAGCAGAAGTTAATCCCCGCTTCCAATCCCCGCTGCTGCAGAAGTTTAATGTTGCTTTCCCGCAGTGTGGCATTTCAAATGATACACATAAAATTAAACAACTAAAATCTGAGATCTGAGATTTCATGTAATATGCATCCAGAATAATTTATCACTAGAGATTGAAGAATATAAAATGTTTTTTTGGTCAATATTGGATTGATTTAAATATTTTGAATGTGTTTAATGGAGTTTAAATTATTTTTAGCACAGACTTAACTGCTCTAATAGGATGGGAAAACTTTGAAGAACTTAGATACAAGAATAATTTATAGGACTGCTTTATGCTGTGATGCACAGTAAATCATTGTGAGTGGATGGAAATGATTTTTACAGCTCTGCTATCTGAGGACTGCTATAACAATGCAAACTACTTTTGAAGGACACCAGGTGATTTTAGTTCAGTTTATATCAGTGTATTCATGATTTACAGTTCTTAAATGGCAAAAAACAAATTTATTTTTTCTACCAGGAGAGTATTTTAAATCACCTTAAATACCAGTAGAGATTTATTCTAGTTTACGGGATCCCATAATTAGCGCTGTAGAATACAGAAATCTTTTCTGTATTCAGAATTCCCATCACAGATTCCCAGGGACAGGTCAAATGAGTGAGATTTTGGACTTGTCCCATCGTTACCATGAGCAACAAGATGACAGCGCTGCCGGCACCACGGGTGCCTGCACGGCCCTCGGTGGGGTTGCCTGCTCTGCCCACGAGGTTCATGACACCCGTTTCTCGTGTCACGTTGGACCTCCAGCGCCTGGTGTGTGCATCGCCCCAGCCCCAGCCGGAGTGGGGATGCAGCTGCTGCAGGGAGCTCCCCAGGAGAGGGCTCGGCTGCCACGATGCTGCCAACAGAAAGCAGCAATTTAAGAGGAGAAAAATCTGGGGTTTGCCTACATGAGAATGGTAGAGAGGGATGTGCCTGAAATCCCAGTTCTTGCGAAGTTCCTGAAGCCAGTGATTCAGCTCGGAGGAAACCTGGAGCTGGGTATGCAAGTAATTTCATGAAATGTGGCTGAGTTGGTTTTTCTTTTTCCCCGTTCTGTTCTTTGCTTCTGTGTATATTCGTACGCTTAGAGAAGATGGACACGAAGACGTTTCTGACCAGCCAGCTTACCTTTTCAGAGTGCAATTTCAACCTCATACATCCATCGCCTCCCTGGAGCCCCACCTGTGCCATCACTGCCTCCGCCTGCCCCGCGGTCCCGCTGTCCCCACCGTCCCGAGGGGAGCAGGAGGGACCCCCACCCACAGGGCCTCCCCTGGGGGCAGGAGCTGCTGCAGCTCCTCTGCCCGTGCCCTCGCGTGAGCCCGGCTGGTGCTGCCTTGCAGCGAGTCCAGGGTGGGAACCACCTGGGAGCCCCTGGCTCGGGTCGGCAGTCACCCGTGAAGGGATGCTATTCTGTTTTGCTTAGACCGATCCCCTCGGGTTGCGTGGGTTTAGGTCGTGTGAGTCCCAGGAGCAAGTCAGGTGCAAAATAACCATCCAGTGCCGGTCCATGGGCTCACGGGTCCCTCCTGCAGCCCTCAGGTGCTCCCAAAGAGTGCAGGTCTCTTGTAGGTCTGTCAGCCCTGTGCAGGTGTTTTGGCCATGCCCAGGAGGATGAAGGGGCAGAAGCTCATGATGTCGAGACATTTCTGATGACTCTCATTCATGTGAGAATTGTTTGCCTGTATCACGGATGCCATTCAGAATAACTACCATGTGCTATTGGATCGAAGTGTCAGACATTTGCTGAAGCGAAAAAAACCAGCAGTGCAGTTATTGCATTTAATTCAAGGTTATACTACTGGGGGCTACTGACTCGCCTTTTCAAGAAGCAGGTAGTTAATAACAGAGACAAAGCTACCAATACAGTTTACCTGAGATATTTCAAGGAACATAACAATATAACTGGAATTTATTTATTTTTTCTTTTTTTTTAAATTAATATGTGTTTTTCATTTTTGTGTGTGGTTCAGCTCCTCTACTGGAGTTGATCTATGGCAGCTCAGCTATCTTCTTCCCTGTCCAAAAGCCTGCTTTCTGAGTGGAAATTGGAAAGTCTATTTTTCCCCAATTTTGGGGGGGTTTCTATTCTGTCCCTTTCTTCAGTACAGTTGTTTTGCATCCCCCTACAGTGGCTCTTTTCCAGTTATTCTGACAGCAGTTTCTTTTGAAATCTGCAGGAACAGACAGTGCAACCGGTTTCGGCCACCTCCGCCTCCCCGCAGCAGAGCGGTCCCGGGGACACTGCCCGTAACTGCCGAGAGCCCGTGCAGCGCGGAGGACCTGCATTCCCAGGGACGGGACCGGCGGCTGCAGGTGCTCCTTTCCACCCAGGACTCATCCATTATTGCTTGAGATCAGGCTGTGAATATATGGGGAATGTGCCTCTAAGCTGATCTGTGCTGACAGGGAACGAGGGCACCCGAGTTTACCCACAAGCGTACGTGCCAGGAGACTCCTGGAAAATGGCAATTACGGGAGTGGATTTCACATCTTTTCTCCTTCTACTTGATGATCTGTTGTCATTTAAAAAAAAAAATAAAAGAAAGAAAAAAACAAGTTATGTTTCCATTCAAACAAGCAGTATGCACTTGTTATACAGGAGGGAGAACTGACTGGGTCATTGTTAACATATGTCTCAAAAAAAGCAATAGTTTTTTATTATAGCCATCAGAGGATCAAGAACAGCCCACTGTTACAGGGTTCCCCTTAAATACTGTGCTTTACTCCCACTTTGACCATCCCTTGAATGCAATGCCTCAGTACTTTCAGAAAGAAACCTTTCCAGAGATTTAGGAGACTTCATTCTAGCAGGAAAAGGCACGACAACCAATTCAAAATTCATGCTCAAAATTAGAAACATATTTTTAACAGCAAGGTTGATCAAACACAGAACAAACTGCTATGGAAATGGTGGAGAATCTGCCCATTGGCATCACTAAATCAGGACAGATTTTTCTTTAAGATGACATGCTTGATCTAAACACAACCTGTCAAGTGTGATACAGGGCAAGTGCTGAAATCAAATACCCTGTCATACAGCAAAGGTCGTATCAGCTGAGATAACAGTTCCTTCCTACAGGACATCAAGACAGTTACTGCAGATGTTCTTGCGTGACAAAGCTCGCAGTGTTATGAGTCACGCTGCTCCCGTCTCTTCTTAAGACTTGTAATAGAAAGACTGTCTGGTTTGGGGGGTGCTGGGTTGGGGTTTTTTTCCCTTCCCCATAACCATTTTGGAGGAGTGGGCAGAATGAACAGCATCGGTGTAAGGCAGACCAGCTGCTAGCAAAAAGATGTCGAAACAATACTGCAAATATCAGGAGACGGTGGCAGTACCAACCCAGCACAATAACTCCAGGAGACAAGCTGGCAAGCTCCTGTGATGTTCGGTTTCCACCCGAAGCACCCTGGGCAGCTGGCCGAGACCCGGGAAGAGCCCGCTCTCCTCCTGCCCGCCCTTGCTCGGAGCAGCCGTACCGGAGTGCTGCACGAACACCCGAGCACCCCGGAAAACAGCAACCTTACAGCATCTGTTAAGGAGCTGAAACTGCTGACTTAAGAGAGGACGTGGTAAAATCCTTTGCCAGCTGGAACCCCTCCTTCCATCCCCCTCCAAAACAAACAACTTCAAACTAGCAGACTTTTGGTTTACACTGTTAAAGACATTTTCTTGGATGCATTCATTAGTGCAGTGGAGGAAATAGAAAGCAATGCAGCATAGGTTTCAGTTGTACAGGGAGTGCAAATAAATCAGACCCCTGGGTCTCGGATTCTGCCTGCGGCTGTAACCCTGCAGCCAGGTTTCTGCCACCCGGGGCTGCCAGCCCAGCCCGCTGCTCCGCACAGCTGTGCAGCTACTGACCAACTTCCTTCGTATTTCTACATTGGAAACTTTTTTCCTGAAGCAAATTTCCCACTGCTGTTGTTATCTGCTGCTTCCATGTTACGCTTTTCGGATTTGCATTTACAGGTTCATGCTCCTCTTAATTGCATATGTAGCTTCCCAAGTGCCTTAACAGAGGGGCACATTCTAGATAAAATAATTATAATCAAATAAAGATAAATACTCATTACATAAATAGGATATACAACAAATAGAAGCTTTCTGTTTAAAGGCTAGATGACAGACTTAATGATGAATGATATAGACTAATTACAGTTTTCATAATTCATCAGCATCAGAATGCAAAAATGCTTTAAAGCGAGATGAATCGGTCAGAGTAGCCCCACAGTTCCAGGGGCCAGCCCTCCCGCTGATCAACAGCAGATGGAAAGGAAATAGAGGGTTTGTGCTCTTCCCAACCCATTTTTTTAACCAGTATTTTTGGAAGTGTGAGTGCTGACACCAGTGCACCAGGGATGCTGGGGGCTGGATGGAGACGGGGCCGCCGTGCCTGGTGAGCAGCCTTGCTCCGGCTGGCAGGACCCGCTCATCCTGCTGAAAGACGTGCTCCTGCCCGTGCCCGTCCACCACTGTAGCTTCTTTCATGCATATAGCGCACACGGTATCTGTGCTGAATTATTGATGGGACTGCTTTATCTTGTGGACCCCTTCTCAACAGGTGCAAGGTCAAGCTGATGAAATCATTGCACAGCAACACCACAGCCCGTCTCACTACTCGTCTTCTAGATGGTGAGCTACAGATACCCACTGCTGTCGAATCTGCTCAGGACTGACAAAGAACAACAGAAACATACCATTTACTTTACCCCAACACTTTCTGGCCATGCAGAAGAGACTCAGGCTACTTTGCTTATTTTTATTTGGGTATGCAAGCTAGTTTAAGGATAGAAAGTTAACCACAAAGACTAACAAAGAAACAAACGACATACAGGAATTGCTAGGACTGAGCTCTGTTTAAGGAAATACCCTGTCAGCCACAGCATCAGGATTCACTGCTTCAGCTAAATGGTAAGATCCTGCAAACACAGGATATAAAATAAAAGGGTAACCTGCCCACTCTCTCTCTAGTATTTGTGTGCATGTTCACACATATATTACTTCAAACTTCCTAAAAGAAAAAGGGTGCTCAATACTGCTCCCAAAATTTGCTAACATTAACAAGGGGTAGTTTAACTGCCACTGTGAACAAGACAGGTAAAAAACTTACAAAATTCCTGCACTCGGTGACTTCCTGGAGCAAGGAGTTATGGACTCTTTTTCATATATTGTCTGAAAAAAAAAGTATTTCTTTTGCTTTATTTTGATGGAAACAAGAAGGAAAATTATTAAACTCATTAGCTTGTGATGTGTCCCTTTATGTATGTTGGTTCCTTGTAGCTGAAAGAGTAGCACTCTGTAACTCAGCTGTATTATTATCTATCTATCTATCAATCTATCTGTCTAAATATGTACTTACCTATCTGCCTATTTTATGTGCAGGAGACCTACAAAGAGACACATCACAGGGAAGATCCGAGGGAGAAATTAGAAGCAGTGGAGAAATTCCCTCTCCCTGTAACCGAAACCCTCATGGTTTCCCTGAGCATACAGGGCCAAAGCAGAAGCACGAGTCTGTCTTCACAGCAAGGGCAGCCAGGACACGTGCTAAGCAGCACCAGGAGTGGAAATTGCAGAACGGGCTGATAGAGATCTGCTATCAATTATAGAGGCTCTGCCGCTTTAGATCAGCTGTGGCTGGTGCAACGTGACTCCAAGACTAGGTTTAAACCCCGTCCTGAAGGTACTTCTCCCACTCAACCACATCTTATGGGTGTCAGCTCTTGGTGCCAAAGCCGAAGAAGCTGTGTCCCTGAAAGCTGGCCCTGGTGGGATTCCTCCATGCCGTTGGCAATGCTACTGCCCAGGGTCTCTGCTGGCTGTGGGCTGCAGGGCATCCTACAGAACCTTACAGGTAAAACTGTGAAGGTCTGCAGGAGACACAGAAAATAATCCATGTGTAGCAGCCTGAGGTAACCTTCCCGTCAGTCCCACCTGGAGGGATGGTCCCGCTGCTGCATTGCCAGCCTGCTCCACGCAGCAGCCTTGGGACAAATGTCAGGAGCAAAATTTCGAATTCTGTAGTGCTTTCACGGAGCTGATGGAAATCTCCTGCATAATGAGAAGATAAACGTGGAGCTTCATTGGGAGATTTGCCTGGCTGAGAGAAATCCTACTAATTTGGAGTTGCATTTGGGAGAGAAAAGTTTGAATGAGTCCTATTACACCTGTGACAAGTGATATCAAACGTGATGTGCACAAGGACTATCTTTTTTGGCCTGTTTTATGCGGTGTTATTAGAAAAGTACGTTGATACAGCTTTCAAGAAGGAATTGCAACTATCGATGTCCGTGGAGCAGCCAACTTTCCTGGCACTCCCGAGCAGGCACACATCAGGACGGTCTGAGCAGTCCCAGCAGCTCCGAGAGGCAGAGCCTTGCCCTCAGCGGGGTTTCTCACGCGAGCCAGACCCCGTCGGGGGTCGGTGGCCCTGGTGGCCCTGCCTGGGCGCTGGGGCTGGCCACCCTGCAGAAGGCACGCCGGGGGGGTGGGAAGGTGCCAGCAGGGACACCCCTCAGCCCTGCAGCACCTGCAGCTCCGGGGAAAAGAGGACCAGAGAAAACTGCCCGCAGCAAGTCGTCTGCCTTCCTCCAGCACCTTAGTGATGACGGTCTAGTCCCTGTGGCTCAAAGGGACCTCGTAAGCATCTCCTGTTCACACAAAGGCGATGTCAGAAGAAAGGCAGGGAAGCACGGTGAAGGCTGTGAAGAAACGTACCACCTTGTGGTTGCAATTGTCTCTGGTGGCAGCAGTAGCACAACTTCCAGTTTACCTGGGAGGGATTATAAATTGTTCAATGAAAGCTGTTTATTGCCCCGAAGCCTGTACACTTGCCTGTCCCCTGCCCACAGATGCTAAGTCCTCCCTTGCCCACTCCAACACTGTCATTCTCAACTGTGAGGACTGATAAAAAGATGACACCCAGTAGCTGGATGATACATCCTTTACTACCTGCAGTGACTCTGTCCATAAGACATACTGCCATTTAAATTTTTAAAAACACAGATTTTTTTTTTTAACTAAACAGAAAATAAGAAAGAAATGCAGTATGGACTCACTGCTAACTATGTCCCAATTTTAGCTTTATTTATAGGAGGTGCTGCTGTAAAATTAAACCTTTAGATAATTCACCTTGAAAGGCGAGTCTTATGGAAACATTAATTACTTACTGTTATAGCTTATTTTTATTATGTTGTCTTGTTATTCTTATTTGTTAGGTAATATCTGTAAAACTTTGATAGCAATGATGCGCAAATCCTAAATTTCTATAGCATATGTGGAAACACTGCCTCAGAAAGCCTGTAGCATGCTGCAGGTAAAATCAGGCAGAAGAGAGCTGCACTGGAGAGTGCTGCCATTCTGCTTTGATTTAAAATGAACTGAAAAGGCATTTCTGATCTACCACATTTCTGTAAGTTACAGGCTTACAGAACAGACCCAGTATCTGGAAACATTTCAAACCTTCTGTCCTGATTTTGGCTGGGATAGAGTTAATTTTCATCCTAGTAGCTAGTAGAGTGCTCTGGTTTGGGTTCAGTATGATAAGAATGTTGATAACACACTGATGTTTTCACTTGCTGCTAAGCAGTGTTTATATCAAGTCAAGGATTTTTCAGCTTCTCCTGCCCAGCCAGCAAGAAGGCTGGGGGGGCACAAGGAGTTGGGAGGGGACACAGCCGGGACAGCTGACCCAAACTGGCCAAAGGGGTATTCCATACCGTGTG
>JAOBAS010000037.1:22465370-22487154 GCA_025311575.1 Elanoides forficatus | reverse complement strand
GGGGGAGCTGCCTTGCTGTGAGACGCACACAGCATCCCTTTGGTCACCCCAGGCACCGCGCACTTCCAGCCGCTGTCTGTAGTCCTTTAGCTCTAATGAAGCCATCTCCTTCATGGCCATCCCCCAGGTGTCTGGAAGGCTCCTGGACCCCGAGCTGCAGCCAGTCAGACAGCAAAACAGGAGATGCTTCCACGGGATGGACGTCAGAAGCTTTATTAGGGAGCTTGTTACTAGCAGGGCACTTTTGCTGTTGGCTGTGTCTGGTCTGCCCACCTGGACGTGGCGGGGATGAACCAGCAGTGAGTTCCTTGCACGTATCCCTGTGCAAAACCTGTGTCGGGGCACATCAGAGTGAAAATAGGAAAATAGCCCACTTTGGTATGTATAGTTCATTCTTTTTTTTTGGTCCTTTCAATGAAAAAAACCCAGGTCACTGTGAAATCAGTGCCCATATGGCAGTCCTCTGACCAAATGGCAGTTTCACAGTTGCAAGCCCACCCAGGTACCCCAGGAGTGGGTCCACCCCACTCCAGGATGGGTCCTCGCAGAGGCTGCCTATGGTATCAGGAATGTCCTCTCAGCCTCTCTTCTTTCAGCTGCGAGAGCAAAATCAAAGTGCCAAATTTGAGTTCACCATCTCTAGACCCAGCAACCTTTTCAGCGTAAGGCAGGCTGGAAGGAGCCCAGGATCCCACCAGCCCCGATTCCAAGGGAGACCTCCCTCGGGCCAGCCCGCACCCGGGCTCCGGGCAAAACCATCATCTCCCAGAGAAAGCTACAGAGAGCCAAGGACACCGGTGTCTTGGGTATCTGAGATAATTAAGCTGTGGTCATCACCGCAGCGAGGCAGGGCCAGGTTCTCTGGCTGCGCCCTGGGACTGCAGGCAGGTTGTGTCCCCTGCTCGAGGCTGTGCTCAGCGTCAGGACAGATTAGGCTGTGCGGAGAATGGAGCTGAGAGGAGACGGCAGCATGGAAGGGAGAGCGCTGTGTTGAAGCCACTATGGCACACGTGTGCTTCGCTAGGTCTGAAGGACGAGGGTGGGAACTGCGTCAGCTTTCAGCATCTCCACAGCCTCCGCATGGGGGGGTTGAGTCTCTTTGCACTGTAATGCAATAATAAACGGTAAAGGTTTGCACTTTGTTGGCATTGCAGGCACAGCAAGGGACAAAGTTTCTAGTCCATTAAACGGTGCCAGCTTAATGGAAGAGGGGAGCGCACGCTTCTGTTTGCCCTTCTTGAGCAGTGCTCCTGTGATTGAATCAGTCAGCTTAGTTCGCATGAATGTCTCTGGCCTTTCCCCGAAGAGAGCCTTCAGAGACCTGCCCCGCCGCTGGGATCCGTTGTACGGCATAGCACGCAAACGCCGTGACAGCTTGCTTCCTTCGGGTCATTCCGGGTGCGCACTGCAGGTTCCTTCTCCCGTCAGCCCACGCACGGATCCGCTGACGCAGCCGTGGCTGCTAGGGATGCCTTACCCTTCGTTTGAGTCATCAGCTGCGTGCGCGTGTGTGTTTACATGCGCGTGTGTGTAAATAAATAAGGAAATGTATAGGAACTCAATAGGAAATCTGGAATTCAAAATTTGCAATGGAATTTCTAGACCAGGTTAGTCAATGAGAGAACCTTTCAAATGCGATTGCCCACCTCACAGTTCAGCTCTCTGACCGGCCTTTGCACACACCAGGCACGGAAATAGCTTTTCAGCTCCAGTTCAATTACCTGACCGCATCTGGAAGAGAAAACATTCCTCCCCTCACCCTGCCAGGCCGGGCATGCTGGAGCACGGCTCTGATGCTGCCCTGGCGTGGGCTGCGGATGGCAGGAACTGTATGGGATCGTGCGCAAGGGAGGGGGATCTGGGGGCGTGCGCTCTAGGTGTTAATATGAGTTATTATTAATTTGATTTGTTGATGTTAATAATATTTGCTATTATTCATTTGATTAGGATTAGGATTGTGTAATTGTTATTGTTTTATTAACTTTTGTAATAAAATAGTTGACTTAAAAACATGTATCTATAATTTTTTAGAATATTTTATTATTGATGCTATTATATTTATTATAAATTTTATTAAATTATCTTAAATTGTATGTATTATCTTCAAATCATCGCATCATATACTAAATGCATTTTAAAACATCCATCTGGCAGTCATTTTAAATGCAAAATCACAGTGCAACATAAGCTTTGTCTTTACTGCAGAAGCTTGATGTTGGACCAATTTTCTTTAGTATTTTACAGATGACATGGAAGAAAACAAAATTATTTCTGGCAAAAGGACAAGGGCAAGTCAGCCATATAAAACAAGGTAAAGTTCTTGGTAATCACGGCTTGCTTGGACATCATTTACTGCTCCCAGTGTGACATATGGCCTCTCCTGTTGTTAGAATAATGAACAGAAAAGAAGGGTAGAGGGGAATTTGTTATCATAAGCAGTATTAATAAGGTCAATTCTGATATTAAACTGTGAAAATTGTCAACAAACAAGAAAAAGTTTGGACAAGGGCTGCCACCATGGCTTTGTTTTTTTGGTTTGGAAAACCTGCCTTTCAAGGAGAGAAATAGTTTTCTTGAGACTTGGGCATGGTTTACAAGTTGTAGGGTGGACAAAATGTGGCTAGCAATGAGGTGAAGGGCTTCCACTGCAGAGGTGTTTTAAGCATTAATCTGGTTTTACTCAGGGTCTAGTAGAGTCTCTGATACCTGAAGTCTTTAAAACAAGACTGGGACTACTCTCTGAAAAAGGTGTCCTTATTGGCAGTGCATAGGAATTAACAGGGACAATTCTCTGGCACTCATTGCATGATGACTAAACAGTGTCATTTGGTCATTAAAAGCTATTCTGGTTTGGTTTTTATCAGCCATGTTAGTTTTATGTTCCTTGTCTACACTGGAGCCAAACCCTACTCCAGTGAATCACCTCAGAGCCTCCAAACCTGTCCCATGACCTCTTGGGTGAAGTCACAATGTCAAAGAAAATGAAGATTTTTTTTCCATTGCCTCCATGTCCCTTGTCCTTTTTGTGAAGGGCCTGAGCTCCTGGCTGCACAACTAGAGTTTTACTAGAATCCCACTAATCCTCCAGACTTTTCTGCCTTTCTCTTCCTACCTTTGCAATATTTGGCAATTTTCTCTCCTCACCTTTCTCTTCCTACCTTTGCAATATTTGGCAATTTTCTCTCCTCACCTGCCAATTTAAAGCTCATCCGAACAACACAGGTGACAGTTATTAAAAAAAAGATTTTTTTCTCTGTGAAGAAGAGGCTGAAAGTGAGAACAGCTTTCTGCCTGGAAGAGCACTGCAAAATCTTAATTAACATGCAGAAGGGGCAGGCAAGAGAACAGTGTTTCAGCAAAAGCGCAAGGACCGAGCACAGTTACGACAGCACTGCTGTACGACTGAAGGTGCTGGTGTAAAAAGGAGTGGTGAGCTGTGCCGGAAGAAAATTTCCCCAAAGAAATGAAACTATACAAGTAGGAATACTAACAACATCAAGAAGATACAACATGAAATAATATTAGGAATGAAAGGAGAAATAGTAGGAAAAGTCACCTATTATAGTGGGCTTCATGGTCAATAACTGTCCTGTGTGGGTACGAATCTATCATGTTTAAACATGGATAGCAGTCTCAAAATTTTGTGGTATGTTGACACAACTACCTTTAAGGTTATACTGGACCATGACCCATTCATAAGGAAGGTCTATTATATACTGTATATATAAATTACATTATTATACATGACTTCATGCCATTTTCAGGACATTTAATTTAAACCTGAGCTTACGATGTTACACGTGTCTGTCCTAGTAGGGATGGAGAGCTGTACAGAAGGAGCCAAGTGTTCAAGCCGTGCCCGTGCCCAGGCCAGGGACCAGCATCCAAAGCCGTGGACCAACACCTTGTCTGTGGAGAACCTCCTATCAACACCACCTTAATTTTCCATTGCTAAGCGCTGGTGAGTGCCTTGAAGCTGGGCTCCGTCCCAGTGGCCAGGTACCAATCGGACTGAAAACTAACCTCCCAACCCATAAAGTTTCCAGGGGGACATGCAAGCTTCTCAGCTCACCTGGGGACAGCCCCCGTGGCAGAACCAGGACCAAGTAAGAGCTGGTGAATGTGTGGCTGGCATTAGGGGCATGGCGAGACCCTCATGCCATGCCAGCCCAAAGATGGATCGGATTAAATAAATTATGACCCTATGGCATGAGTCGCTGAGAGCTTATTAATCACTCTTTTCTTGAAATATTCCCAAAGTCCTGGAGGCAGCAATCCAGATCACTGACATGATAGTTCAAATTCTGGAGCCCCCTTGGTTGCCCAATACCAGACACTGTCAATCCAGTAAATATAATATCAAAGATTTGGTGTGCTTCACACAGGGCTGGGTTTTATTTGGGCAATAACACTAAAGTATACGGCTTGCCACAGAAATCCGAGCAGTGCCATGCAATACGCTACTGGAGCCCATGCTGCTTTAACACTAGAAGAATTTGAAAACCACAATGATTTGCTTTGCACATTAGCTTGTTTAATGAGGTTTGAATAGCCTGGTAGGGTCAAAGCTAAGAGTGGACTTGGATAGAGACTATAGATAGTCAAGTATTTTAAATGTGTTAAAGAAACTAGCTGCGAAACCCCATCCCTGAGCATCAACCAGAAGATAAAAAAACATTGTCATAGAGAAATAATGAGGGAAACATTTTCTGGAATGATATGAGATGGGTATCGGCAGCTCCCCCTTCTCCAGAAGGGCTCCGACCGACCTCCTGTCACGCACACAGGACAGCGGTGTTGCAGGCGCTGCAGGCACTCCAGAAGCTGGCTTTACGCAGCAGTTTTTCAGGAAATATATCTTTTCCATACACAAGATGCATCGTGACATCTGACCAGCAATGAAACTACATTCCTTAAACCCTGCCTGTCCCCTAAGCTGATATTTTATACTAATTCCATTATTGCTCTTATTCCTCTCCCAGAATACCGGGAAGTGTAGGGGCTGGTAGGGGAGCTTTTGTCTGTTTGTCTTTGTGTAGCAATGAGGGCTATACCATGGCAGAGCTCAGCCATCGTCACCGGGTCAAGCTGACCAAGGCAAATGCAGTTAGATCTTTGAGCTCTGGAAGAGATACTGCTCAATGAAATCACTCAGTACAGTATGTTGGGTGTGTTCAAATGCTCTCGTTCTTAATACTTCAAAGTAATATTGCAAAATTGAAGGAAATCCACTGGAAAAAGAAGCAGCTTCTAGTTCTTGAGGGATGACTAAGAGGACTGGTAAGAAATTATAGCTGGAAGAGGTCGAGGTTACAGAACTTATAAATGTGAATATTTAACTAAATGTCCTGGACATACATTAAAGAAAGAAAACAAACCCAAAAAAGGAATGCAAGAGAGGATCCCTCACTGGAGGCAGACATAACTGGAGTGAGACACTAAGTGAAATACAGAAATACAGCAGTTTTCCTGAACCAGCCAGATCACAGAATGAAATAGCTCTTGCCCTAGTGAGCTTCCTGAATCTTTAGATGATAAGCCCAGAACAAGCAAGAGCCGTCAGCATTCAAACTGGCACTGCTGCCACTGCAACGGCCAGTGCCTGGAGCTTCGGGGACGGTGGAAATCGTCTGTCCTGCACCATCACCTGCAGGGATCATCACGTCTGCTCACATGGAGACCATTGCCCCGGAATTCATTTAAACTCGCATTCTCACTTTTAATTCTCAGCTTTCTGCAGAAAGGATATCTGGGGCAATAAAGATTGGCCTCCAACTCCAAGTGAGGAAAAACATGGCCCTTTTAACCAAAACCCTGAAAAGTTATGTCGTTAATTATTCTTCCACAGCTGTGCATTATTTAAAGACACATTGTACCCATGATGACACAGAACAGAGGCTTATAGCCTTTGATGGTTTTCTCATTTTTTTCTCTACAGAAACACTCATAAAATGTTTAAGTTAGCACTTAACACCTGCTGTAATAATTTGGTTGAATGAACGTCACATTTCTGTAGGTGGCCTCTTTAAAATAATCCCCGCAAATAAAACATTATCTCTCAAATGAAAAAGCCTGTGCAGTAAGCTCCTACAGCTGGATGCTTTGGGCAGCGACTGCTATTCGCCAGGCTGGTCAGAGAGAGCCCCCAACCTGTCTTTATCTGGCCTTTCTCTTCACCTTGATTTTTTTGTTGGCAAGAAAGGGTATTTTTCACCCCCAGACCCTCTTAGACAATTTCTGAGCGCTTGGGGAAAGGTATTTATTTACAGTAGGCTGCCTGGTTACACAAACACAACCGTTATCTGAGCAAACAAGACCAGGCTGCTCGTCCGGTGCCATGTACCATTTGTCACCCGATTGTTGCTATTGCAATTAACGCTAATCGAGCGCTGGTCACAGCTGCAGCACAACGTCGCGCACAAGCGGCGGGCACCGGGCGCCCGCTGGCGCAGGCTGCTGGGCTGGGAGATAACGGGGGGGGACGGGCTCTGCTGGGGCTCCTGCAGCAGGCGAGGCAAGCTGTGCTCTCCCGGGTATGTCCCCAGATATAGAAATTATCCCCTTTTTTTTTGCTTCTGGTCTGCAGGCCCCTTCAGCAGAGATGAGTCGGTTTCTCAACAGGCAAAACAAAGGACTGTTGGCTGATGAAGAAATTAGCAGAAGTCGGGGGCAGGGGGGAGTTTGTGGGGCTTTTTTTTCATGTTTTTAATCTGGTCAGTGGACTTCATTATTCTTGCTTTAGACAGCTTTAAATCCACCCCCAGATCTGCAGTAGGAACACAGCACAAGGAAAAAAAAAGACTTGTTTTAAAATATTAGGTCTCCCATGGGGAACATGTGGCCTGATACAATTATGTTTTAAAGTGAGAGGCGGAAAAGTCCTTCCAGTCACAAACCCCAGAAAAGATACTTGTCGTTTCTGAAAAGTCAGCATTAAGTTTAGAAAAACACCTACAATTTCTTACAAATTGTGCCTTTTTCGCAAACTTCATCTGTAAGATAAATCTCATTTAACTGCTGCAAGGTTGCATTGCTAGAAATGATGGGAGGTCAGGGGGAAGTGTGCCCTCCCTCTGCAGAGATAGAGGATAACACCAGTCTGCTAAATCAGCTCTTATGGAAACATTTGTTATTTTGTTTATAGGATGATTTATCATTTTATTCTTCCATTTTGTTGTTCCATCACAGGTTAGATGGTCAGCCAAAGTTGTCTCGTTCATTTAAAAGGCCCTACTTCAAAGCTGACCTTCCATTTAAGATTCTTTCAAGAGCCTTTATGTTAAGATTAGTGAAAAGTATAATTTAGAATATACACAGTCGAAGCAGGCAACCGTCCCTGACAGAAGGTAACCCGTGGTGGCTGAGTAACTTCTTTGCAGTACAAACAGTGCTATAATGCTAAAGCTTTTTTGTTGTTGTTGTTGTTGTTGTTGTTGTTAATAAAAGCTTTCTTAAAGAAGAGAAGCATATGTTAAAACCTACGTTAGTCAATATTATCCTGCCTTACCCTTGAGGTTAATTTTCCTTGCATGGAGGGATTTTCACAAGCAAAAACTTCTTTCAGCTTTGGAGTTAGACCTGCTATGCATTCCCCACCTGCACGGGCAGCGAAGTGTTTGCAGGCAGTTTTTGCAGTGTGGTTTGGTGCCCGTCCTGCAGCCCCTGTGCCGAGCCCCCTCCCGCTGACGGTGCCCAGCTCGGGGCCGAAGGAGACCCCGAAGGTCCCACCGCCCCTTCCCGGCCGTGCAAGCCCAGTAGCACCTGTGCCTCCGTGGTTGTCCGCCCTGTGGACTGCCCCTCAGCGTCACGTTGTTATTAAAGTGTTATGCCATCAAAGTCTATTAACTCTTGTCGCCTTTTGTGTAAAGCTCTCCTGGGCATCGCCACCTCCCGAAAGCCCCGGACCCGCTGGCTCTCTCTGTTTGGACGAGCAGTGGGAAGTGCTGCACGAAGCTCGGGACGAGCACCGGCGGCTGTAGGATCCCCCCTCACCTCGGTGCCATCGCTTTCCGCGTGCGTCTGATGGCTTGGCTTTCCCGGGGGGAGAGCGATGTGCTTCAGACTCCCTGCCTCCCATTCCCCCGGCGGGGGCTCTGGCCACCCACCCCGGTGCGTTCGCTGGTGGAACTTTGTTCTGCCCAGCGCAGAGCCCGGTACGCGCTGCCGGCCGGAGCCGGGTGCAAGCTCGCAGAGCAGCGAGGCTTGGGCTGTCCGAGAGGGGACTGTCCCAGCGGGGACTGTCCCAGCAGGGACTGCAAGCTGGGGCCGTGCCAGGGCCAGTGGCCGGAGAGGCTTCGTGAAGATCTGCGCAGCCACCGCGTCGGATCTGAGAGCATCTGAGCCTCCAGCTGCTCTTGGGGTCGATGGCAATTTGCCGCCTCCCTCCCCTTGCTTATCTGAGCGGGGGTACCTGGACACGGCTCCTCGCGTATATTTTGGTGCTAACTGCCATCGATTCCCAGGATCGTCGGGCGCCTAGATGATCGTACATGCCGTCTGCCTGTGCCTCCTCTTCCCAGTAAGTATGATGGTGATAAAAGCACTTCCCTATCTGAGAGAGAAGCAGAAAGATAAATGTATTAAAGACTGTGAGGCACTCAGATGCTACCCTGATTATCTCTTTTCAGACAGATGAGCTGAAGAACAAACAGATACTGCCGATTACAAGTTTAATACGTACAAGTAGGAGATGACCTTGCCTTTATTACTATCTACACAGTTTAAGGACTAGTTGATTCAATAATAAGACACCCATAGTAAATATTTATGAAACATCACATCACGTAAAAATTATAGGTTATTTAAATTTAATTTGCATTTATACTTTCAAATCAGGTTATTATATAGCAGAAATGTACTAAAATTAAATTCATAATGCACATTACAGCAATTTGAGCAAATTGTACCTTGAAGCAATTTGTATTTAAAATGCAGTCTGTGTGCTTCTTCACTTTCCTGCAGCCCGTAAATAAATTCACAAAGCATTTTCAGTGACAGCCATAGTGCTCCAGTTGTAAATTGATGTAGTCTGAAACAAAGAACAATTACCATTTAAGCAGATCCTGTGTTACACTAAATCTTAAAGCATTTGAATTCCCTGGCAAAACAAAAGGAAGTGATTTTTCTTTTCTCCTTAATCCACAGCAACAGTTCTTGTCAGGTGGAAAATGTTTGTGCACTAACCCCTTGCCTGTTTGTCTTCCTAAACAACCAGCTTTTAAAGGGGTCAGATGGCAGGCGGGCTGATGCAATAGCATGAGACCAACGTCCGAACTGACAGTGCTGTAAATTGTGTAGCTTGGACCCATCTCTCCAGCAGCTGAGATTAAGTTAGTCATGAAACTCTGCCCAGCAAACAGTTCTATCAAAATGCATTCCCTGAAAAGTTCGAGCTCCTCTTTTTCAACCACAGTCCTGAGGAAAAAAAAAAAGTCTACGTATGAGGCTGTGCAGCAGCTAATAGCTTAAAGGGTTCAAAGAGCAAGAAACCATTGCACTTCCAAGGACACGCCTGGGAAAATCAATCTGAAGACCGTAATACACCTGATTACACAAATAAAACATGCACATACACCCCAGCACAAATGCACACACACACGTTTACACGCTTCTGCAGACGTTGGTGTCTGAATGAAAAGTCTCAAAGACAAGGAGAGTTGAAATCCCGTGGGATTTCCATTTCCAAAGGCTGAATCATGGGGGGGGGGGGAGGGTAGTGGGGGCAGCAGGGCCAGGGGCACCCCCCACCGCGGCCCGTGACCAGCGGGGACAGGAGCGGGCTCCGTCGGAGCTGCTGAAAGGGACCATTCGCCATCGCCCAACGGGCCTGGGCTGGACCTCGGGCCCGGGAGGTCCCACCCAGCTGGTCTTCCCAACGCCACCCTGCTTGTCGCAACGGGATGCTTTCACCGTAATTCAGCTAGCTGGAACGTTTTTTTCCAAATTCCACTGTTTCACATGTGGTTTTTTAACTTGTGATTGTCTATATATTCAACTATGAAATGAAAATTTCCTTTTAAACATTTGGGAAAGAAAAAAGAAGGGGTTATCCTGCTGTACCATGGAATCCGGTTTCTCTTATAAAAGCCATAGAAAGGCAAAAGACCCAAACCCTTCTCTTCAGAGGCGCAGATCAAAAGTGTTGAAAATATGTATATATGCCGAAGCTCAGACAGGTTGGGGTTATGGCATGCCTTACTTTCTACCACCATCAAGTTTACCCCAAAATAACCTGCAGGTGAGGGGGGAAAAAAGCTGATTTTCCTTGCCGCTGTGCAGGTGGGACAAGTCCAGCTGGCAGACTGGGAGCCCACCAGACGCCGGGCACCGGCAAGTCTCCTCTGGGCAGCGAAGGAGGTGCCGAACTGGAGACAAAGCGCCTGGGGTCTCCCCTGCCGCTGTCCGGACCAGGGAGGCTGGGATCCCTCCGGGTGCTCCCCTGCGATAGCTGAGCACACGGGTGCCCCGGTGCTCTCTACGAGGATGCACGGTGAAGGCATGGCAAGACGGAAGCCGAATGAAGACAAAGTTTTGTCCTCAGGGGAAAGTCTAGGTTAATTCAAATGAGATTTTTTTTGTGTAGGACAATACCGATTTCAAAGTGACAGTTCAAACATAAACATTTCCATTCACAATGACATTTATTTGAACATTTCATTTCAAATGTTGAAATGTTTCTTTCTTAATTAGCATTTTCAGTTTTGCCATTTTAAATTGATTTCTTGAAATGTGTTTATTACCTTTCTTCTATTGGCTTTCTGGAACAAAAGCAAACCTTAGACCATCAGCATTTCTTCCCAACACAGGCTGCTTTTCCAGTTTAATACATTTAGTAGCCATATTTCTTGAGTGGTCAACCTTCTTTAATGATTTACTTTTTTTTCTTCACTAATACCCTTACCTCTTCAACAAGCTAAGTGTGAATTTTCAGGTTAGCCCCCTTACTGGTTGCTCATGTGGGAGCCTCAGCTTGCTCTGCACAGCCAAGGTCAGGCTGTTGTACATTTACCCTACACACGACATGCTCGTTCCTCTTATAAGCAAGGTACAAGCTGACCGGTGCCTCACCCCTTCGTGTCTGAACGCTGCAGGTGCATAACAATTTCAGCACTGAACACACTTCTGAACAGTGAGATGTTTAATAATTTGGCAGTGATGTCTGCCAGAGAAGTGTACTGGGAACAACCCTGATTTGGTTAAATCAAGCTTTTGCACCCCGAGACAGGGAGACGGTAGGAAGTTTTCCCATCACACTCATAAATGAGCAGCCTGACAGCCAATGCACATGGTCTGTCTTACATTGCACACAGCAGCAAAACTTCTCTTCGAGGATGTGAAGTCATTGTAGGAAAAGATGTTTTTCTAATTCCTTCTTAGCATCTGGGAGTCGGGTGTATCTTTTCTATAGTATCTTCATTCCCTAATGAGAAGACAGTGTGTCTTTCAGGATGACTGAACAGGGCTGAGCCAATGCATTTTCTGTATTAAGTCATTGATTTTTGGATTCAGATATAAATCCAAAAAAGCTGGCTATAGAATTTATATTCCTTCTGAATAGGAGATATTCATACATTTCTTAAATCCACCCAGTTCCTAAGAGAAATAGTTTTGCTCTTCACTCTGAAAGTCTTTATGTCCTGCTGATGCCTCTTTTAATAGTTTCTTCAGAGACTTCTTTTCAGAATCACAGGTAAACTGTCTCTTTCACACCTGTTTCTAAATAACACACAGCAATTTTGCTGTTGCTGTTGTTGAATATAACAAAATGAAAGAATAAAAAGGGATATCAGTCAATTATTCCATGTCTAAATTTCACTTATTTTTAAAGCCCAGTTTCCAAGAAGGCAGGCTTTGCCTGAGAAGTGAGCCTGCCTGATTGCTGGCTGCAGCACACTCACGCATTTTCCTGCCCAGTCAGCCCCTGCAGCCTGGTCTGACAGTGCCTGTAGTTCCCCAGCGTGGGTGGATGTGAAGGGAGGACCATGGTCTTCCTCAGCTCGGACCACCCTGAACCCCCTCGGATGGGCTCCCCATGGCCAAGCCAGCCCCAGCATCCCAGTGCTGCCCAGCGCTGCCGCCCTGGGGGCTCATGCCCTGCTCACAAAAAGGATGTGTCTGTGCCTTGGGTACCAGGCTAACAAAAAAATGCCATGGTAGCTGCCAGTTCCTTTAAAACAGAAGCAAAGAGGGAAGGTCCTCTCTGCTTTTATAACTGCGCAGGTGTTCGACACTTGCCTGAGACACCTCGGTCCTGGTTTTCAAGAGGAACCTCAGACACATGTCTCCTTTTCTGTGGGGTCAGGCCAAGCCAAATGTTCTCTGTTTCTCTTGCTGAAGCTGCAAGTTGAAGAAAGGAAGAAAGACAAAGAACACAAATGAAGCTGAGAATTATAATCTTAGAGAATAGGATGTGTTAAACACAGTTGGACAAAATATGTAATGTTTCACTACAAGGGGGTGTAGAGCTCAGGTCTTCCCTTCCCATGGGACTCTAATCACGTTAGATCTTCAAGTAATTTTTTTCTCTCACATCCAGTGGACCTTTATGTTGTGTGCCTAGTAAAAGACCTGTAGAAGAGTCACTGAGAACTCCATCCTGCCAACAACCTGGAAGAACAGTTTCCTGGGCTGGTGGATGAAAAAGGGAATTTAATCTGTACCTCCGATGGGTCACACGTGCTTTAACCACTGAGCCTTGGTGGAAGAGGGCAGGGTATGGGATGCGCAGCAATGCTTTGTCTTCTGAATTTGCTTCAGAAACAATGAATACTGCTTAGGTCTTTGGAAGAGAAGCTGCTTCGCTTCTTAGCATCTGACTTCTCTGGATTGTATCCTTTACATCAAGAGCTCCCCCTGCACTCAGAGCCATTAACCCTGAAGGTTCCTGTGCTGGGGTGGCCAAGGACCCACCTCCTCTGAGTGGCTGGCTCCATGGGAGAGGGCTTGGGTGATGCTCCTGGGTGAAGCAAGTTGTAAGTAGGTCATGTGTAAGAAGGTAAGCTGCTTTTCAAAATGAGTTATTCCTGTTCAAGCACAAAATAATGCAGGGGTATTCAGAGTCTTGCGTGATTATATATGTTCTAGTCCAGGGGCTTCAAACTGCGGAGACAGCAGACCATAAGGGAGTCCATGCACCGTTTCTCTGGGATCAGTGAAAGGTGAGGAAGAAAAGTTCATATACACTGTAATGTCAGCTACGTATATGAAATTTCTATGGTACCTCCATCTGAGCTAGAAATGTTTAGGGACTGCCACCCTGAAAACAACTGAAAACAATTAAAATATGTATGACTGTTAATAAATTGTTCTGATAATTCACCTGGCACCACATTTTCTCCATAAGAACAGAGAATGGATAATATGCATGTAGAAGCTTTAAAGTTTGAAGGATGACTTTATTTGCCTTCAATAGTTAAGACTCTTGGTTAACTGAGGCCACTAAAGCTGTCTTGGCACTCTTCATCAATGAAGCTCATTAAATCTAGTGTCATGGCCAAATTCCTTTTGTGTCAGACTGGAAGTCCCAGACTAAGTGTCTGCAGTGTGCCAAGCAGTGATCTGTGGCACACAGAGTTCATCCTAGTAATGGCTCTATTTCTATGTCAATTATGTTAAGCACTTGTCCATTTATCTGCTCAGATTGTGCTGATGACCATGCAGTTGTGGTGAATGAAATTCACATGATTAATTGTCCATAACATTGGAAACCCTTTTCTGCAGGAGCTGATGCATGCTGGAGCAAGCACAACTCATTCCTTCAGACACGCTAAAACCCCAAGCCTTTACAACTCTTGTCTCACGAGGGTGAACTTCATCCCATATGACCCTTTTCCCAAAGAGCAATCAGTGTTCAGGTGCAGACAAATGCATTCCGAACAAAAAATCTGTCTTTTCTGCCCATCCAGGAACTTGATTATTTCAGATTTTTTACTGCAGAAAATAAATAGAAAGATTGGACATCAATTAATTTTTCAAGCATTGTTGCCATGCTCTGTAAGGTATTGACAGTTAAATATAGAATTGACAACCTTGGGGTCAATAGAACAAAGACTATTTTATTTTAGCTTCTGAAATATTGAATCCAGTGAGCTAGGAAAGTAATTGCCCATGCCCTTATTTAACATATGAAGTGACAAAAGAAGATGAACTTTCTGACTAGGCATAAGGGTGTCCTCTTCATGATTTGCATTACCAAAAGCATCATCTAATCCATTTTTAACCTGAGAGTGAGCATGCTAAACTCTGATGGCTTCAGGGTGAATTTCAAATATTAATGGCATGCAGGAACAAAAGGTAAAGATATCTTTCACTGTATTGGGTTTGTGTGGCAAGATTTTGGTAGCAGGGGGTTACAGGGGTGGCTTCTGTGAGAAGCTGCTAGAAGCTTCCTCCATGTCCGACAGAGCCAATACCAGCCGGCTCCAAGACGGACCCACTGCTGGCCAAGGACAAGCCCATCAATGATGGTGGTAGCACCTCTGGGAGAACAGATTTAAGAAAGGAGAAAAGTTGCTGCATGACAGCAACTGCAGCCAGAGAGAGGAGTGAGAACATGCGAGAGAAACAGCCCTGCAGACCCCCAGGTGAGTGCAGAAGGAGGGGGAGGAGATGCTCCAGGCGCCGGAGCAGAGATTCCCCTGCAGCCCGTGATGATGAAGACCATGGTGAGGCAGGCTGTGTCCCTGCAGCCCAGGGAGGTCCACGGGGGAGCAGATCTCCACCTGACCCCATGCCAGTGCAGGGGAATGCCTGAAGGAGGCTGTGACCCCGTGGGAAGCCCGCGCTGGAGCAGTCTGTGCCTGAAGGACTGCAGCCCGTGGGAAGGACCCGCGTTGGAGAAGTTCGTGGAGGACTATCTCCCGTGGGAGTGGCCCCACACTGGAGCAGGGGAAGAGCGAGGAGTCCTCCCCCAGAGGAGGAAGGAGCGACAGAGACAACGTATGACGAACCGACCCCAACCTCCATTCCCCATCCCCTGTGCCGCTGGGGAGGGTAGGTAGAGAATTCGGGAGTGAAGCTGTGCCCAGGAAGAAGGGAGGGGTAGGGGGAAGGTGTTTTAAGATTTGTTTTTATTTGTCATTACCCTACTCTGATTTGATGGGTAATAAATGAAGTTAATTCTTCCCCAAGTTGAGTCTGTTTTGCCCATGTTGGTAATTGCTGGGCGATCTCTTCCTGCCCTTATCTTGACCCACGAGCCTTTCGTTATATTTTCTCTCTTCTGCCCAGCTGAGAGGGTCAGTGATAGAGCAGCTTTGCTGGGCACCTGGCGTCCAGACAGGGTCAACACAGCACACTTACCTTTGAACAACAGAGGTACTGTGCAATGCATGATAGTCAGCAACGCTGTAGTAATTCAATGACATTTTGACATTGCCTACTCTGCTCTCATTACTGCATTTCTGTATCAGGTTTCCCCAGGTCAGCATGAGAATTATATGGCAGACAGGCAAATTCAGATAATTGTAGTGTGGTTTTTTTTTTTTTTTTTCAGCAGTGACATAGGTACATTCAAAGCGAAAGGTAAAAGATCCTCTTCTTTTTCAGAAATATAGTATAACAAACACTAGGGAGTGAAACCTAGTATATTTTGGATGTCTGTGAGTAAATGCAAGATGACAGCCCGCATCTCTCTAAACCTATGTAGAGCTGTAAACTAAGTAGAAAAAAAAAAAATCATGTTCTTTCCAGGGACCAGGTTAAGGTAATCACTCTACTCATGGGTTTGCTTTGAAGTTGATTTTATTTCTGCAATTGGATTCACCTGACTATTGCATTTATAATTTCTTTTAGAGTGCATTTAAAGAACATTAGTCTGGAACTGATTATGGCTGTCAGCATACTTCTCGAACTATAAAATGTTAAGGAGTAGTGCCTCATTATGAGCCTTTGAAACAAAGACTCCTATCAGCTTCAGAGATTTTGGTCAATCTCTGAGTGAACAGAATAACACAAAATTAATGCTCTGTTCCTGGAATCATGGAATGGCTGAGGTTGGAGGCACCTCTGGAGGTCATCTTGGCCAATCCCTTGCTCCAGCTGGGTCACCTAGAGCAGATTGCCCAGGACTTGGTGCAGTTGGGTTTTGAATACCTCATGGATGGAGACTCCACAACTTTCTGGGCTACCTGCTCCAGTGTTTGACCACCCTTACAGTAAAAAAGTGTTTTCCTGTCTTCAAGAGGAATTTCGTTTGCTTTAATTTGTGCCCATTGCCTCTTGTCCTTGAAGTTGGCACCACTACGGAGTCTGGCTCCATCTTCTCTATTGCCCCCCATCAGGTATTTATACACATGGAGAAGACCCCTCTGAGCTTTCTCTTCTGCAGGCTGAACAGTCCCAGCTCTCTCAGCCTCTCTCCATATGAGATGTGCTCCAGTCCCTTCATCATTCTTGTGGGCCTTTGCTGGAGTCACTCCAGTAAGCCCATGTCTCTCCTGTACTGGGGAGCCCAGCACCAGACCCAGCACCCCAGCTGTGCCTCACCAGTGCTGAGCAGAGGGGCAGGATCCTTTCCCTTGACCCACTGGCCACGCTCTGCCTGATGCAGCACAGGAGGGTGGTGGCTGTCTTTGCCATGAGGGCATGTTGCTGGCTCCTGCACAATCTGTTGTCCAACAGGACCCCCAAGTCCTTCTCTGCAGAGCTGCTTTCCAGCTGGACAGCCCCCAGCCTGTACTGGTGCCTGGGGTTGTTCCACCCCAAATGCAGGAGTTTTTGCACTTCCCCTTGTTGAACTTCATGAGGTTCCTCTCAGCCCATTTCTGCAGCCTGTTGTGGTCTCTCTGGAAGGCAGCACACCTATGTGGTGTATTGACCACGCTTCCCAGTTTTGTATTGACTGCAAACTTGCTGAGGGTGCATCTGCCCCATCCTCCAGGTCATTAACAAAAAATGTTAAGCAATATTGGCCCCAGTATGCATTGCTGGGGTTCACCACTAGCGACTGGTCCCCAGTTGGACTTCATATGACTGATCACGACCCTCTGGACCCAGTTGTTCAGACAGTTTTTAATGCACCTCATTGCACCTACAAACTCCCATTAATCCTAGGAAAATCCTGTTTGCATCTAACAAACAAGATTTTTAGAGCAGGATGCACAAAATAAAATGCACAATATGCTCCATTGGTTCAAGTCAGGTCAAGTCATATTGAATAAAGTGACACATTGTGTTGTTCTTAATAGGGTCAG
This sequence comes from Elanoides forficatus, assembly GCA_025311575.1. Taxonomy (NCBI): domain Eukaryota; kingdom Metazoa; phylum Chordata; class Aves; order Accipitriformes; family Accipitridae; genus Elanoides; species Elanoides forficatus. The sequence goes on along the minus strand of JAOBAS010000037.1, from coordinate 22,469,962 downwards.
CCTTAACATAACTGCACCCTTATCAAATCATATGAGTTACTGAAATAAGCCTGAAAGGAAAAAGTGTAATGTCAGCTACATCTACCACTGTCCCCAGAGGCAGAGATCACTCACCACATGTGCACACTGTCAGGGTAGTTCCCTGATGCCTCTTAACATTGCTCCAATTTCCCGCGTTGTTTGTTCATGTGTTTCTGGATTTATCATCGAGAAGTTCTTTAACCTGGGAAGATACATGAAACCATGTGCCAAAGCCTGTCCAGACAAAAATGCCTATAAATATGCTGACCTTCAAAGCCCCGCTCACTGTGGGGTGAGTGTATGAAATCTTGACTTTGTTAACAGAAGCACAGCACGAAGTCCCGGCTCCATCGGCTCTGGTTCTCAGTCACTTCAACGGAACCAAAATTTTATGGGAACTAGAGCCAGCTCTAGCTCTGCTGAGGACAAGGGTCAACACCTGTTGAAGTCATTGAGAACGTAATTGGCCTTTAAAATACAGATCATGATCACACACAACCAGACAGACAAGGTCATTCTGTGCAACATGCCACCACTACCAGGCTCCTGTTGGCAGAAAAACTGAAAAGCCCCCTGAAAATGGGCCTGTATGTCTAACTGTTCATCAGAGATAGTACGGAGATTCATAAAAGAGCAGGGCAGAAGTCAATCTGGCTAATGAAAGCCCAGCTGAAGCTGGGTAAACCAGCTGAAATAAAGTGTTTATGGGTCCTTGCAACAAAGCCGACCTGGTCTGTTGGTTTTTGTGAACACATACTGTACAAGGCATCCACCGGTACTAGTGTTAAAATTACACATACAGAATGGTGACTAAAGGAATATAAAAATAGTTACAACTAAAAATAATATTGTCTTGTCATCTAATGTTAGTAAAATCTTCTCACGTTCTGTTCACAGATATTATTCAACAGTTGTTTCCTTGCAAATGTGTTGGTTTTTTTCATGCTAAACCACATGTGTCACTTAAACAAATATGATTCTATTTTGCTTTTATAATTGCAACTGGTTGTACGTTGTGCTTATCGTGAACCCAAGTATTTGAAAAACACTGCTGTACTGGGAAAGGGATGCCAGTTCCATCCAAAGGTTTCCATCACCAGAGTCCCCAGATGGCCCGTTAGGCTGGGTGGAGATGGAGCCTGTCCCTGTCCCTGCTCGGGTACCGCTGGGCTGCACCTTGGTTGGGTGTCACTTTCCTGGCTCCCCGAGGGGTCCCTGGATCTCACGTTCAGTTACTGGCACTTTTAGGAAGAGGCACTAGAGCAATGGGACCTATTTTTCTCAATATTAGTTTTTTTTCCATGCACTTACCTTCTAAATAAATATGTTCATCTTGATCAATAAACTAAGCTTGTGCCTGTAGGCAGTAGAGGAATTTCTCCTAACCCCAACACTGAAATGATAGGAAACGCCAAGAGAGGTGGAGACAATATTGTTCAGTAATATAATTGAATATAATTGAAAGATGTCAGTTGGCAGGAAAAATTAATATTATTACTCTCCTTTTGAGATCAAAGATTTCTCCAGTGCCTTTTTTTTTCTTCAAGGGAAAGAAGATCCTTATGGTCAGTGTTATTGTATGTCAAAAAAGTGACTGCTAACCTCTCAGATGAAAAATATGGAGCACTTTTAAACTCCCGTTGATTGCGCTCAGGGTCCTTATATCACAGTACAAATCCTATTAAAAAGGAGATAGAGAGTGCTCCTCCAAGGCTGGCATCACCCCTCTCAGAAGTCCTCAGCTCAGTAAGCATACATCTCAACTTTTGTTTTTCACAGCAAATGGTTCAAAGCCGACTCTGTAGCTCTTTCTCAGTTCCGAGGCAGCCAAACAACCCGAGTTTCCAGTAATTGTGGATAATAACATGGCAGCAAGGGCAAAAGAGACATCTTATTAAAAATAGTGTGGTTTTATATATTACAAAGTACCACCTCCGTAACAGACTGAACTGAGCACAGACGCTGGCAGAGCAGATAGAGCTGCAGGAGCTCTGTCCCCACTGCCCATGGCCTGCTGCATCACTGGCCGGCAAGAGAAACGCAGTGTGGGCCGTCGAGTGAAAACCACTCTGCGGGTGGCTTCTGCCTGGCTCTGGGCATCCAGAAGCAGGATCGTTCTTGCAGGTGGGAGAATAGGATCCCCATGTTCACAAAGGATTTAGAGATTTCGGATTTCATTATGTGTTGAATCTGAATTTGACAAAATCTATAGAGATCAGAACGAGGAAAGCTACACCAGAGAGTAACAGGATTTATTGCAGGAATAGAAGAGCTTCTGCACAGGAAGGCACAGGTAGATTCCTTATTTACCCGAGGGATTTTTTTGTACCCAGCCCTCATACTCATTCCACTGCCGATGACAATAATTTGAATATTTACTGGCCTTAGGTCGATGTTGAGAGGAAATATTGACAAAAGCTGTAGGGTGGACATCACCCTTGAGCAGAGACAGAAGTTGCTATACATATAATGATGCCTGGTGAAGCGTATAGAAGATGCAAACACTATAGACTTTGTGCTAGTGATGAAGACTGAGCTCTAATGGGAATCTGAGAAGAGGATGAAGAAAGGAGATGGGGTGGTGAGTGAGTGCAGGACATCGGACAGGAGGGGCTGGATGGTGCAGGGCTGGGAAGGGAGGATGTGCCTGGAAGGGCCAGGGATGGAAAACATGAACACTAATCAAGGTGGAAGAGAAAGAGATAAGATACTGTGTGGGAAAGAAAAGAAGAAAGGCAACTGTGAACAAAAATAATGGGGAAAGCCAGGTGGAAAGCCTGGTTATGCGCAATGATCATGCAAAGAGGGGTAGTAGGTATTCACAGCAATGGTGAGCCTGCCGTATGAAATGATCAGAACAAAGATGCGTTCAGGCTGAAACACGCACAGAGAGGCACTCCTCAGGGAGTGGAGAATGCCTTTACAAGAGCAGCCTAATGAGGCTGGCTTCTTTAGCCTAAATAAGCGAAGGCTGAGAAAGGACATGATTGCTCTCTACAAACACGTCAAGGGGAAAACATCAGGGAGGGATAAAAAGCCATTTATTCTAAAAATAATTTTGGCATAAGAACAAAAGGTGATAAACTGGCTATTAATAGATCTATTATTGAAAAGTATGGTGGTGTCATTAAAAAAATTTCCTAAACATTAAGTCTTGCAAATTCATGAACAGTCTTCCAAGCGGAGCAGTGGGTGCAGACGACATCTCTGCTTTTAAGCTCGATGAGTTCATAAAAAGAAACAAATTGCTGCCATCCCAGGGCGCTGGAGTTGGTAGCCCAACAGTCCTTTCCAGCCCAGTATGCCTTTGTTCCTGTGCACATAAAAATTTGCTGCCTCCGACAAAAGGGTCTGACATTTAAATTATGTTAATTTAATAAGCATTGAATGAGATGACATGACCGAGAGCTCAGCCGCAATTCCAGAAGGTGCAGCCCTGCCCAGACCGGCTCTGGCCTTCTGGCCACAGGGCAGAGCCCGGCTGTGCCAGCTGGCAGACGCGCCGCGCTGGGTTGCAGGCAGAGGAAGGACAGGGCGCCCGAGGAGCCGCGTGGCCGGCAGTCCCGTCGCACGCTGCTCGCTGGCGGCGGGAGGCTTGTGATGTTCGTGTCCGCCGGCGCTCCAGACGTTGCCCCCTGCCCCTGCAGGAGAAGCAATCCTTTGCCCAAAGCCTTTGCCTGCGAAAGCAGATGTCCTGCTCGTTGGGGGGCGTCTTCATCCAACGGTGTGGCTCTGCAGCGTCGCTACCTTCTTGTATGCCCAGGCAAGAGGGAAGGCAAAGCAGCCTCACCTAAGAAAGACAAACGCATCGGGACTTCTTCCCAGGTCTTTGCACCTGCATCTTTCCCCGCATGCAGTGAGTCACCTTGCCTGCAGGTTGTGTCATTATTAAAACTGAAATGGTAAAGACAAAGGGAAACAGAAAGTTTCTACAGAGTAAGAGAGTTCAGCTACAACAGAAAAGAAGTTAAATTTGTCTTTGGTCATGCAAGCCGATGGAGAATACTCTGTTTTCATTACTGAAAAAAAAATCTCAGTAGCAGTTGTGGCAAGTAAGGGCCACACACAAAAAAAGACATTTGCAAATCTCTGCCTTTTTAGGAGATAGGCTTGTCAGAGTTGGGAAGAATAATTTACTCTGTCACCGGTGGAATCTCTAAAATACTATAATTGATTGCATCTGTGCGAGGAAAGTACACAAAGATGTTGGCTGAGCAAAAAAATTACGTGATTGGTTGAAAAGGTTTAATAAATGAAGGAAGTAATCCTTTCCTGGATGTTTTTTATAAAGCATTAAAGTTTAATATATATTAGATGCAAAACTTATGTATATCTGCTGACTACAGTAATGGAACAGAATATTTAATATTCCTGACTCTAGGAGGGGTGGGGAAAAAGTGAAATTAAAATCTCAGAACTCTGAGTTTTGTAACTATTTTAAGAGTAATTGTCAAAGCTCTACTAAAAAGAGACAGCCTCATTAAAATAAACCAGGATATTATTTTTTCTCTTTAATAGTTTTGTCATATGCTTAGATGATACTTAAATAAATTAAAAAAAAAAAAACAACC
>JAOBAS010000037.1:22449828-22465270 GCA_025311575.1 Elanoides forficatus | reverse complement strand
AACCCCCAAACCCCATCAATATTATTCATCTTGTAAAGATTATAAACTCAGTCAAAACAGTTTTGTAATTAAATTTTATATTTGGAAAAACCTTTGGCTAGATATTAATGACAGATTTTGTAGTGTGATGGAGGCCCAGTAACTTGTGAGGAGAGATACCTATTTGCATGAGATCTCAACTCCGCTCTCATCCGTAAAATTTCATAGATTTGCTCCAACTTTGCTTTCCATTTTCCTAGTTTAAAGCAAGCCACTTTTTAAAAGAAATGATTCACATGAAGTAATCTCAAATCTATTTTTCTTAGAGTACTCATTCTTGTTTTCCCCAATTTCCTGAAGTCCTGTAATCTGTGTGTGTAACTGACTGCAGGAAAACCAGCCAGCATTCATTTACAAATACATTAGACTTAAAAGGCAACAAAATGATCCATAAGTGCTGGAATATATTCCACCAAGAAATGGTTGAGAAAATGATATGTAGTTGAGATATGTGTTCTGAATTATTAATCAAACTCTCTGAATAAGTGTTCTGTATGAGGAGCAACCTTGCAGTAATGCCCACCATGTCTGTGGATCATGTACAGAGCTATCGACAGTGATTCAGAGCATTATTCTTCTTCAGATTTTCTGACGTGAATTCCTCCTTTAAGAGAAACTGAGCTAACATGACAAGAGCAGTGCAGGGAATGGGGTGCAGGGGAAAACAGGACTTCTCGTCGCTCAGCCGGGGAACGGGGCTCAGCGAACACCCTGCTTCACACGTGCCACCCCTTCTTCTGTCCGCGCACGGCTCGTGACTTTCCCATAAGCCAAACAAGACTCTGAATGTACTTTTTGAAAGTTTTTTACTCCCACTTCACTCGTTTTTGATGGACCACTGTTTGCCCGGCATGCGGGCACGGTCAGTCAGTTGGCTGGGAAGCAATGCGAAAAGCACAGGGCACTGTTTGATCCCCAGCCCGACCCAGCCTGAGCCGGCAGGACCTCGGCAGAGAGGAGAGCCAAGTCTCTCCAGCAGCAATGGCTGCTTAAAGCATGGTCATGGGCAGATAGCATTAGAGATTTAGAATATATCGATCCTTTGCCTGGCTACACAAGTCTTGCCTGAAGTGGAATCCCATGACAAGAAAAATGTATTTTAGATAACTTTCACCTGACAGGGAGTAGGCCACAAGTGGAAAAAAAAAAGAAACACTGGCTTTATGGGCCCCAGAGCTATTTAAAATCATGGAACTACAGCCAGCACAAACACCAGCTCAAAGGCAGAGTCTTTCTTGTCTAATTGCAGCTCACCTTGCTCACGGCACTGCTGGCACTTCAGCGCTTCTAAGGAAAAGCTAGCCAGTCCAGAATCAAGTTTTCTTATGGTGAGCTTTGCTTCTCCTCATCCTGAAGCACCAGCGCTGTGCTGTGACAGCCCAGGCTGCCTGCCAGAGCTGCCAGGACGGTGCCTGAGAGCTCCTCTCCATGGGCTGCCGCTGCCCACACCATACCGAACGGGTGGCTTCCACCGACCTTCACCAGTGTACACAACGTTTTGCCCTTTAGAGAATTTTTCTGGAAAAGCCAAACCAAATCAAACCAAACCAAACCAAACCAAACCAAACTATATATATATTTAAATATACAGGCTAAAAATTAAGATCAGATAATTGCAGGTAATTACACCCGTGCCAGGAGGCTCCCCAGTGTGTGCTGCCTGTGCAAGAGGTGCAGGACTTCCCACACCAGACCTGGCTCCCCACCACGGTACCCACACCCTCCCAGACACCATCTGCGAGGATATCCCTCAGGTGCTCAGAGATATTAGGAGAGGGATTCATTGGGACCACGGTGCTGGACAGGGGACAAGTAAGGCTCCTTGTGATGAAACGTAGTTCCTTCTCCCTCTGAATTTTTACTCTGGCTACATCTATATCTTCTGTGGTTGAACTTCTTCAAAACTTAGCACATCAACAGGTATCTGAAAGCCTCTCATACCTTCTGACAGGGCTATGCTGTAGCAGCTTAACAGTACATTGAAAATGAGACATCCTGAGTGTTGAACAAAAGCTCTTTCCTCTGCCTGCTTCTTTGCCTTCTTCTCCATGGATCTTACTCATAATGAGGACATGTTTCTTTAATCTACTAGACTTCTCAGGTGCTGATTTCTGGGAGAGCGGTAAATGATTGGAGAGCACTGCAAGGAGCAAACCTGAAGGCTGAGAAACTGAAATAATAATATACCTAGAGTTACATTGCACAAAAGGTGTTTTCATTGATACACAGCAGTGACATGCTTAGAGCAAGTATGTCAGGTCTGGGGGCATCAGAGGTTCAAATCTCTTCCAAATCCCATGCTGAAACTGAGCAGAAGAACAAGAAGCACCTACCACCAATCTCAGTCCCTCCCCGGGACACAGCTCAGGGCTACATCCAGCAGCACTGCAGACCCGGCAGCTGGGCGGCCCGGACCCCCGACCCAGGGAAAAAGGCTGGATCCCAACAAGTCTCTGGCTGAGAGAGACTCATTTGCTGAGCAGCTTCTTTGGTCCCCCAAAACCAGGAGTTCTCGTTTCTTTTCTTGTGTGCTCAACACACACACACAAATGTAACAGATTATCTACACTATTTCTTAATCAGTATATTTACACACCTTACAGATACGAGTGCTCTGAGAAGCCTAATTATTTGCTGGGAGCTTTGTTTCATCTTTACAATCTAATGATTGGTAGGGAACTGTAATGCAGCGAAACTGATGTAATACAGCAATGCTGGAAATCCCTGGATGAAGAAATGCCATTTTTTTTCACTTCTACATATGTATAAATTGCAATTCCTCTGCAGACTCAATGGGCATGGCACCACTATATTGCGCGAAGATGGAGGAAACAAAAGCGGCTGTGGGCTTAAGTTTCCCAGTGGTTTTAAACTCATAATGTGTCTTACTTATGATGTAATACTTGTTTCAAAAATGAGTAGACATTGCACTGATTTCTGCCCCGGCTATACAAAGTGGCACTCCTGAAGCTGAGTCACTCTCACATCACTTCTGTTCTTCTCTATGCCCTTTCCCCACATTACCAGCAGCAGAGAGTTCAGATGAGGTCTGGAGAGGACCCACCATGGATGCTGCTGGGAGCTGCCTCCGCTCACCCTCCTGAACCTCTCTGGTGAGGCCAGAGGATGAAACCTCACTCGTGCCCAACAAGAAATTGTTCCATATTTACTGAAAAGCCTCAGGGAGAGAAAACACGGGAGCAGCTTCTCCCATCCCAGCCGGGATGTGCGCCCAGCAAGGACATACCCAGTTGCCCCAGGAGAAGAATGGAACCATGCCTGTGCCTCCACACTCTCCCAGACCCTCGATCCTGCAGGACCACAGGCACTGTCTCCCCCATGCTCCCTCGTTTCTCGGCTGTCTCTGAGCTGGTTTCTTCCTTGGTCCCATTACCTGATTTATCGCTTGTGCCCTGAAGCCTCGCGGTGAGGCTGAAGCTCTCTTCTCCCACATTAAAGGTGCTAATTCACAACCTGTCTGCTGTCAAAGGCAACTGCCTGCAAAGCGAGAAGGAGGCCACACAGAAATATCTATCAGATTTCCTGATGGCACAGACTGTGAAATGCTGCAATAATTTTCCCGAAGCAATATGCCACCAGCGTGTCAGCGCAGCTCGTGGCCTGCGACAGGCAGCACGCTGAAAGCTCCCCAAACCGCTATCGGCATACGGCCGGCACACGGCGTGCCAACCCTCCCCGGGACTGGCCATGCGCTCCCAGTAAAAAAGGTCTGGAACATCCCGATGGGAAAGTGCAACAGTGCACAGAGCAGGCGGAGCAACAGCAGAGAGGGGTCCTGGGGACACCCGTAGGGAAAACAGCATCAGTGAGGCTGTGAGTAAAACCAGGTTGAAATGAATCCCTGTGGACATTCGTATGTAAACTGGGTCTGTCTACTAAACAAGATGGGAGGTGCGGCAGAGCACCCGCATAGGATGGCCAGGTGCCCTTGTGCTCTATTTTCAAGTAAACATCTATTTCTTACACACTCCATCTTTCTTTACATAATTATTCCTGTAAGTTTGGGACCGTAGCCTTAGATGCTTCAGATGAGGATGTGCTGACTGAAACACAAGCTGCTGCAAGCATCGCTTGCTGCGCGATGCTGGTTAGCAGCAGCTGTTCAATAACCCAAACAGAGGCTGCAGACAGCAGAAATCAGGCAGGCAGCAAGGAGCAGACAGCCGAGAGAGCTGGCTGGAACAATCCTGGGGGCCAAAGCTTTGAGGACAGCGTGGCATGTAGCTGCACTTTATGACACATTCTACAGCAAGTTACCTGTGTCGGATAAGCCAAGGCATGTAGCACTAATCAGGGGGCCACATGTCCAGTATTTATTGCAATAAATCCAAAACTTTCCTGTTAAAATTCTTAGAAACCTTTGAAATAGTGATCCCTCAAAAAGCGAATGCTGAACATCACCGTTTTGGGAGAGTAACCTGGGCTGGCCAGGCATCCCCTGTGTACCTCTGACTTCTCTGTCTTGTGAGCAGTGCCTTGGCCTCTTGTTGACCTTCATATCAGGAGAGATGGAAACAGCCTATTTGCTGCCTGAAAGCTATTTGAGCCTGAGGCCATCCATCTGTGTTCGCACAGTGCCTGGTGTGAACTCACTGCTGCGCAGAAAGCTCCCGGGCTCTGCAGTTATAGGAGTGAATTATGGCACTGATTGCAGCCACACAGATAGGACTTCTGCCTTGTCCCTGATGAATCGCTGTGGTACGGAGCAGGGAATTTCAAAGGCGAGGAGAGAAGGATGTCCCCCCTCTCATTGCCTGAAATGACACATGAACACAAACATGCCCATGGTTTTTCAGATGCAGCCTGGGCTGTGTGGGCATCACATAAAGAGAGAGATAAAGGAACATCTAACTGCTGAATATTGCACTAACCCTGCAAAGTATATCCAACCTGCTCTAAGCTGGCCCTGCTCTGAGCAGGCGGCTGGATGCAGACCTGCAGAGCTCCCTTCCCACCCAGTTTGTTCGAGTTTCATGGATACCCTTTTGGGTCACAGGAGGAGAACAGCACCAGGCAGAGCTCATCTTTGCTGCTCAAGGAACTGGTGGCAAATCACCCTCTGCCTGCTCCCCCTGCCCCCCGTATCCACGAGGGGATGGATGCCTGCCCTCCCTGGGCCCTTCACCTTCCCCACGCTCCTCTCCACGCGCAGCAAGCCGGCAGGGCTGCCTGTGGAGGATGAAGAAATGTACTGGGCTTGAAACATGGAGCCCTTGCTATTTTCTTCCCCCCAAAACTGGCAGTGTAGTATCTCTGCACCAGATCTGAATTCCCCTACGACCAGGCTGGCTGCTCCAGAGAAGCTCTTCTGGTCTATTTTTAGTACAGCCCACACAGCCTATTAAGTATTAAAACCATAGAGTAAAATTAACACATCAGCCACCTGCAGATACCAGGCATGCTAAATGCAAGGCGGTTTTACTGACCCAGACATCACCTCCGAGTGTCTCAATCCAGTGACCCCAGGTCCCCGCAGCCCTGAGCTGCGGTGACGGGTCCACAAGCAGCCTTGTGCCAGCAGACAGTATTCAGAGCTGAGCTTGCCGCTGGATTTGACCTCTAATTTGACTTGACCCTTTGCTGTTTAGCTGAAGGGGAGATGCTAGAGGGACAAGTGATACCAGCTCGGTACCCACTGTGAGCTCATTCGTGGTGGTGAAGCCTCACTTGACCAGACTGAGCTGTTTTCCAGCTCATTTGAGCCATATACCTTTGAGCAGAAAGACGGGCAGCTTGTCTCACTGTGGGGGAAGGGGTAGGCAGCAAACAGAAGGAGAATATTTCTCCCCCTTTGCTTCTGTGTTTTGCTCCCAAGATCACTTATCTCCAAAGAAAATTATCATGTTAAGTGTATTCTGAAAATAAATTAACAGACATAAATCATGAGAATGACACTGGCAATTCTTCTCAATGGCATTAAGGGGTTTTGGTCTGGTTTGTGTGGATGCTTTTTATTTTAAACGTATCACTAAAAAAACCAAATCCACATAAATATGTGCTGGAATTGAAATGAAATCTGTCGGCACAAACATCTACATCAAATTTACAGAAAGAACAAATGTTTGATTAGGAACTGGATATGTAGAATTTGCATTTCAAATTCCTATTAAATGGTTAAAAATGTGTACTGTTCATGACATACATCAAAGGCACTTACAAAATGTTTCAGAGTTATACTTGAAAAAATATGTATCTTTTCTCTGTGGACTTCTTATGGCAAAACCCCAGTGTAAGAATTACCTGTGAATGCTGGAAAGTCTTCAAAAAAAAAGCATCTTGTTAAAAGAGGGCTCAGGACTCAGGGGGACGTTACAGAGCAGTTAGCCTCTCTTTAAGCGAGCAGACGCTAACCAGAGCCATTGGCGGGTTCAAGGAGAAGGGCACTCTGTAAGCTCATCGCTTCATGAAGAACGTCTGTCCTCAGCTCGGGAAGGAAATCGGGCTGGGCGCTGCTGCCAGACCCGCGGCCGGCGGGATGGACACCCAGAGCCGGAGCACCCCACACGGCTTGTCCCCAGAGCCCACCACGCGCCTCACCATTTACCGCGGGAGGGCAAAGATGGAAACGGGGCGGGGTATCTGGTTTAACCGCTTCGCGTTTTAAAAGCATTTCTGCTCAAGTACAGAGAAGGACACAGCTGTAGGGTTTTCTCTGTTGTTAACTTATGTTTTCCTTGGGGAAGGTTCTTCTTAAAATATTTTCAATTGCAGGGGTGATTTTCCATTGAGTATGAAGTGAATTATGGGGAGCTATACTCACAAACAATAAAGTTTCCATCTCAGCTTACCAAAAAGAGCAAAAGCAACCAGACTGAGAAAAAAATAAATCCCAAAGTAAAGAGTAAGAAGTGGTTTTGATTAAGATATATTGCATTAGGCTCAGGTAGGATGAGGTAGAGGGTTTTAAAAAAATAAGTCATCCTTTCTATTTATATTTGTTTGTGACTGCTAAAGAAAAGGTACGCCCTTAAAGCAAGCCTTTATAATCGTTTATGAGACAGAAAAGCAAGAGCAAAAGTGCGATAGAGGCTTAAATGAATTAACCTGTAACCATCCCCTCAAAAGCCTGCCTTCAAGTCTGAGGGCTTCTTACTTCTCCTACAGCTCTCTTTCTTCACTGCCAGCTCACACACCTCCACAGAAAGCCAACTTTCCAAAATATTTCCTTTACTTGACAGGACTACTGGGACCTATGAATCACGAACATAACTACGAACCTTCTCACTACAACTGTGGACAGCCAGCCCCCGGAGGCCCCCCTGGAGGTGCAGTGCCATGGCAGAGCATGTCCTTGCATTTCATGCACGCCAAGCTGCGCCGGGGAGAAGCAACATCTGCAGAACACGACCCTTCCTCCCTGGGGCACCTTTTAGCTACGGCAGCTCCCTGTGCAAACACACACCCACGGCACAGCCATGAGCACACAGGCAGGAAAAACAAGTCGAGGGCGGTGGGGGATTGCTTGGTTGTATGATCAGCAGCCCGCAAGCTGAACGGATGAGTCCCAGCTCGGCGGCTTCGTAAGACGTACACCTCTTTTCTCATTGCAGTGTTCTTCCCCCTTCTCCCTTCCCTTCTGCTCCTGCTGCTTGCTGCCCCAGGTTGGTTTGTTTGTTTGCAAATAAAATGCAGTACAAGGTTGCTAAAACCTCATTATGTGCTGTGGTGCTACCCAGAGATGTGTTATTACGGAAGGGATTACGTAACAAAGAAAAAGAGCATCAATCTTCCTGGAGTGATAAATCCACCCGCACAAGCAGTTCAGACGGGGACTAGAAAGGTTGAAACTAGGAATTGATGCCGAGTGTCAGTGTCCTCCGAGAAGCCGTGGGCTTGCCTGCCACCAGAGAGGGATGGCAGTGTGGGACCCGGGGCACCCACACAGGCTCACGCACACCCGGCCGGCACGGCGACGGGCAGCACGGATAGACAGTTGTCAGACTGACAGAAATTCCCCCATCCACCTTCTTCCCACCGCGCTGCTGAGGTGGCAGGGAAGCCAACCCTATCACTGGAATCTCCGGCTCTACCCCGAGTCATCCACGGACGGCAACGGCGATGCCACCCTTTCATCCCCTGCTCACTCCGATGGGCAGAGGTGGGTGTTAGGGACCTTCTGTGGACACACACACGGATACCTCAGTGTGCTTTGCATTTGTTTTCCGGTTGTTTTGGCTTTTTTTCTTTTATTTGCTTTGGGAGGGGGCATGTGGAGCACTCCTGAACCTGCTGGATAAATACCAGGCTGCTAAAGAGTGTCTGCGGAGTGGATCTGAGCCAGAGAAGCAGTCAGGGAGCAGAAGGCAGCATTATGGCCAGCACACCGATCGGAGCTAATTGCAACTACAAGGATGAACTGCTGATTCCTTGCCAAAGCTGTTCCTGAGTGGCTGGTCACAAAAGCTCATTGACCATTTCAGGTGCTCAGCGGCTGCTCTTCCCATATCCTGCACCGATGGATCTCAGCCCAGCCGGCCTTGGGCTCGGCTTGCTTCCTCCTGCTGGGAACGGGATGGATCCAGCGGGTTTGGGCAGCTCTCCCTAGATAGCAAGTTCTCATGTGTCTGAGGCCAGGGAGGCAAAAGTCATTCTCCCAGCCTAGCCTGACTCTCTCTGATGGCTCACCTTGGTCCCAATGCAGAAGTAAGGGGAGATAAGCACTGAGATAGTATCTCTGTGGTATTACCAATATCTGGTGCTTTGAAACAGCACTTAAGCAAGGAAGACTTGTCAAAAGTATGACAAACACGATGAAAGCTCATATGATGTACTGCACTTCTTTTCACTTCAACAGCACTGAACTGGGAGAAGAGTTCTTATTTTCAGGGTCAGCACTCAAAGCTGTTCCCTTTAGCACTGAACTGACTGCGGGATGCAGCGCTGTGACTCGGAGCCGAGCTGAAGAGATGCCATTGGAGACAGCTGATGCAGAGAGAAAGGAGCAGAGCACTACGAATGATCCTCGTGGAGTGTCTCATGGAAAAAAGCTCAGCTCATACACCCGTCACATGGAGCTACCAGAGCATTCAGTGATTGTGGCGTCCTGTGGGGAAAATTGAAATAATCCCTGGTTTTTCAAATGCAGAACAAGTTGTACTTCCAAATATCTGAAACCTCACAGAAACCCCAGAAAGAAACCTGGGGCAAAACCTGGACTATGACATGAGACTCCAGGAGCTCATCTCTTAACCCACATCTACCGTAATCTGAATAGACAGACGCAAGAAGGTCAGAGAAGAGATCTGGCAGTCTTGGAAAAAAGGCTTCACAAAGCCCAGTGGCTGGGAGCTGATGTTCCACAAATTCATCTGGGAAATAAGATGCAGTTTCCTTGGGATTGAAGTGATAAAAAGCAGAAGTCTGTTCCCCAGAGTAATGTATCTGCCACAGCACGGCAGCTTTGAAATGAGCTTGGACAGCCCTAGCCCAGCCTCGAGGAGGAGCTCCACAGCCGGCACGTGGGGGTGAGATTGGTTATTACAAATATAACCCTCAGAGGAGGCACCTTGCCCTCTCCCTCCCATGCATCACCACAAGGTAGGGGCACCCCTCAGATACCCAGCCCTCTTCTCTCACTTCTCAGTCTTTTGGCCCTTTACAAGTCATGCCCCCCTTGGCATCAGACGGCGGGGTGCCAGGGACCCCCCAGGCAGAACAGCTCTGTGATGCAGCCTGCTCTACCTGGCCAGGCTCAGTTAAACCAGCAAACAACCCAGTACAGCATCTCAGCAAGAAGGACTTTTGTTTCTTTTTTTCAGTAAAAAACCAAACAGTAGTGAAGCACCTATTTGAGAGACTACTGAGAAGCGGGTGAGGGGTTTATTATATTTTTTTACCAGTAGGCTCTAATTAATCCAAAGGCTTTGGGGTTTCTTTCTGGTAAAGAAAATCACACATCTAACCAAAATACTATAGTAGTTAAAGGACTTTTATGTAGTTGTAGAATCACCCACTCAAACTCCCTCAGGCTGGAAAAGATCCCAGGTTGTCATAGCCTAAGCTCCCGCTCAAAGCAAGGTCTACGCTGGATTTATACCAGCCTGCTCAGGGCTTTGCCCAGTTGGGTCTCAAAAACCTCCAAGAACAGAGACTTTTTAGCTGCTTGCATGAGCCTTTTCTGGAGCCTCATTGTGTGTCATTATCTATAGGCATCAGATAGCAGCCAGCCAGCCTCTTTGCTCTGTAAGTAAATTAAAGAACAGGTTGAATTACAAAGAAAACCTCTGTTAATAATACATGTGCTCTGGAATCGCAATCAGACTATGCAAAAATGGGACAGTTTTACCATGAAAAATAGTAAGTATGTCTCAAATATTTTAAGACAGCTCTAGGTTTTAATGTCTGAAGCAAAATTCATTTCTTCAGTGAAAAAGATATGATTCATTTTGCTTGACCTTATTCAGAGGATTTTCGATAGCTTTTTTTCCTTGCCTGATTGAACAGCCTCATTTTTATTTTACTTTTGCCTCTTTTTCTTCCTTTATTTCTTTTTCAGTACTATGGAAGGCTAAAAAAAGAACCAAGACAGGGAGAAACAATATTAAATATTAGGTAGCAGTGAAATTAGATCTCTCTATTAAAGTAAATAAAACTAATCATTTCTATATCTAATCTAAACTATCCATGGGAAGTTCTCATTTTCTTTGGAAATATTTTCCATGAATAATAATACTGCATAGATACCGTAGCTCTTGATGCTTGAGCAAACACAGAAATCAAGCATTATTGATTCTCATGACAAATAAATCCTCTCTTAGAGTCGCAATCATGTTTCCACAGACTTTTTTTTTTTGTTTCTACGAATGCGTCCCCACACACCCCCTCGTTACAGGATCGTCTATAAATAAGTGCCGGGTGCCCGCAGAGCGCGGGGGAAGCTCACACCTCTGCGGAGCTGACTGCAACAGCTTTCAGATGCTTCGCTTCAGCCGTGCTTAGCTCCCAGCTGAAGACCGGACAGAATTTTAACAGGAAAGGCTCCGTGCTTCGTGCCTGCCCAGGGAAAGCGCGGTCGCTGTGGACGGATGTTCTGCCAACCTGCGTCTTCTTGGTGGGAAGGGACCTTCGGCCGTCTGGCTGTCCGCCCCCCGCCCCAAGCGGGGCTATAGCCCACACGAGATCGCGCTGGCGTGTCTGGCCGCTGCCTGGCTTTGCCGGGGAGGGCCCAGCTGGAGAAGCATCCCGCAGCCATGCCGTGGAGAACGTCGGTTGAGCGCCAGCGAGTGCTGGTGAAAGGGGCCGCAGGCATCCACCACCTCCCCGCCACGGGCGAGGTCTCGCTGCACCTCCGGGCCGCCCCACTGCAACTGTGGAAACATGCTGTAGAACGTGAATAATACCAAAAAATACCACCTTGGAGCCTGTTACACAGCATCCGCTCAACCAACCTGACGTCGGTGTAACAATTCCCTGTCGGCAGTCTCCAGATTTGTTCACTTTGAGAGCTGGCCATTCCTCGGCATACAAAAGTTTGCTTTTTTTGTACAGAGCGGTGGGCTTACAGAAACACTCAAGTAATGTGAACACATCAAGACTAACTCAAGGTGTTGAAGGAATTTTCCAATAGCTTGTTCTTGGCCACTTTTTCCAACCGGCTTGCCTTGTTTAGAATATCCTTGTTGCACACAGCAGGAAAAATACATTTATTCTTATAAGCCAGTTCCTACAAATGAAACAGCTAATGGAAACTAATGGAAATGGACCCTAATAAAATTTTCTTAATTTTATAATACACTGTTATATTTAAGATTTCCTGATTTCCGTTATAAAACCTACTTGCACTGTGACTCAAATCTATTTGCACTGTTACTCAATTGCGAAAGAGGCATTACCTGAATTTTAGTAAGAGAACTAGCACTGTATACTGGAACCAAATGTGCTTGATAAGTTTATACAATAAATTAGTTTAGCCTTTTCTATGTTCTACAGATATTGGGCTGATTTTTTTCTTTAGGTGTTGTGAGCTAAACAAGTTTTCTTTAAAAAATAAAAACTATGAATTTGTAGTTACTTCCAGGGCTGTTTTCAAAATTTAAATAATATTAAAATAAATCAGTTTGATATGAATATTTTTGCAGAGTAATTTTGTATATGACTTTCTTATCAACATGATATAACTTAAATATCTGGTAGCCATTCTGGCTTTTTCACTGAAGTTAGAGAACTTGGTAATAGTCTAGACTTTTTGGTACAGAAAACTAATATATGTGCTTCTTAATGCAGTATATGGATTAAAATTGCTTAAAGAAAGTCTTAACCTAATTATATTCTAGTATGCAAGAAATAAACACATAGCTTTAGAAGGTTTCAGAGGAAGGGCACAACCAGAAGTAAATAAAGTATGTCAAAACATGCAAACCTGTGAGAAAAATCAGAGCATTAACTAGACGGGTAACTCTGCCTTACAAGCTCTAAGCCAACATACATCAGGGGTCAAATCATCTCCTAAACCATACGGAACAGGTAAAAAAATTTGAAAAGAAGTACATAAACAAAAGAAATACTGAAAGTACATAAACTTTACTGGACTTTAAGGTGTTGTGTATTATTTTCAAAGAATCTTTATAATCCAGTTCTGATAAATTATTAGACATGTTCTGAGCAGTTAAAGATAATTTTAAAAAACATTTTGCACTGGGTTTTTCACCACTCACACCAAGGAAATTTGAGAAATAGCTGATAAACTCCTAAGACTTCTGAACATTGATCGCTTTCCTCTTATCCCCTTTACTTGGGCAGTTGCTAAAACGCGCCGCTCATTATTTCCTCGACAACTGCCAAACAGGACTGGGCTGCTGAACTTTTGTAGCATCTGCCGTTATAATTCAGCTTCCAGTCAAGGAGAATTTGAGCATGAGGCACGGGGTTAGGAGATGAGCTGGGGCCGGCTGGAACCATCCCACCTCCGAAACTCCCTGAGCCCAGAGTCACAGAGGTACACACTCAGATTAATAATTATCCTAGAGTTACTAAACAGAAAAGGTACAAGAAGTGGCAGGATGTGCCCAGGAGTATTGGAAAAATATATTTGTCCTTTATCTAAAGCTGTTTACACCTAGATACTTGCCTTGTGTATATATGTATAAAACTTTGCTCTTTGCTCAAGAATTACCCAACGGTCTCAAATCTAAGACCACAGCAAACAAAAATCAGACTGGATATCCATCCCCAGGCAGGACGGCCGGTGCTCTCACTCAGTTAGGATGGATCCACACTTCTGCTCTCGGTCCCGGCAAGGTCTGCTCTGCCCCGTCCCTGGTTTTGGTGTAGCACTGCTCTGCCGCCCTGCCCTCCCCGCTGGCTCGTTAGTTAATGCACGGTCACACGCGCGCTGGAAGGGGACATTCAGAGGGAGTCCTCCCACCCAAACCAAACGGGACCTAACCACTCTTGAACCCGCCATGCCGTGACGGTCTGCAAACGGCCGTGTTGCCACCGGTCCCTGCTCTGCTCTCCCAGCATCCAGCAGCACTGGTGGGCTCCAGGAGTTTCTCTTCTGTGTCTGCAGCTACAGTTGTCTCCCCGGGTGGCTTGGCGTAACCCAGGACTCCACAGCTCGCTCAGCTCCCCCTTTTGTACGGCATCAGCTACTTACTGCTCTAAATAATACCAAGAGAGAGCACTATTCCTCTGTCCTCTCCTGTAAATCCCCTCTCCAGGGAACTCAGGTTGCTGGGAACCTGCCGGCCCAGGGTCGCATGGGGACCCAACAACTGAACTGCATGTACACAGCTGCCACTTCCCTGGGTTTTCCACAAGTCCAGAAATTTTCAGGCAACACTGGGGCTATGGAGGCATCGGCTTGTGCAGGTTGAAGCAGTCTGATGAAATGATATAGATTCCAGTATAAGAAACCACATCTGCTAGAGGGGACTTCAGGATACGGCTTGCAAGTACAGCAGGATCATCGCGTGTCTCTTGTGAACACTGACAGTTCAGGTCAACCCACCGGTCTGCAGCCTCCTGGCCCAGCGCAGCTTCACCAGCGACTCTCTGGAGCAGATCTCTGTCAGAAGGTACCCACGCAGCGAGACACAGCTCCGCGCTGACACACCGGGCTTCAACGGCATGTTTGTGTAACGAGGCTCCTTTGCATTTGGACTTGCCAACTTTAAATACAGAATAACTGAAATTATTGCATTTCCTACTGTGAGTTTTACTCTGATTAAGTGGACCCACAGTGCCCACAGCAGTTTAAAAGCACCATCACGTACTTCTAAAAGGTAACTATTGTTTTGTATCGCTGCACTGGAGTTCACCCTTTTTCTGAAGCCCAGGTAATGTGGAAAAAAGAACATTACTTGTATTTAATGAAAATTATTTGGAATTGGATAACACTGTTACTGATGTAAAGGTCGTAAAAACCAGCAACTTAAACAGCAGCTCTGGGTACTTGCTAACATTCTGAGAATGCCATTTATTTATAACAGGTCTGAGGATACATAACCTTTCCTTCACCCAAAAGAGAACAAACGCGGAGTGAGAGAGCCATAAAACTGATTTGAACTGTTGTTTTCATGATCCATTTCTCAACAGAATAAAATTGTTCATCAAGTAGTGGTATGTTTATCATGATCACAGAGCTTCTTTCTCGGTGGTAAATATGCAATCTGGGAGGTGAGAAAGACTAGAACTACAAGTATAACCAGAATAAATTTTCATAATGTAAACCATTTACAACAAATACAGCAACAGACTTGGAAACAGTAAAGTAAGATGGATATTAAATGTATTCCACCTTTGTCTGTCAGACATTTCTGTTTCATTTTATCCTCTTTTGGGCAGATGCACATCCACACAGCAGATCTAAGTGGTGCTGACAGGGCTGGCAAGTCCATTACTCTTATTAGTTTCGCTGACATTTTATCTTTCTCCAGCAATAGCAGGCAAAGATACTTGTGGTGTACAGAAATATTTGTACACACATATATCCAAATAGATAGGCCTTCAAAGCTTGGGACTCCTTAATTTTTTGTTTATAATTGTTTTCCTGAAAGGTCTCAGAGAGATTTATATATTCTACAGTCTACTGGCAACTCTTGTACAGGGACCTGGCCATAAGCAGCAGTTCTGTGCCATTTTATCACCCATTTTTTTATTCTTATTGGAAAACAATAAATGTTTTTCACTCTGTAACTGCAATTCCCTCATAAAATATGTTTGTTCCAAGTCCTGCAGCCTCAGTTTGTTGAAGACATACATGTCTGAGCACTTTGTCCGTAGAGACCTGCCTTTTGGATGCTGTGGCTGAGTGTGCCCAGCTGCCCAGGTACCACTGGGCTGCACTGGGCAGCCCACACAGAGGCACAGCCCCAGGAGAAGGGAGAATCTCACACCTACAGCCTGCTGCAAAATAAGCCTGAAGGATGGAACAGTGGAGATC
>JAOBAS010000037.1:22434094-22449728 GCA_025311575.1 Elanoides forficatus | reverse complement strand
GATCGGAGGGATGGGGGGGGAGGTTAAGAAGTGGGATTTTTCCTGGGGGAAGCTCAGAGTGGGTGGATGGAGCACCCATCCCTACCAAGAAAGCCAAGAGCAGGGGAAGGTGAGACCAAGACCACTCGTGAGCCCTGGGCTGTCATATGGCCGCAAGCTCACTTACCCACTGAGGAGGCCAAACAGGCATCTTTTCCTGACAGTCGTTTAAAACATGCACTTCATTTCTTTGACCCCTTTGCTTAAAACAAGAAAGCAATCAAACAACCCATTCTTGTCAGGTTAAAACTGAATATTCTACAAGACCAGAAGATTTTTCATTCTTTCTCCCAACCCCAAGTGAAATTTCAGGGAAATTTAAAAAATCATTAAAACCTGCACTTTTATTTCAGTGCAATTGCACTTTCTGACAGCAGATCACACTGGCAGAGCTTCTCATCAGCACCACGAGGAATGGCTGTGCAGAGAGAACAAACCACATCAAGTATGCCAAAATTTTGCCTGCAATAACAAGCTGAGAAGTCTTTCCATTCAAATGCTATTTGTAAAGACCAGGCGGGAGGAGGAGAGAAGGAAGGAGTGGGGTTGTTCCCAGGTGAAAAGTCTGTGCAGCAGGTCAGTACTCAGCCAGGAGCAAGGTCTTCTGTGTTTTTACCACTCTACAAAACCCTGGCAAGAAAGGCTGGCAGTGACAGCTCTGACATACACTCACCGCTGCAGCAGGGATGGCACTCTGGTAACGGGGATTTCTCATAATCACCCTGTCAGATTTATGTAAAAACAGACTCTGCTTTCATCCGCCAGAAACCTGTGACCTATTTAGAAATTACTCAAAACACAGTCTATCTACATGCTGACGAAGAGGGGAACTGTGCTGACACTCACGTTGCTGAGGCAGTGACATTATTTTGACAACAGTGCTATGCAGCCAAGTGGACTTCGGTTTGTGAAAAGGGATCCTACAGCGCGACTGTAAGAAAATCCCCACAGCCCCCGGGAGGGAGCAGGGCTCTGGCCTGAGAGCAGGCAGGGACCAGGCAGCGATCCCTCGCCGGGACGACTGCAACTGCAGGAAGGGACCTAGGTTTGCAGAACGGGGTTTATTTTTCACGGATTTCTGTACTTCCCTGAAAAGCTGTGCTTGCGGTAACACACCTTTATCACAACTTGTCATTTCTGGAGGCTGTTGTTTTTGATGGAAATGAGTGCTTCCACAGCCTGGCATGAAATAAAACGGGGCATCTTGCCTGATCAGGACTGAGAGTGCATCACCTCTGCAGGTAACTCCTGTCCTTTAGACAGGGGAAAGACACAAGATAAATAGATGCTGAGTAATCCCACAAGCCAGATACAGCAGTAAAGCTGCATGATTGATAACCCTTCAGTGGGAAAAAAAAATAACATAAATCCTCATCTGACAACATGTAGTCTGAGAATTGGACAATTCATTTGGTTGATGTATTTGCTTTTATGTTGCATTATATCATTTGTGCTACAGAGCCCAAAGGTGTCACTGCGATCCGGACTTTATTGTGCTACACACTTCGCTAAGTACATACTCATAGCTAATGGCAAACCCGTCCTCTGAAGCACACAGTGCATGCTGTGGGATACTGGCTTGTGCAGGGTGGCAAGTTACTGCTGGAAGACAGTGGTCATGGTGCACAGGATAGCTCCGAGCAAGTGAAACGAGGAGGGAAGGCAGAAATGCTCACCATATTACAGCAAAGGGAAACTGAGGCCAAAAAAGAAAGGTCCTGCCCAAAACCCCTCAAAGTTGTGGGTGCTCCAGCACAGTGCTTTCACAGAGGCTGGATCCTGCCTCTCTCATAAGCATCAAATGAGCCAGCAAAGATGTTTTCTCTATATTTGGTATTCAAATGAAAAATATTTGCATGACAGTGATCTTTTAAAAAAACAAGCTTAGCCTCCCCCCCCTCCCCCCTCCCCAAGTTTCTGAATTCATTGTTCTTTTCTGTATTGCGGTTCCTGTTTTCTAACAGGTCTTTTGTCTCTTTGTAATCAACGTCGTTATGGGCAATTTATGTAAAAACACTCAGGACATTTCCATGGACATAATTCATCAGCCAAACTCAAATCCTGCTTTGCTGTGTGAGCTGGTTCTTCAGACACTGCAGATCAGGAAAGAAAAGATGACACTAAACAAAACCAAACCCTGCCACTCTCTTCAGACCAAATTCATAATCCACAGCCCATTTTCTCTCCCATATTCCCATCAAGGCCCTGCAATGGAAGAGAATTGAGCAGAACCTTTGGGAAGTCAGGAAGCAGCACCGTGATAAACCAGCATCACTGACACACGTACATGGGAAATATGCCAGTGGTCCCAGGCCAAGCCAGGAGCCTGGAAATCCAAATGAGCACAGTCATTCCTGGTTCACGAGCTCCAGCTCTTGAAGTGAGGAAAGGAACAGACAAGTCTCACCATGCCGAGAGATGGGGAGGGCTTTACTCTCCCACTGCCAGTCAGGTAGGAGGGGTGCCGTCCTTTCACTGCACTGAGGCTCCCTCCAGGGATGTAAGCAACAGTTTTTAGAGTTGTCATTTAGGTTGGAACAGACTAAAGACACACGGTAATTACTGGGCAGGAATGGGATCCATGTGAAGGAGTCGGGCTCTTTACCACCTCTGGGAAACAGGAACTGAAAATGCAAAGAACGGTGCGCAGTAACAGACGAGCGGTTCTCTCTGCCTCCATCCCCTTTCCTGCCGCCGGAGCAGCAGCTGCCGGCAGCCGGGAGGAGCAGGGAGGTCTGTGTCGGTTCCGTCCGCCCCAGCGTGGTCCCAGCAGTCCCTGGAGGTCCTCACCTCAGCGTCCCCACAGCAGAGCTCTGCTGGCCACCCTCCGGCTGGGGCAGGTGAGAGCATCCCCCGGGTGGCTGGATCTTCGCCGGTTGGTGGGTCACCCTCAGC
Organism: Elanoides forficatus; assembly: GCA_025311575.1. Lineage (NCBI taxonomy): Eukaryota > Metazoa > Chordata > Aves > Accipitriformes > Accipitridae > Elanoides > Elanoides forficatus. The sequence goes on along the minus strand of JAOBAS010000037.1, from coordinate 22,446,794 downwards.
CGAACGGGTGCAATGACCGCGGCCGGGCTGGAGCTCTGGCATGGGCGTACCTGCTCAAATGGTGTCAGCTCCGCCGGCCAGCATGAGAACTTCATCTCGTAGCAGGCAAGGCAGAAAACCACTTCTAAAGCAGTCGGTCAGGCAACCTTATGCTTTAACCAACCGTCACAAAAGTTGGTTGGGCAAAGTCGAAGTAAGGGCTTAGCAGGAAATCTTCCTGTAGAGCGTTCAAATACAAGGAAGAAGGAGCTAAAGAAACAAACGTTTTCAGCAGCCCGTTGTTCATTGCCTTTATTTTGGCTAAGCCTCATAAAAAGTCAAGCTTCTAAGACTTTGGGAATGATGCCGTTTCCATTTCCAAAGGTTTTTGGTTAGCCTTGTGAGCAGAACAGAGTACATTTTTTTCAGATGACTAGCTTACTTTCCTAAAAAAATGAAGTTTGTTAATTTGGGCTGAATCCTGGTTTTGTTTTGCTATTGCTAAGACAGGGATTATTGTCTTGAAATTTCAAAATCTTTAATGTAGTCATTACTTCATACAAGTATTTTTATCAAAAAATGTAATCTTAGATTTAAATTTTGAATCTAATTCAGAACATGACATGAAATGGTTTTGGCTTTTATTTTCATTAATAACCGAACCTTATTTATTTCCTGTTCCTTGTTAGCCATCTTTTTCCTGCCTGTGACTTTTTCTTCATCTTCTAAATGAAAATTGTAATTATGTGAAAGGGCAGCTCTGCATCAATGCCTGACAAAGGCACTCACACTGAAGAGTCTTCACTCCAGGCACCTCATCCACTTCTCAGTAAAGTAAAGGAGATCTTCCAGGTGGGGATTTACATCTTTTAAGCTAAGCCTTACCTCTGAAGTGGCTTCCTTGGCTGCAGAGCATCCTGGGGAGCCTGACTTCCCAGCTTGGAAATGATGTCTTGTAGGGGAAAGGACAGCCTCAGAGGTAAAATGCGAGAAGCAGCAAACTGTTACACATCATTAGTCCTGCTCCATTTCAATAACGATAGACTACCTTCCGGTGATAGCCATGTCAGATCTGACAACCTGACATTCACGTCAGGTTTCTCCAAGGTCAGCTAATCCTTATTGATGTGCTGACATGCCAAATATCATACAACAGGTCATAACTAAATCTGATTACACTAGTAACAGTGGATGCTGGGTAAGAATGAATTGCAGGAATAATGAGACATGCATGGATGGCTTGCTGAACAGCATGGGGGGATTTTTTGTGCTCTTACTTTCACTACTTGGGACCTACTGATTCATAAGTAAAACCAGCATCAGTATATAGCTTTTGAAGATGAGTAAAACAAATCTAATTTCACTTCTAGATGGAAGGGAGGAGGGGACGTGGCTGGAAAAAAGAAACAGAAAAGAAAGGAAAAAAAAGAGCTAGGCAGAAGCCCTAAAAACCAGAAATGGAAATGAAAATATGTTGGTATCAACTGCTGCCTTTCTCTTCTGGAGCTGCTTCCATTCAGGAGATTTTCCTCAAAAGCTGATACAGCTGAAGCTTGGTAACTGATCTGCAGCCAGTGAGCACTGACTATAACTTAGCAAATAGGATTTACATGAACTAAAAATGAGTTAACAGAGGAAAAAGTACAGTAATTGTGAGAAAATATTTTAGCCTCTTGAACTCATTCTTAATATCAGCTTTTTTATATCACACTTTGCTAAGCAGAAAAAGATGCTTATCAGAGTGGGAAGGTTTAGCATTTAGCATCTGGGCTTACAGCTGGTTTCAGCAACATGAGTTTGATATTGAAATTCATCTGGAAATGTTAGTGTGCTAGGTACTGTATAAAGAAAAAACCTATACCTTGTGGCACTCACAATCCAGACAGCCCAAAAGCAGACTACAGGAAACACGTAAAACAGAGAACCAAAAAAATCACAGGGTTTTCCAAAGAGGCACATGGAGCTTTTAATGGAGAATTAAGAAATGAATGCTGCTTTTTCAGGACCTACGTCAGTGCCTTCATTACAAGACCTTTCTGTCTGGAGTCACAGCTCTCCAACCCCAGAGCTGGGTGGAGGCAAGCATCTCACGTTCAGTACAAACGGTTTTTTGAGAGTCAATGACCTGCCTGTGCACACTCCTGCTCGCCTTCTTCCTCTGCACGCTCGAAGTGAAGCGACCTCGACTGCCTTTCTGAAGTGCAGACTCCATTTTAAGTTGTCCAAATGACTTTTCAAAGTTGAATAAATGAACACACAATCCAATCATATCAATTTTGTCATAGCTGTTTGAGAGAATCCACAGCTGTGAGGAACTGCTTTCTTCGGGAATTAACGACTTGAGGCAACAGGTATTTATCACAGTCATAGGAGCAACACCTCCTCTACTTGCTCTCTCAACACATGAAGAAAAAGAGAGACTGGAGAGAGATTTTGCTGCTGACAAGAAAGACAGACGGTCTTAATACAAGCCCAGAGCCGCCTTCGTGATGTAGTGGCTGAAATCCTCCTGCAAGAAGAAGCTGTTATGAATAAGAAAACACTGCAACAGCCTTCCAACAAGATTTATTCTCTTGATGATAAGCCAAATTAGTTTTGCTATTCTCTTCTTAATCTGATTGACAGGCCAAATCTGTCATCTTTTATCATGACACCTAAATTGGAAGTAAATTAAATCAACAAGCATGAAACTTTGTAACACTTTATCTTGCACATAACTGCAGGGCAGGATACACAATGGGACTGTATATGTTCCTTCTGGACACTGTAATGCGTGTTTACTGTCAGGCTGTAAATGAAAGAAACCACTGTAATGGCTCCCTTTGCCTCCGAGGTGGAATCTTCTTGCCTGCAGGCTTTTATACATCTGCATCCTAACAAGCTGCCTTAAAAATAATTTGATAATTGAACATTATAATTTGTGCATCTTAATGTTTATTTGATTTAATTGAGCATTAGTGTTAATTAAAACAAGTTAACGGCTTCTATCCCAGTTCAAGAACTTGGCATGCAGAGGAAAAATGATTCTTTCTTCCTACCTATATTCAGATGTATCTCTGTTATGATATAGAATGGGAATGAGTTGAATAAATGAAAGTTGCTCTCCTTTACTTTTCTGTCAGTTGCCATGAAGAAAATGGTATTACCAAACAGATCAGTAATATGCTAGCTTCCCTTAACTAAAAAAGTATTGTAATAAAATAGGAAACATGTTCTTCTTTGTTCTTCCTGTAGCCTCTGGAACAAAGAGGAAATTATTCCTATTTTGAAAAACACTCAATTTTTGAAGTATTAAGGATAAATTCTGTAACCTCTAGTCTGATCCAACACTAAGTGAATCCATATTTCCATTTCTATTGATTTAAAAGAAAGTAGAACAGCCACATAGTTATCATTCAGGCAAAAATTCCCTTTGAAATTAAAGATTTGTCTAAGAACCACAAGATTTTCTTCCAAAAGTAGGTCTTTTTTTTTTTTTTTTTTTTTTAAGATTTGCAGCAAACATCACTCAGCAAGGAATGCATGTTTATGAAAAGAAACTACAATTCTAGCTTGCCTGAGCAAAACTGACTTTTCATATCTGGTGAAGTTTATATTACATACAGTTATGTTACATTTTTCATTTGTGTTTAGTGAGTATTTAAAAAAAAATCAGATCTCCTCCAATCTTTTTCAGAAGTAGTACATTCATTGCCATAAAGCATTTCTTGACTACAGCTGATAATCTGTGAAAAGTAAAACAAAACAAAGCAAACCTTATCCAATTTCTTGTAAACATTGTATGTGTAAAAAAAATATTCTCCTGGTGTCCCAAAAATGAAATTTTAAGACTCCAAACAAGAACTCATGAAAATTACAAATGCATTAATTGCACTGAATGACCTTAGTAATCACAGATAGATACTAGCTTATTGGATATTAGATTATTATTGTACAGCACTGCAATATTTTAACCAACCTTGTCAGATGTGACAAAGTCCTTGTGTCCATTTCATTATAAACAGAACTGAGAAAATATTGCATATTGTGTTAAACAACTAAAGCAAATCTATTTTTCTTTCTATCAACAAATCCATTTTTCTTTGACTTTTAAGTCATCCAAGTTTAATATGGATGTTTTGATCTGATATTATAAAGTTCAATGAAATGGAAGAAATTTCTTTAGTTCATTATGACCATTTCTGCCTTTTTCAACAGACAGAGACCAGAATCTTCACGAAACAGAACAAAGTGGAAAACATATTCAGAGTAAGAAAGATGTTTACATGTTGTTCTAACGCCAGACTGAGGAAACATCAAAAGCAAACAGCGGGAAGCTGTATCAGAACAAGTGAAATGGGATGTGCGACAGAGTCCTCCCTGGGGAACTCCTTAGCACAGGATATTTTGATGCTAACAATTTTCATGGGTTCAAAAAACAGCTGTGCAAATTCAGCAAAGAAAAAATGCATTCAGGTGAAAAAGCATGAAGACACTCTACTTGCCACAGGACATTTTTTAGTCTATATTGCTGATGGCTAAGGTTTATTTTAGAAGAATGTCACTACATGCTTGTGCACAGGAAGGGATGGTTGAGAGAGAATTCAGGGCTTCCACTACTCCCTTCCAGACCTACAGTTGCCTTTGAGAATGAATATTTGGTGAAATGTATAGCGCAGCAACAGGCAGCTGTTCCCATGCAGTTACGGTGCCGCATAGAATCCTCTAAGGTATAAGGTGTCCTATAGCAGGCAAGCAGTTATCCTATTCCATCACCTGAAGTTTGGTACAGCACACTTCTGAGGGCTTTAGAGGCATAGCTCTCATACCTGCTCCAGCTGCTTTTTTATAATGAAATGTCTTCATTACATATACATACACATAGGGGTGTATGATGAGAAATAGGTCTTGCCATCTGTTTCCATTAAATAAAATGAAGTGGAAGAGTGTTTTTAAAGGAGAGCATGAAAATTGCACAAAGAAATTAATTTAAAAGGTGAGCTATCCGTGAAAATGACACAGATAGCTACTGTGACTGTGATGTACTTAAAGCAAAGTGTAATCCCATAACTGCTGATAGAACCTGGAGTTAATTAAAGTCCATCTAGATTTATGTTTTTGCAAACTAACTAAACCTATTGCTTTAAACTTACCATAAATGTAGCTTTCTGTAAATCATTTTTTTCTTAATTAAACAGTTCTTGTATTATGTCAGGGCATAAAGAATAAATTACTTGTAACTACTTCTGTTTCAAAGCTTAATCAATATCTGAGCTTAGCTATTTTATATCTCCTGTAATTTTTGCACTTAACTGTTCAGATTTCAGAAACTGTCCATCTCAGACTACCATTGTGTGTTTGGAAAAATGACGCTTTTCTTTTCTATTGCTGTGGTCTTTATATATCAAAAGTACTTTGCTCAGCACACAACAGAAAACAGAGTCATCTGCCCCTGATCAGGGACACCTACCAGAGGGTCCCTGCCTCAGAAGTTATTACAGAGGGATGGACCCTCTTCCAGAAGTCTGTTGCCAATGAGCTAGAATTAACCCAAGGAAATTTTCAGATCTTGGACTGACACTGTAAAGTTGGTAAATAAAAAGTCATATTTCATTCATAGCTGGAACAGGTTTGATCCTAATATTATCATGGTTCAGTAAACGTGATACTTGTGAAGCCTTTTCAAAGGAAAGTCATATTTATCACAGCGTTGTTACTCAGTCTGATCAGTTCAGTCTTCACCACCCGGATCGACCAGAGACCTTACCCACCTAATCAAACCTGTGGGGAAATTTTGGATGTGCAGCAAGCAGTAACGTGAGCACCTGTTACAGAAAGCAAATTCTTTTTGCTGCCCACTTCATAGCATTTGAAGTCCTGGAATTGAATTTTAACATAGGTGAATAAAACACACAGATGAGAATCGCTGCCCAAGAAGGAGCATCCTTCCTTTGCTGGCAGTGGAGGAAGCCTTGTATTGGCAAGTCACCCAGCTTCTTGCTCACATAAGTCTCGCTGGTATGTCTAAAAATACCAAAATACAAGTGGAAGAGCTGTCATCCTGGGCATCCTCAGTGAGTCCATGGGAAACTTCTATAGGTATGTTCCTGTAGGAGCCAAAGGCAAAATATTTCTTCAAGGGGTCAGCCCCTTTAAGTGCTTTGTGCTGCTCTGGAAAAATGCAAACTAAAGAATAGTCCTGAAGGATTTTTGATCTGCTACATTTTATGCAAAAGGAATTAACCTTTGTATAATATAGCTGCATCTTATTAGTCCTATCCCATGGTAGTATCATCTTTGGGAGTATTGCTCAGTATTCTTGAATATGTTAATAAAATTCCTATGTAAGCAAAAATGTAGAAAATCATAAAGCTCTAGCTTAGTATGAAAACACTTATGAACATCTTCAGGGTAAAAAAAAATCTAGTCTGTTGTAATCCCTACAAAAACACCCTATTAATTTAGAAAATTCAACTGGATTTATTAGTCTGAATTATCATCATTAACAAACTGGTTTTCACTCATATGCACTAGTAATTTATTCTGTGTACCACGTGATTAAATAGCTCTTCTGAGATTACGAAGAGCAGAAGAAACCTTTTTCTGTTTTAGCAGGTTACCTAAATCCGTGTGCAGCGTCCTGCTTCAGCCAGACACGGGGCCTCTGCACCACTCCAGTGCAGCTATCCTGCCTGCCCCGTGCCCCGGGCAGCTATAAGATGGCGACAAGAAGTTTAGCTTACAGGGAACCAATAAATAATACAATACGCATAAAATAATAACCAATAAAATTGAAGACACTGGGTAAAGGTATCCAGCCAACAGATTCCATCTGCAATCAAACAAAAAGAGCGTGAGGCAAGTCCGGAGGACGATTCGTCCCTCTTGTTCTGAGCACCTGTTTTACAGGAGGATAAAACTATGTCTGGAGGTGTCAGTCTTCCCTCGCTGACCATGAAAGAAGCCTGTACAACGACCTGAGAGCAGGGGCTGACAACCGATAGGTGAGCTAAACCTTAATTAATGAAACAAATGCCATCACGAGGTACCTCCTTCTTCAGTCTCTGTGTTTCAGGCAGTTTCAACTAAAACCAGACGCAGTGCACACGGCTATGGCAGAAATTATCCAGTACCAGAGAGAAAGAGATTCAGCCACAACTTCATAGACTGAACTTGAAACCTACGTACCAAAAAAATCCCATTAGGCGAAAGGAAGCCTGCCAGGCTCTCCAAAGCATCTGTTACACCCAGCTGCCCTCCCGTACCAGCAATGCCTGTGCAGGTTCAGCCTGTTTCTGAACCAGACTGTGCTGAGTCAGTGGTGCATGCAGAGCTTCTGATTAGAAGATAATTTGGTGACACAAGGCCATTTAATGGGCTGAGCATGGATATGTTAATAGAAACTTGTCAAATATTAAATGTACAACTCCCCAAACACATCAACTTTGTTGAGATACGCTGTTGTCTTTATTTGTGGTTGGGCAACACGCTTCATTACAGTGTGACTAAATCAATGAATCTGAATGGAAGCTTTAGCTTTAAAAAGAACATTTCCTAATAAATTCATTTTGAACTGGTTTTAACAGTTAATGTGGCAGATTCTGAATATCTTGTGATGGAAAGACTTCATGTCTACTAATTAGTATTACTATTACTATTTTTGCATTAAGTCTCCATGGTAATAATACTGTTCTGGAGGATGCCAGGGGAAAATTGGATTTGATTTTGATGTGAGGAGTTCAGACCATTGCAACAACATTCTTAGCTTCTAACCAGGGTTACTGTAGAACACAAGATGGAGATTTTGTCCCTTTTCATCAACTCCTATGTCTTAGGAAAGGACAATATTTAGAAAAGCAGCTATTCATAATTTAGGGATTTCAAGCAATGGAGTGTCTGCTACATGCAATTACGTCCCCCGTACCAAGTTAAAACCTTATTTCTTGTGAGATTGCTTTCTAGTGTTCAGAATTTCTTCTCTGAACTTCCACCAAGCAGATCTCAGAATTTCCTTGCCTCATACATTAAAGATCCTTTTCTTAACAGGAACATGCACAAATACATGCACACCATGATTGATTCAACTCTTAGCTTCCTCTGGGATAAAATATTTAGACTGAAGGGATTTTTCTGTATTCTATATTTTACTTTTTCAGACAGGTTTTTCCAGAACTCATTTAATTCTTATTTTTGTTGTTGTTGTTGTCAGTGTTTTCTAGTTCTCACCTAACAAACACTTTACTATGGGAACAGAGGGAGGTGAAAATGTCATAAGGGTACCTTTAGTGTGGGCCTGTAGGAATGGGTTCTGTGGTATACATAGGCTTGGGTGGAGAAATAGTTTCCAGAAAACAACAGGACAAAGAGAAGAAGAATACATGCTGAGAAGGCAGCATGTGAATGTTCCCCAAGGACTGGGGAATTTAGGGACTGGGAGGCCTGAGGGACTTTGTGAACAGCCATGTAGAAGTCACCGCCACGCCAGTGCCAGCCTCTGCTTCTGAACACAGCTGGGGCTGGGCTCCCTTCTGGGGCTCCCACTGGGCACTTAGGAGTGGATGCGTGAGGCAGCTGAGTGAATTTGTGAATGTGTGTGTGAGCAGTTATCTACTGCTCTTAACAGAATCAAGTCATTGCTGCTAATAACAACCTCTTCATGAATAGAAGGTTTTCTACAAGTTCATTGTGATCTTTGACTCTTGACACCATAGCTCTTATCAGGGAAAGGGGAATTCACAGCAGAAATTTACTCTCTTTTTTTTTTTCTACTCCCTTATCATTGTGGCTTAGAGCAGAGACAAAGTGAGGAGTACCACCCAGCTTTCACCCCCACTGTGGTGGTTTTTGCACCTGTAAGGATCATTCCTCAGCCCCACAACTGCTGTTGAAGCAGCAAAAGGCAGGAAGAGCAGTCTTTGGCAGCCAGAATAATTTTCACTTCTTCCACCTCCATGAAGCCAAGGATACATTAATCCTCCTTAGACCCAGTGTCTCCATGGGAGCTCACATGCAGTTAGAATGAAATCCTTTCCTCATGTAAGTATTAGACATCTAAATCTGAGCCAGTTTTCCAGGCTCCCCTTAGAGTCCATAGGGAGGAATGGGCAATTCGTTCCCATTCATCTGATTTACCTACGTAACAACTGTCCTTCCGATGTTCTCATTTCTCTTCATTAGTTTTGAACAGAATCCAGGGTGACTTACCCTGATTTAAGAGCCCAGCCCTTAGCTGTCTAAGCCTGGACGCACCCAGTCCTCACCGTCTCCACTTGCTGCTGAAAACCCTGCTTTCCAGGGCTCGGCTCCCCATACCATGCAATAGATAATGGAGTGCTTTGTCCCTGTACACCTGTTAATGTTTATTTATATGCGTGATAATTACACCTTGCAGAACAAAGCCAGCTCTACCACTCCACTCAGATCGTCTCTGCCACCCACTCTATGTGTGATAACCTCATTACTGGCTTTCTTGGCAATGATGATACATTTCCTTTCATGTCAAATTGTTTCATAGCAAAGGTCCAAGAACATGTGTTACAAAGCCTATGAACTATTCCTTGGTGGCTTCCTCATAAACAGCACGTGTCAGGTATTCATGCTCTTGGGAGAAATTGTTAACAGTGCTTCCACCCTGGCTTAAACAACCCTGGCTGTGTAAAATAATAGAAAAGAAAAGGCACAATTTAAAAGTTAAGGGAATAAACTGTGTCGATGGAGAACAGTATGACAGGAACACTTAGGGTTGAAAAGGCCATCATTAATTTAAGTTTGTTTTGATTTTTAAGATACAGAGTTCATATTCATGATATTTCTTTTTATTTAATAGGGATGACTGCGGTACAGCCAAGCAATATGGCTATGAAAACTATTATAAAGGAATGGAATACAATCTGACCCTATGGGGAGAGCATGCCGAACAAGGGCAGACAGGCGTGCTGTGTCTCCTCTGCCTAGTCCTCACTAGAAAAGGTTCTCGGAGTAGCCACAGAGGATTGTGCCAGCCAGGTTCAAAGGGGCCATGTAGAAAGACTGGTTTATTGTCCACTGCGTTTGCCATTTACATAAGCTTGAATAATGGCAGCTGTCACTCAGGCTGCAGGATGAGGTTCCCAGCAGCTCCTGGGTATGGAGGATTTGCACTTCCCCCTTGAACAGGAGAGTGCTTGGCCACATTCTTCGGAGAAGAATCAGAATAAACTCTCTCTTCAGAGAGTTTTGCCATAAAATCTGTGCATTGTGTAAGCTGATGGGGTTTTATGAGTATTTTGAAGTCCATTTCCCAGAAGCACTGCTAAGAAGTTAATCTCTCAGATTTGTTGGAGAATGTTATAAAAGTATGTAGCTTATCGAAGGGAGAAAAGGACACAGCTTAAAAAGAAATGTGAGCTGCTAAAAAGGCTTGTGTTGTCCACACAGGTAGTTTTGTAACCAGACCAGTCAGCTTGAAAATCATTTCTCTCTACCTAGAACCATAAGAACTTCCTGATTTGCGAAGGGCTGACAGGGGAGGTGTGATGGTGGTGTTGGGAATTACATAAAAAGACATCAAAGAGGAGGGTGATCTATCTAAACTAGCTGCAAATGTAAAATCAGTAACAGACTCAGTCCTGGGAAAACACAACTAAGAGCATCAGCTCTTGTTTTTCCAGCATGCTTGCAGCAAAGCAGAGTTTGCGTTGATTCCACACGGTCAACCTGTGGGATATGTGGTAACGTGCAGTAAGTATTTACTGAGGATCAGTCCACACCCACCACTGTGCTATGAAATGTCTGGTGAAACAGAAAGGGCTATTGAGGGCACCTCGTAAATGCCAAGGAGCTGACCAAACTGTCTCCTTTCTGGAACACTATATAAGGCATAAGTGACCACCTCTACAGCTGATGCTTGCCTCTGCCCCACTCCGGCAGACACACTGTCCTTCACGGCACTGCATGCTACAGCCCCGACCTACAGCTATGCAAAGCTTGCTTTATAGTCCTTTATAGGCCACGTTGCAAAAACGACAGAAAAAAAAATAAAGAAAACTTACAGAAATATAGAGTTTGGAATCATCGAAAAAATTTTTTTGCTTCTAAACCCCTTTTGTTAGGTCAGCAAGTATTTTTTTAATCTTTAAAGATATATATTGCTACATTTTGAAATGAGATGACACGTTGAAATATATTAAAGGCATAATATAAATTCAGATTAAAAATTCTGAAGTTTTTTGACTGAAACTACTCACCAAATTGAATCTAATTTGCAAAAGAGTGCAGTCAACCCCAAATGTAAATTTTTTGTTTAACTAAGACATCCTACCTTTCCTGGATGATTATTACTTGCTTTGCATTATAGGCTGAAATCGTTCTCTTATTAACTTTTTAAACCTGAAGATCGTGATAGCAAAAGGGAATGATGGCACTAAAAGATTAAAAGATAGGCTCATTTATTTTTTTTTAATAAGCAGACCTCATTTTTTCATCCAGAACTTTTGTAGATCATTTGCACACAATACAAGTGAAAAAGATGCCTTCCCCCCCCCCCCCCTTTTCATTTTGAATTCCTGTGACAGTAAAATAGCAAACAGACTTTCAAAATAATGACTCCTAGTTTGAAACCTTGGCTAATGAGGTACAGCCTGGTTTAACAGCATTGTTTTAAAGGTTTAAAAACATGGAATTAAAATTAAATCATTATCACAACATTAACTGCAGTGGTCACAGTTTCCAAACACCCATTAAAACGGCTACTAAAAGGGCCATGGTCGCAGTGGAGGAAGCCCTTGACTCATTAGAGAACTCCTTCAGGAGCCCACCGAGGGGTGTCTGCCAAGGCGGCTCATTACCAGAGACATGTTACCGACGGATATAGTACCGAAAAAGGAATCAAATCTTCTATAGGCTCCCAATTACTGAAGAGAGTCATAACAGATTATCTAGAACAAAGTGATTTACTGAGCTTTGCGGTGATTACCGTCTCCGTTGTAGCAGATACGATGCTTATTTTACACCCAACTTCCACAGAGCTTTGGGCCAACAATTAAATCAAAGAATCTGGTATTCCTTGATTAATTTTGCCTGCTTTCTTTTTCTTCTCCTAGTGAAATGTCCTTGAGCTTACTGCTTTTTTCTTTGGCTACATTTATTATTCAGGTTTATTCTTCACTCAGATGTAGTTGAAGAGCGTTTGTATTTTAAACTTCCCCCGGGACCCCCCCCAAACCTCAGGGGGGACCACCACCTCCACGATGCACTCAGCTCCTGCTACCCCTCCCCTCCCCGCGCTCGCGGGGGAGCATTAGGAACCGTCGCCTCAGAGCGAGCGGCCGCAACCGGGCGCGTCGTCCCGTTTACTCCCGGCGCCGAGGGAGTCCGGTCCCCTTTGGAGCCGTCCAGCGGGGCCACTGCGACGGCACAGGCTCGGTGACCGCGTCGGGCGGGAGGGCTGACGGGGGTCCGTCACCTCAGGGACGGGACAGGTGGTCATCCCGGGACGGCCGGGCTGGCTGAAGGGAGGAGGCGGGCGGGGGGGGGGGAGCGGGTGGCTCGTTGCCGTCGCTCGGTCCTGACGGAGGGGCGGCGCGGCGCGGGTGGGTGGTGAGGAAAGTGAGGGGGTCCCACCTCGCCGTGGGGCTGCCGGGCCGCGCAACCCTCCCGGCCGGGAGCCCGAGGGGGAGAGAGAGGCGGGTCAAGGGCAGCGGCGGCTGCCGGCACTTGCTGAGGTGGGCAGGTAACTAGATAGCGGGAGTCGCGGCTGAGGCGG
>JAOBAS010000037.1:22394140-22416369 GCA_025311575.1 Elanoides forficatus | reverse complement strand
CACAGCCCACAGAAGTAAGCATCCAGGAATCGGTAAGAAGAGAGAGGATATTCACCACTTATTGCATTTCTTTCCTTCCCTAGTGTACAGGGAGAACGCGGACCAGGCTCTGTAGTCAAGACTGTGCTGTTTGCTGTGATGCTGAACTTTCATGCACAGCAAGAGGAGACCGTTGAGCTGTGACTGCTCTTCCTCAAGCAGATCATTCAGCTCTGCCTGGGAAATACCGAAATACATTACAGCGCTCTGCCTGGGGATTCCTCGGTTGCTCAAACACTTAGGTTAAAAATGTTAATAGTTATGCATATGTGTAAAAAGCAAAAAAGTCACTCAGAAATATTAATCCACTGAGTAGTTAGAAGGTATTATTTTTGGTTGTGATAATGGGAAGTGGAAGAGCACACAACCTTAACACAGTTGAAGCTCTCAGGTTCAAGGAGGCCTTCTCCACAAAGTCCTGGCGACAGCACGGGTGCTGCATGCGGGGATGATTAGTAGCTCTTCCCCTCTCCAGTGTGGATGCAGGGGGACAGCTTGACGGGCTTCCCTCATCACTCCTCTTATCCATCTTTCCCACGGAGGTCCCTGCATCCTGGAGGGCTTGTGGAAGGAGGTCTGCATGCAGAGGGAAGAGGGGCTCAGTGCCTCGGTTGATGGCAGAACTTGCCTATCACCAAGCTTTAACAGCACCCCATCAACACTAACTCCTGTCCACTTTAAACACCTTTTTTTCTTGACCCAATGAGAACCTTAACTTATTCTCCCTAATTGGTTGTTTTCTCAACACTTCATATGCTTAAAAGTAATCCAATTTGAGTGTATCCAAACAAAATAATCAAAGCAGCTCATTCCTGCAGGCCAGAGTCACTACCCTCAGCACCTTTTTCCTGCTACTCCTAGACACAGTGTTTTACTCTGTAGTGTCTGTAAACATCTTCTGCCCATTTGGAGTAATTCTTTTTTGACATATCTATAATCTTGCAAAAACACTGGCCTACTGTAAGTTTGTGGTGGACATGGTACGGGGTAAGCACTTAATCCCTTACAGCAAATCACTCTTGCTGCTGCCTAATAATAGCAGAAGAAAAGTAACGTTTTGCATGTAAAAGACAAAAATGTGTATATTTGTAAAAGTAGCCATTTCTACTAGTCATTTTAAAAATATTCCCCATAGCAAGGTAAAATTTTGTTGAAGGTATTCCCTTTCTTACTTTGACATGTTTGAAGTTAAACAGACAACTTCAGTTTCCTTTTATTCTTCCTGCTGACTTGTTTTAATTTGAATGAACTAAACTAATATATTCAACATGCTAAATTATGTGCTGCTATTTCTTTCAGTAAGTAATTGCAATGTATGGAGGTAGAGATTTGATATATTGCCTTTCATAGGTTCCAGATCAATAAATATATATATGTGTGAAAAATTTAAATTAAACTCATGAAGGAGGTCCAAATTAATTAGGTTTATATCAAAGGCCACACTAATTTCTGCAGGCATTGAGGGATCAACTTCAGTGCTTTATTCAGTAACACGCTAACTGAAACATTTTCATTGAAGAACAGCTTCACCGAAATAAAATAGTTTCCTGGTGATGTGCTGATTTTGTTAATTTTTTCAACAGTATTCTGTTTCATTGAAATAAAGAATTTTTGTTACCTTTACTTCAAGTATATAATTTCTCAGAGACTTGTCATATTAATTTGATGCTATTTACTATTATATTTTGTTACGTTGTTTTGACATGTCAAATGTCTTATGTCAAAGTACTACAATATTGATCCCACAGGAAACTGGAGCTTTTTGTATCTGCATAGTTGAGGATTAAATATAATACATTTCAGAATAAGGATCAAAATATGTTCCTGAACATTGGAACAGTCTGTCAAAAGGAAATCCCATATTCCAGCCTACAGCACTTAATAACACAGCCTGCCTGGAGTTGTATGAAATACTGAAAATCAACATTATCTGAAAATGTGGATACCTATTATAAGTATTGCGAGTAGCGAGTCAACATTACACTTCAACTCAACAAAGCTGTCTTTCATTTTGCCTTATAAAAGGAGAAAAGTTAATTTAAAATGCAGAGTAACACAGCTTGTCTCAGAGAAAATGGCAGGTAAACGCATTCGATTATGTCCCTTAAGGTCCCTTTCCTTCTCATTTCAGAGTTTCTAAAATAAGAGATAAGAGGGAAAGCGACTTTAACTCTGGAAGTCTTCTACACTGCAGCGGTGAAGCGTAAAGCAGGGATGGATGAGCCAGGTCTGGGCGAGCAGCACACCTTTTGTTCATCTGCAGAGCTGAGCTCCAGCCACCTATTGTCTGAGATTCTGCAGGTTTTGAATCCACGTCTTTCATTTATTTGGGGTTTTTGACGCTGAACGTGAGCCAGTACTACTCCTGCCCAGTATCCAGGGCATTTCAGAGGAAAAACCAGGAGGTGTAGCGATTGATAAGCCTCACATCAACCCTAACCCGGGACCTGGGGGACGGTGCTGGTGTCCCAGAGGGTGGGCTGTGCTCTGCCGTGCCCCCCCAGGAACGCGGCCGTGGCCGGCCGGGGTGCTGCCTCTGCTGGGACCCGGGGTGCTGGGCAGTTCGGGTGGGCTGCTGCCAGCCACACACCTTGCAGAAATATTTCATGTACAGAGATATTGTAAGGCTATGGGGTGGGTCAGGGCAGCAGAGGAGGAAAACAAGGAGGGTGCCCAGGCCCCCAGGTCCCGTGTCCTGCTGCCAGAGGAACACGTGTCCTGTGGTTGCAACCTACTGGCAAAAACTTCAGCTCCTATCAACGCCCCCATATCGTGCTCTCCTCTGTGCGATGCCACCTGCTTTGTGTGCTGTCACTGCAGGGACCTAGAATTTAAGGAAGCGTTTCCAGCTGGCCCCAAAGCCAGCAGCAGTACCCTGCCGCTCACCCAGCCATCCCCCTTTCTGTACTTCTTGCTGTTTCCCTTTCAGTGAGTTTCTTATTCAATTTACAACTTCTTATGTTATTCCATTTTAATAGATTATCTCCTGTGTGGTGCTTTATTAAATGTTTTATAAAAATTCAGACAGATTAATCCTCTGAATTTTCCTTGCCTAGAAAAAACAGCTACATTATCAAGGCTTTCCTTGATAATACTATGTTAATCTGGAACTATGGATCTCCAGTAAGCCCAAGCTGCATTTCATCATGGTCTCTTTTTACACTCTCAAGTCTTACTATTTTCTCCAAGATGTGTACCAAAGCCACCCATGCTAGTGGGCTTATTGTACCTGAATTATTTCTTCACCTCACCCCAGCACGTTGCTGAAGTGCTATACCACAGAGCAGGCAGCTTCATATAGCATCACCTCAAATTTGTTAGATTTATTAAAAACCTTTGCCTGTGGACTGCAGTATGGTATTCTATTTCCTTCAGACTCCTGGTGTGTAGGTTATGGTTTCCTCAGAACAGAGCAGGGCAGCAATTCCAGCTTGCTTTGCAGCACAGAGGTAGGCACCAGTTCCTATATGCCTCTGAGAAAGCAGCAGCCCCGACTGACAGATAGGCCAGGGTCTAAGGAGGGATCCTGGGGACAGATGAATTGGGGCTCAAGCTCTGTCTCTGGATTGAAGAGGCCCAGTTGTTGCACTGACCTCTCAGGTCCCATGGTGAAGTTCAAAGTCATTGTTAAAGCCTAGACTGAGGGACTCGCGTTCTGGCCAACACCAGTTCTTGAGCTGGACCTCGTCTTTGTTGTTTGGTGCCTGACAGTACCAGTGTTGTACTGGCTTAACTCCCAGTTCCCTGCTGTGTTCAAGTGCCTGAGGAGATCATCTGGGTTTTTTTTCTTAAAGCAAATTAGGAAGACTTAGGTAACAAAGAACACTTCATCTGGTTTTTTAATTAGCTAAACCAAATTTGTAGCGTCACATCCCTAAGAATATTTTCTGACAACTTCTGACAAATCCACTATTAGGTTGATAGAGGTATGGCAGATTTGAGCACTATAAAGCAAGCAGATTATCAGAGAAATTACTCAGCTTTATGAGATTTTATGCCTCCTACAGGTATGTGACAGTGCAGCCTGTTGTGCCTGTGACTACCCAGGACAGTTCTGGTAGGGGGTGCAGTCTTAATCTGCCATTAACTTTGCTAGATCGGATTACTTGGCTAGTTTTTTCTATTGCAAGAAGTACCATAGCTATGAAATAAGGTCCTACAAAAAAACACCTGCTATTTTATGGGTAAAAATGCAAGGTGGTTGGTAAGCCTGAGTGGAATTCTTATTCCAGACAGGTCCCACTTTTAGCCGCAGCCTGCTTTGCTGCATGGGTGCATTGTGAACACATCAGCAAATTGATGATATTCTTCACCCTGTCGATGTTTTCCTACTAAGACTAGTCACATACACTTGTAGGGTAGTTGGATATTGAGTCCATCATGCTGGACTAAAACTGCATCCCACCAGTGACTCCACTGATGCCCCATTGCCAGAGCCCAGGCACATTCTGGAAACTTTCCTGAACACAGACATCCTGGCTGCACCGCTGTCACCAACACAGAGCGATGCTCTGTTTAGCTGCAAGCATGCTGAACGCTGGCACTGCTTCCTTTTGAAGGAGTCTTTTCCAGAAGGAAAAGTTAAGGGATGTTTTCTGATACCTGCAGGGTGCAGAGGATACGGCAGTATCTGCAGTCCCTTATAGAAATAGCAGATGGCAAACACCACCTGCGGCAGCTGGAAGGCGTGCTTTGGGGGAAAAGGCAAGCTGCAGGGTAAATGCAGACCAATACTTTCTGAGCAGCTGATCAGAGACCACCTGAGTTAGAGATTGCATGCAGGCTGTTGTGATTAACAGTTCTTTGTATATTTTTATTCTATGCAGTCATTTTTTTTGAACACGTTTATAACTTTGGCAACTGCTAAAGCTTATGCCAATGAGTTCTGCAATCTAATTATAGAATCACAGGAAACAGGACTGAAAGGGAACATCAAGAGGACATCTGGTCCATCACTTGCCCCAAGGCAAGAACAACTGCATAATGTCACTCCTGACAGATGTTTGCCAACATTTTTATGAAAAAATACTCTCTGTTGTTTGTTTTGAACATGTTACCTGGTAAGTTGACAGGGGCCCTTACATTTTCTTTTATGAAAGTAATGTCTACCCACCCCCCATTCACTGCTTCTATGTCATTTTTGACTGTACAGGCTGTTATCATATTCTCAGGGTTTGATTTTTTCCTTTCTGAGGTTGAGAAGTTCTAATCTGGTTTTTGCTCATACATATGCATGCAGGATGTGAAAATACTGCTGCAGAGTGCTTGTTTCACTCACTTCAGTAGCTGGTACTAACAGTGATGAAAGCCTACAGCTATCTGGAAAATCATGCAGAAATGGTTGTGCCAATGATTTTAGTGCCGTAAAACCAAGAGATTCTGGGTATGCTAGAAAAGAAGTGCAGAAAAATAAATGCAGTCTAGAGGGCTTATCCTATGTATCTAGAGGGCATATCTTATTTATGATAAGTTAACTCCATATCACTCTGTAAACATACTACTTTCATCCCCTGATGCCAGCATCCACAACTGCATCCATTCAACACCAACACAGTTTCGCCAAACAGGTCTAACCTTTCAAGGAAACTCCCCCAGGAGTTTTCCATTTCCTGAAAACCCCGAGAGTCCTTTTATAATGAACAGGTTGTAAAAAGGAAAGTGTCATTAAAAGGAGAATATCCATGTTGCTTTCTCAAAAGATAACAGAAATGACAATTAAAAAATCCAACTTCTTCAGCTCAATCTGTGTAACAAAAGGGTTCACTTGATCTAGTTCCTTCAGTTCTACCACTGTGTCACACTGCAAGTGAGGACTGCACAGAACGACTGCTGATCACTTGGATCTTCAGATTACTGCCAAAAATTACTCAAGCTCATGCTAATAATTTTCATTAATCTTGGAAACCGGTTTGATACTGGCCAACAGCACAGGCTCTAGATCCATTGACTGAAAAATGCCTGTGAGGAGAGAAGAGAAGGCATTATTTTGTGCAGTAAACTCAGGGCAGCTTAGAAAAGAGATTTGAAATACATGACTTCTTAGAATATTTTGGAAATTCTTTCCTATATAACTGTGAAAAGAACCCTAATACACTGCTCTCCCTTACAGTTGATTGGATGGTGTAATTTTCAGTCTGATTTGTACATTTTAAATATTTTCTGGTTTGCATTGCAAAAGGATGAAACCACAATGATGTTTTTTATTTATGAGCCACCCAAATCTGAATCCTAATTTATTTAATTGGAAGTGTAATGTTATTGAGGGGTTTTTTTTTACTATTTTAAGTAAGTCACACAGAATATGGACAAGAACATGAATCTTGAAGAATCCAGACAGTCTCTCTTCTGTTGTCCCTTCTTGCCCAAATCAAAGAAGATTACCTCTCAGTCAAAGATCACGCCAAATCTGGAAGGATTGGTTGGGGGGTTTGGTTTTTGGGGGGTTTTTGTGCGATAATATAGAAAATTATCTAGTGATACTTTTAAGTCACATAAAAATAGAGGAGTAAGAGCGCACTAAATATAAACCAAAACCACCAAAATAAGGAGTGAAAAAGTCCTGTGCATCCAGTTTTGTGTAGGAAGCAATGAAAAAGAAATGGAAGTTAAAGGAAATAAATATGGTCATCAGTTGAGAAAGGCAGCTATATTGGTGGTATCACCTGACAATAAAGCTTAACTGTAGACACAATTTTAAGCCTTTTAACTCTAAATGTCCCCATAAGTGGGTAGCACTGGAGAGCATACAGCTGGAGTAAGCAGTTTGGGGTTCTGCCCAGTGCAACACTTACCAATAAATATAGTTTAAACAAGTATCTTTGAAGCCAAGGATTAATCAAAAATCAAACAAAAAAACCTGAAGCATTTTTAGAGAGATTATGACTATATGTCTGTGCTAAACGTTGGGCTCACAAATGCCTGTGCTTTAGGGCAGTGAACAGCGTGGTCCGGGTTACAACAGCTATACCACGGTGTTGTGGCTTAACCACAGCCGGCAACTAAGCACCACCCGGGCACCCACTCCCCCGCCACCGTGGGGTGGGGAGGGAATCAGAAGGGTGAAAGCGAGAAAACTCGTGGGCTGAGATAAAGACAGTTGAATAGGCAAAGCAAAAGCCGTGCGCACAAGCAAAGCAAACCAAGGAATTCATTCCCCACTTCCCAGGGGCAGGCAGGAGTTCAGCCATCTCCAGGACAGCCGGGCTGCATCA
Source organism: Elanoides forficatus (assembly GCA_025311575.1). Taxonomy (NCBI): domain Eukaryota; kingdom Metazoa; phylum Chordata; class Aves; order Accipitriformes; family Accipitridae; genus Elanoides; species Elanoides forficatus. The sequence goes on along the minus strand of JAOBAS010000037.1, from coordinate 22,409,119 downwards.
CACATAACAGCCACTTGGGAAGACAAACGCCATCACTCCGAATGTCCCCCCCTTTCTTCTCTTTCCCCCAGCTTTACATACTGAGCATGACGTCATATGGTCTGGAATATCCCTTTGGTCAAACTGTCTCCTGTTTTATTTGTTCAAAGGCTTGCTGCTGCTCAGGGCCCCACTCAAAGTCGTTCGTCTGGATCACTTGATAGAGAGGGCTTACGATCAGAATAGAACCGGGAATATGCATTCTCCAAAAACCCATGACACCTAAGAAAGCATGTGTTTCTTTTTTGTTAGTTGGTGGAGGCATAGCTGTTATTTTATTGATCACATCCATTGGGATATGACAATGCCCATCTTGCCATTTTATTCCTAAAACCCAGATCTCCTATGCAGGTCCTTTTGCCTTACTTTGTTTTATAGCAAAACCAGCTTTCAAAAGAATCTGGATGATTCTTCTCCCCTTCTCAAACACTTCCTCTGCTGTGTTGCCCCACACAATGATGTCATCAGTATACTGCAGGTGTGTGGGAGCTCCACCTTGTTCCAGTGCAGTCTGTATCAATCCACAACAAATGGTGGGGCAGTCGATTCCAGGTGTACTGGATACCCCTCCACGTGAAAGCAAACTGGCCTGCACTCTACTGCCAGGCAGTGGGATTGAGAAAAACACATTGGTGATATCAGTTGTTGCATACCATTTGGCAGCCTTTGACTCCAGTCCATACCGGGGTTCTGGCATGTCTGGTACAGCAGCACTCAGCAGCGGTGTGAATTCCTTCAGGCCTTGGTGGTCCACTCTTAGCCTCCACACTCCATTAGGTTTTTTGCACTGGCCATATGGGACTATTAAAGGGTGAATGAGTCTTACTGATCACTCCTTGAATCTCCAGTCACCGGATCACCTTACGGATGGGAACGAGGGAGTCTCAACTGGTGAGATATTGTCACCAGTGCACCATCATGCTAGCAGCTGGCACCTGCTGTTCTTTAACCTGTATCAACCTCACCACCTCTGAGAGACCAGGCAAGCTAGACAGCTGTTTAACCTTCTCCGCTCTCAAGGCAGCTATACCAAAAGCCCACTGGTACCCTTCTGGGTCTTTGAGGTACCCTTTTTCCTTGCAGTTCCTGTGCCCAAGTTTCTAGTCTCCAGGTAGGTTCACCATCCCTCTTCCTCATGTCCTCCCCCTGGTCACACAGGAAGAACCACAGGGTTGCACGTGGCGTGGACCTCCGGTACCCTTTCCCTTCAACAGAAAAAGGTTGACTTAATAGCTGAGGCCTTGGTTGGTGTGTGAGGAAGACCTACCCTTCTCGGCTTGCTCAGACAGTTTTTGGGTCAATCTGTCCACAGCCAAGACAGAGGCTCACATGGAGGAAGCGAGATTATCTTCATTTTCTCAGAGTTGTCCAGCCAGTTCATCTATAGTTGGTGCCTCCATGTCTATCCAGCTCATTATCTCCAGGGTGTGAGTGTATGACATCAGTGGATTTTGTACAAACTTTTGCCACATGGACTGTGTGCACTGGATTTCATCCGGGTCTTTGGGTGCCTGGGTATCATCCGGGTTGTTATAGATCACCTCCAACATGGCTAATTCCCTCAGATACTAGATACCTCCCTCAATATTGGTCCATTTGCTTCAGGAATTTGCAAGCTCTGCCTGCAAAGGATACCTGTCCTTCACACTTGACAGAAGTCACCACCAAAAATTGAGCACTACTGCCTTTTTTCCAATCCCTTCGTCAATGGCCTTATCCTTAGCAAGGTATCCTGGCTGCTGGGCCTCCTTACACTCAAATTCCTGACTACTGGCCCCAATATCCAGGCATCACAGTAACCAGCTGAGAATTAGCTCACCTGGTTGATGGCTAAAATCTTGTCGCATATCTTGCAGCTCACTTAGGGATGGGGATCAGGTGATTTGTGTCTCATTTATGATTTCAGTCTCTTCCTTCTCCTGTTCCTGTAACTGCTCTGCTGTAGAACAGGCTGCCTCTTCTGATTCTTTCTCCTGCTCCCTCTTAGAAGTTTCTTCATCCCTTACTAAACAAGCTGACTTCTGCTTCCATTGTTTCTTTTTAGTTATAGAGGTGACTTGATACAGTGTCTGGCTTAGCCACAGTGTCTGTTGGTTTGTTATCCCTCTCTTCTCCCTGAGGGTGCTGCATAATATTGAGCAGCGTTTGGTAGATGCTGGCCAGAGCCCAACACAGTGCAGTAAATTGTGCCTCTTTGGAATAGATGCAGCTTTTTTTTTTTTCCCAAACATTCTATCACTTCATCAGGATCCTGTAGTTGTTCGGGAGTGAAGTTCCAGACCATTGGAGATGAGAAATTCTCTAGACACCTGCCCATATTCTCCCACATGCCGTGCCACCCATGGTCATAGTCTCGCAGAGCCTGGGTCATACTCCTAAATTGCTTGTTAACAGTAGACAAAACCGAAATATCAATAGAATTATTTCAACTACCCAAGAATGTTCAAGATAATGAGAAGTTATTGTAATGAGGGAGAAAACATCACAGAAGAAGGTAGCGAAGGTGCCATTCTGTATTTCTTCCACAAAAACCTCTCAGAGAAAGAAATATAATTGTTCATTGTCTCCATGAGATGGTACCTGAAGTATAGTAAAGGTTTCAGTACAGAGCCCAAATACCAGATTAAGCTCAAGGTCAGTGTTTTAATAACAAACCTCCCAGGCAAAACATCACTAATCATTACAGAGCACAGCAAACTGCAAAAGCCAACACTGATCTTTAACATGTACAGCAAAAAAAAGAGCACAGCACAGATCAAATAAACTAATATTGAGAACAGATGCATCAATATCATGACCTGCAACCGTTAACAAATATAAATCCCTTCTAATATGCTCTGGTCAACCTGTTATTATCTCAAACCCTTTTTGCCCCATGTTGGGTGTCAAAAAGGACTGCTGTGGTTTAATCCCAGCTGGCAACTGAGCACCACACCACACATGAGAAGGCTCTACGACACCTGTCCAAGAAAAGACATTTTCCCACCAGTCAGACTGAGAGCAAGACAGAACATTTACCTAATCTTTTACCTCTGAAATAAGAGGAATGAGTCTCAGTTTCACAGAAACAAAAGTGTACAGAGAAATGCACAATCTTGCAAGAAATCTCAGAGTCAAGAGAGAACATTATTCCATATTAAAAATATCTTGAGATGTCATGAACTAGCCCAGAAACAGCACTCGAGCTCAGTTACTTTGCTTTGTCATACAGTTAAGGAAATCATAATAATTTCCAGTGGGACTTCTACTTCAGAAAGTAACCCAAACCAAAACACCCTAAGCAGTGAGACCTGCTATTCTTAGGTGTCCAAATAGCCATGTGGGGTTTTGCATTTTGTTTTGTTCATCTTCCTTTCCTAGGTATCAGTATGGGTTCAAGCTTAGTGCAAAGAATAACCACATGATAAATAAATACATTCATGTAAGACCAGAAACAATCTAGTCTCTTACAGTGCCAATATTTTAATGCCATATTTTTTTCCTTGTCCACACCACCAAAACAGATCAGTGTACACAGGCAAGAAAAGAAATAAAAGAATATTTGGTGTCCAAAACCAATATCACAAAACCTAACATGCACAAAACAATTCTAATTTAATTATGCAAAAAAAGGCTTCTAACCTTAACAACAAATCATTATGTCAGGCAAATCTGAATTGGCTTATCCAGTGTCAAAATATTAATATCTTCTCTTAGCAGACAAAATGCAACCTGGGAAATACAAAACGTGTCTGGTAAATTAATAATCTGTTACTAAAGATTGCAGACAGCAGCAGGAAGAAGCCATGCAGTTAAAAAAGAAGTTTTCATAGATTAATAACTACTAGTTTATCCTCTCCTCCTCTCCCTTTCATGATCCCCTTCTTCCCTCTTCCTCCGCCTCCCTTACTTACCCACTCAGCTTCTCACTAGTTAACTCACTTCTAGAGCTTAATTTTTCTTCCAGTTCTAGAAGAATAACCCGTTCAGGACACAATTCACATGCACATCTTCTGCACTGGACAGAGTCTGTTTGGGGAGGAAGCGGGGCAGCATCTGTACACGAAGTAGAGGTTCTTTGCTGTACAGATAAATTCACCACTTCCTCACTTTCCTTCTCTCTCTTTTAGCTGTGGCCTTGCCACTTCAGAGTCACAGTGTTCTGTAACCTGTAATGGATTTATAAGACATCTGTGAAGTATGGGACTATTACTCTCATTTTACAGACAAGAACTGGCGGAGCGACCTGCCTGAAGTCCCACACTTTAGGAGAGCTGAGCTGGAACCTTGTGTGTGGGTACAACACCTGGGAAAGGGGAAGAAAAGGCAGTCGCGAGCGAGCAACCGTGTCACAGGGGAAATTAGCAAAGGAAGATGAAGACCTTACAAATGACACAGGACTAGCAGAGCTACAGACCATGAGAAGGAATATTTAGGTCGATATGATTTCATGCATCACATTAGTGATAAAATCCTAGAAGCACTGTGGACAAATTCTTGCACTGAAATAAGACTCTGTTAGTCACAGTTCAGACTGGCAGTTACTATAAATATTTATCTTCTGCACCCAGAAAAAGGAGGAAGAAACCTCTATGCTAAGCAAGATGGTGAAATGTTCTCCAAACCTTTCTCCTCAAGGAGTACACTAAAAAAATGTCCCCTGAAATTTTCAAGTCAGCAGGTTCTCTGAATAAACAAGCTGATACAGGCTGAAGAGAGAGCAATGAGATAGGGCCAGTCCTACTCCCAGCCAGCACGGATTATGGAAAGCAGGTGTCAAAGTGAACTGATCTGGTTTTACTCTTAGGAGAGATTACAGATTTGATAGATAGAGGTAACTGTGTAATATTTGTAAGCTATTTGACTTTATCTTTGAGTTTTTACTAAGAGGAGATCACCAAATGAAGGTGTTTTAATCGGATTACTTAGTAAAAATTACAAAGACAGACACTATTCTCTGCTTTGAGGGTGAATATATAGGTACTATCCAAAAAATATGAATGTGACAAACACTGACAGAAGCTAAAAATGGATTATATGGATTGTCAGGTAAACTGATGGCAAACAAATGATATGTTAATACAGACAAGCATGTAGCCAATGTACAGCCCTGATGAACAGGTAGAAGATGGCAGTGATGCTGAAAAGGTCAGACTGGCAAGTCACCAACTGGCTCAGCGATAGCTCTTAATTTGATGCCAGAGGTAAAAAAAATGCTTGGGATGCGTAAAGGAAATAGAGTAGATGTTTTATTTCTAAAAAATAAAAGCACTGGTGAGAGAAGTACTGGGTTAGTAAGTTGTCCAATGTTTTTTTGTGGAAGATACAAGTAGAACTGAGACACAGAGACTGAGAAATAAATTCTGCCATTTTGGGGAAATGTCCCATTAATTCAGAGTTTGGACTGTGACTGGGGTCCAGGAAAGTGCCTGCCAAATCCCCCTTGGAAGTGAACACTTTCCAAGGGGAGACCAGCAGAAAAGAGAGAAGAGGTTGAATTCATGAGTGAGAAATAATCACATCCAAGTGTTACTACAGGTCCACCAACACAACACATGGTTCAGGGAAGTAATTTGTGTTAAGAGGCACCCGTAAAGAAAGCAAAGTGGTTGTAATTATTTATCTTAACTATTTACTCATTACAGGAAGAGCACAGATAAAATAAAAATTTAAAAAAATCCAAACCTTAAAGCAGTGGTTACTTCTTGTAAAGACTATTTTGGTTGGGTCTGCTCAGAGAATTTTAGCAGCAATTACACCTTTAGGAGTAGCTTTGCTGTTGGGTGGGATCGGAGTCCCTTAGTCTGGAAGTGGCTAACGAATACCACTTCAGGGTACCATGGAGTACTAAAACTGGTAATAAACAGGTCACTGATTTCCTCTAGGGGCTGATGACTCCTATCTGGTACCAGATAAATAGACTAGCAAGGTCCAGAAGGGACCTCCAGAGATCATGCAACCTGTATGTCACAAGCTGATCTCAAACCCAGCAGGTATCTCAAACCATTGACATCCTTTAAGCTAAGTCCATCAGGAAAGCTAGGCAAGGAACTGCCCTGAGTCGAGGACAGCCTTTCTCTGTGTTTATCAGCATCCATGTTCTTTACTTTGTGTGGATACTGCAATCCTTACTGTCCAGCACTGGAAAGGAGAACCATTAGGCTATCATCCAAAACCCTGCAAGGTGCCCACTCTCAAGAAAGCAAGCAACAAAAGCTAATCTAACTGAACACATGCCAAAAGTCTATTGATGTGGAAGGTTTTTTTCCCAGAAACTTACTTAGATGTCTAGAAGTCTGCTGTTTGTTCTTCTGTCCAAGGCTCTGTATTCTTGACCGGGACATGTACGTCAGCGTCTATCTCACACCTCCTCCTGGGTGCATTCATAAATGAGGTATTTGTCCTCAATCTCTGAGCTGAATAACACAGGAGGTCAGTTTTGAATGCAGTCTCTGGTATAGCAGGTGGGAGAAAAATCGGAAGGAGGTGCCTCTCTTAAAATGCGTAATGAAATGGTGGAAGTCATCAGTGCTGCGCGTCAGGGGAGTTAAATGTTTACAGGGCCTTATACAGGGAGGATATAGCTGTAGAAGCTGGGAGACAGTGACAACAGGAGCTATAAGGAGAACAGACCAGGAGAGAAGAAAGTAGTTGACTGTCATACATTTAAATTCTTACTCTTTTTCGTACTGGAAGAGATGCTGGTGATCATCATGTCTCCCTTTGGACATACTACAGGGCACAGGAGCCTCACCCAGCAGCTACTCCGTAAAGCTATGTCTGCGAAGGAAATTCAGTCTTGATTTAAGACAGGAACAAATGTGACTGCAGGTCAGTTTATACCAGCTTCATGAGATCAGGCTCATAATGTCATGACTCGCAGCAATGTGACCTTTTTGGAAACCATTTGTTCTCAGAGGTTAAAATGAATATATCTTGCTGTTCTTTGCTTGAACAGCTCCTCAAAACTGCCTTGAAAATCCCCAGCAAGATTGTGTCAAGCTCGTCACTTACTAAAAAATTTCCTTCATAGAATTTCTCCAAGCAAGAAAGAAAACTATTATATTCAGAGACATCTTATTTATAAAACAAACATTGCTTGAAAGGACCTTGAAAATAGTGAACTGTTTTGGTCTAACTCATAAGGAAGCAGTTGGGGTTTTTTTTCCATTGAATTGAAGTGAGGAAAGAGGTGGTTGGATTGGGGGATACATGACATATAAATGTCAGCGGATGTGGAGGATATGCATTGAAATTTATTTAGCAGTAATGAGATATAACATAGCTCTCTAAATCTGCTCTAGAGGAAGTAAAACATTTATTCGCATGTACCAAAGAAGCTTCTTGAACCTAGTTCTTACTCAGAGACATCCCAGAGATGAATATTCTTCCCATTTGTCTCCACAGGTACTCACTTCATCCACCAATCTGTGTTTTGGAGAAGTGGATATAATACAGGCAACAATGAATCAGAAATTTTACTGCCGAGACACCATTTCCAACAGTCCAGATCCAAGAAATAGTATCTTTTAAATGGTGATCAGTGCAGTTGGGAAATGGCATAGCTCCAGAGGAAAATGGAAATACAAGTAATTAATTACTAGTTCTGCTCTCTATTCAAGTGCAGGCAAATAGTCACTCAGTTAACCGTGATACTACTACAGTCAGTCCTCTTATAATAGTCCTGCTATGCCCTTGATCCTTTCAGTTAATGGTGTATTTGCTCACTAATTGTGCCCTAGACTGTAGTTAAACTCTCAAGTAGACTATTTCTATTTTAATCTTTCTTGGAGTCCTGTCAGGTTTGGAGTGTCAACCTCTTTTTTAAAATTAATTCTCAAATCCCAATATTATATTGCATGAGTATAACATAGAAGAGAATAAAATGAGAACTGCATTGTGGATACCCATGCTCTCTATTACACGACCCTGCATGCAGCAACTGACTTCAGTAGTTGGAAGCCTCCCTTCCTTTCACTCATTCACTTCTGAAGCTCTGTCAGAAACTTGTCTGTGGCTTATAGTTATTCTATTGTTTTCTTAACATTTTAGGTTTTTGAATTGTTTAAAAATCATATTTACTGTACATCAAAGAGAACCCAGCAACCAGGAAGGGAGCCATGCAGAAGGCCAAGGGCTCTTGAGGTTTGGTTGTTCTCTACTTTGATTTGGTCAGAGAGCTTTTTGAAATTTTCACATTGGCTTGAACCTGACTAAGCACAGGAGTATTGTTGGTGGACTGACGGGTGTCTTCAGGGCTGTGACAGCCATAGCTCTGCAGGTTGTCTGGAAGTGCTCTACAGAGCGCACACGCATGAGGCAGGGAAAAGCTGGAGCACACACCTGCCTTCTGAGCAATGCAGATACCTCACTGCCTCGTGGAGTCTTGCTAAAATGCCAGCGGTAAATAAAGAAAGGGATAAGAACACTGATAGACAGGTTTCAAGGACTTTGCAAATGTCATTTCAGGAAGTAAAGGACAGCTGCTATTAATACATTTGAATTGTATGTCATCGGTTTCTGGGTTATATATTGCAACGGCATTCTGCCAGCAGGAACCGTGGAAAGCCAGAAAGCTGGCACGGGGAGGTCTCTGAGATGCTGTAGGAAGCCTGAGCTGGAGGACGCATCTCCAGCAGAGGTGGGGGATTGGTGGCAGCTGTCCCATGGCATGTTCTCCACTAATGGCATCCATCTACAAAGCAAAAGTACCCCTGATCATGGGACTGTGGTCGATTTTTCTCTTTGTTCACAAACAGAGTAGATCAACAGCTATGATAAAGCCCCAGGACTCCACGACTTTTCTGGAAGCAGTGGTTATAGACACACAGTGCAGCCACTCAAGAGCTGCTGTTCGTTTCAAGGTAAAATAGACCTTTGAATTCATTCCTGCAAAAAAGGTCATTGTCAGCAATTTGTTTTGCTGTACCCCTGTTTCTCTCTGACTTCTGATTACAATACCCAGGGGACGAACAAAATACATTCTCACAGACAAACAAATATTCGTTTTCAGTGTTTTGAGTACTTTTAAACTAGTTTTATTGCATTAACACACTCAAGCGCTGTACCTGTTCTTCAGCATCTGCCAATGTTTGCTGTACACTGAAGAGAAGATGCATAAGGCTTACGAAAGATTAGCTTGCAGTGGGAATACAGGTGATAGGAACTTGATACTTATTAAGTTAATTATTCAATGGAACTGGTTCTTCCCTTATGAATTTCATTTAATCTTCACAGCACAATTTCCCTCAGAAAACATGATGATCTTAATGAGTCAAGTCTGAAGTCTTCTGTTCTTTTCAGGTGAGCAGGTTAATTTTCTATATAATTAGTTAATTGCAAAAACTTAAGCTATTGATAGCAAGTTAGAGGGAAATCGGTAAAACACCTTGCCCATGTCTGTTGAGGTAAATTGTCTGAGAAGAGGTTGACACTGTAAAGATTACAGGAATTTTTAAGGTCTTTGTAAAATGTTAAGCCTTAAGAAACCAGAAATTAAGAGGGTACGTTTAGCAGTAGAGATGGGTTTATTCATTAGTGTTCTTCTCTTCTTTTGTTTGCTCATTTTAAGTCGTGACACTTTTTTACTTGTCTTTTTACTTTCTCTCTCCATCGTAACATAAGTTCCAGATTCCCTTCCAAGGTTAGTGTGCCTTTCCACTAGACATCTGCTTCTAATGGTTTTAACCCCTCAAGGGGTAAAATTTATGACTCTGCCAGCATCTCAGCTTCAAAGTATTTCTATTTGGTTTTTCAAATGCAAACCACATTTTATCTTTTCCTTTTTCCAGTGTCACGTGGGAATAGCAATTTTCTGCTCAGCTTTCCTATGGCTGAACCAACCCTGTCTCTAGCTCCTGCAGCTGCAGTTGTTGAAAGTCCTTAGTGAAATGACAGTACTAGGGTGACGCTATTATTTGTCACCATAATCTTCTGCAGTACATTTGACATGGATGTCAACACATAAAAACCTATCCCTTGCATTTGTTCTTGGCTTCTGTGTTTGGAAATTCCCTTCTCTGCCAGAGCTAAGAAACCAGGCTGGTCAGAGCGCCAGTTCAGAGCATCCCTGTGAAACTCAGCAGCCTCTACGTGTTTGGTGGGAGCAGGAAGAACAGCCTTCATGGCTCACAATTCCTGCTGTGGCCATGGACCACAGCACCCGGAGGCAGCGGGGCAACGAGTCTCTGAGCTCCACGGTATCAGTGGTCCTGGCACAGTGCCCCTCAGATTACATGGGCACATAGGATAGTAGGCAGGCTGGCAGATCCTTTTTTGGTTTTCAGGTAGGAGAGCAGGCCTGCCATTCCCCGAAAACAGAGCCTCAGTTGAAGACCATGAAATGTCACTTTTTCTTTGTGCCAAAAATGGCCAGAGGCAATGACAGCAGCAGTGTCCTCGTTTGGATACAGCGTTTTCAACAGTTATTTTAACAGGTCAGAAGTGCCAGATCAGAACAGAATTTAAGTCATTTCAGTGTTGCTGTTGCTGAAATTATTAATGTTGCGGTGCAGTGTACATCCAGACAAGCCCACATCCTCCTAACACACCTGTGAAATACGCAACATTTATCTGAATTAGCAAACACACCATCTCAGCCAAGGGCCGACCATGGCACAGTCCCGTGGCCCTTGAAACAAGGGAAAATGTCCCAGGGCCCCCTGCACAAGCGGCTCAGCTCCAGTCCCAACGGAGCCCCGAGCAGCAAGGAGGAGGTGTCAGATGCTGCCAGAGGATCGCAGAGACAGGGGAAGACGGAGAAGGTGCTGGCACTTGGCTCCGTGGAGGTCATCTTCTTCATACTTCCACCCCAGCCCTTGCCCATCATGCTGCACCTCTGCACTTCAGACCTGCCCTTCTGTGATGGTTTGAGTGTCGTGTACTTAAACAAACCGCTGACCTGTGAGCGCGAATGCCGTTGCATGCACAAAGCCCACAGTGAGATGTCCCCGTCTCCTCCGTGCTGCCTGTGACCGGGGACGGGCGAAGCTGCTGGCTGAAGGTTAGGCAGGTTAGCATCGCCTACGGTGTGCACTGCATACAGCACACGTTATTTCTGCGTATGGCACGCATTATTTCTGCATACAGCACACACAAACACTCTTACAGACTGGGCTTTTATCTAATGTAACTTATTATTGGTCCTAGGATATATGTTCTCCAAAGGTGATATATGGAGCCCATGAGGACGTATGATGAGTTTTCATAATGGAATTGAATACTGGCATTGTAAATAGAGCCAAGGCAGCATTTACACATTTTGCAGTAGCACTTTCTACTAATTCCATACAAATATTCAAATAACAAGCAGCGCTTCTAATTGCGCATTGCTTTAATAAAAAAAAGTAATAACCTCCCATTCAGCCATTTTCAGGGCCTGAAAAATAAAAGATACTACTGAGTGATTTGAGTAGACTATTCACCCAATTAATGTAAACTATCATTTCATGCATTTTCTTTCTCAGCTTGGTATCAGGAAAAATCCAAGTGGAAATTGTGCACAGGAGAATATATCCCAGGACATAGGATATACTTACAGAAACCTCAACAACTGTCATCAACTTTAATGTAGGCAGGAACTTGATAATAAACTTTCTACAGAATCACCCACCAAGGATCATTATTATGACAGTAGAGATACTCATATAGACTTGTTCACTGATTAGAAATGTTTACCACAATGGTTGGCAAAAGAAAAAAACTGCCTTATGGACTGTGTCTCTACAGAGAGAAATATCCATTCCTGTAGTGTCCACCTGAAAAGCTTTCTTATTTTTAGCAATAGCATTTTGGCAGGTCTCTACTAAAACTAAAGCTTTACATGTCACCTGATTTGTTCCAGCTGCACACTTTAATTTAAGAAAGTAAATAAAATAAACAATATGTAACAAAGGGTTTCAGTAATTCTTCCAAGTATTTGTTTTAAAAGAAGAAGAGGAAAAAAAGGTAAATTCATCTTGCTAATAAAAAGCCCTTAACTAAAGTGATTCTACCAAATGAAGAAGATTTGATTTCTTTTGAGATCTTTCCTCATGCGTAGGAAGGTACATGTGTTTTTGTTTGTGCCCATATACTCAGGGCCAAGCTCAGGCTTGGGAGAAGTAAATATGCAGTTCCCAATGAAGTGGAAGCTCACGCAAGGCCAGAAGTTGCCCATTATTAAAAAGTAATTGTTTCAACAAAGTACTGTTCAACCATATACAGTGGTTGAGCGGTGTTACATTAATAAATTAAAGGACCTCAGGGCCTAGCACATAATTTTTATTTGAATATATTTAATTGCATTCCTAAGTTTTTTCTGAAAATAATCTTTACATAGGGCATTCGCCAATTAAAAATTATACAGAATGTGGCATTCAAACTGTTTGAAAGTATTCTTTTTAATTCAGCTGAGTGGAAAGCCATGAATCTGAGAGCCTTGCATGTAGGGAACAGCTTTGCTTTTCACCTTGTCTTTTGGAAAACCCTGGTCCAAAGTGATTTTGTGCACAGAGGAAAAAAGAATGTTGGAGAAAAAATATATTAAGTAAAAGTCAAACCTGTTTTTACCAACTTACGGGGACTGTCTGAAATGGTTACTGAAGTACTGTGGAAAACATTGTGTCCTGTCTCCAGTAAGAAAGGTAGAAGATGGAAAAAGTTTTGGAAAGACAACCATAACCATGATGCAATTTTAGAAAGCTCTACAAGGTTATTAACCTAACACAGAGGAGTAAAGGAAAGGACTCAGGTCTAAGTCTAGGCATGTATAATCAGAGGAAGATTAGTGATAGGAGGCAATTTTGCAAATGAGTATTTAAATGGCAAGTATGATGCAAGGTGTGGAGGCTGCAAGCAGAAAAGGGTCTGTCTCAAGATGAGGCACAAGTCTATGCAGCACATTTCCAATGATGAGGACAATTAACAACAGGAGCTATATAATCTGCAACAGTGTAAATTCTCCATCAGTGAAAATTGCCTTGACAGGGTCACAACTGCCTGTCCTTGTAGAAGAGCCCCTGTGCCCCCTCCACAGTGCGTCATTATAACAGTGCCACCAGCTGTAGTGTGGGACCCACCAGGCTGGCTGTCCTTTTGCTTCTGTATTAAGCTGCAGACAGTGGATGCTGTCTCTCATAAAGGACTGGGCATGGAGGTTCCTCTCAGAAGTGGTGCTTCCACTCATAAGGGAGAAATCTTGTGTTAAACACCTTTAAATTCGAGTTCCTTAATTTACAAAGATGCAATTCATCCCGAGCTTGTAGTGAAGTTGCTCCACTCAGTACCTATTCTGAGGCTCTAAAGTTTAAAAAATTTAGATACCGATGAAAGGAAATGCCATTGAACAAATTTTCACTTTCATTAAAATAAATTAAAAAAATATACAGGCATAAATCCTGTCAGTATGTATTCCTTCACAAGATGTGCCTTTAACCCCAGCACAGTCAAGGCGGTGCAGCAAGAACCGCTGGACTCAGAATTTTGCTTCTCTCCATCAACATCCCAGTTTATTCCACGAAACGTGAAAATACGGCCACATGCCACACACTACATTGGTTTTCTTCAGTTATAGATAATAAATGTACTTCCCCATGAGAGAATAATGTAACTCACATCAGTAGATTTCAGTGATCCTTCTCCAACAGTTCAGTGCATTGGGAAATTCAAACTTCTTTGACCTTGCAACTAGGCTGTATTGTGTGGTTTGAAGTCTCAATCTCACAAAGGTTTACTGATACAAACTTTACAAACATTCCTCAAAGAGATAACTCTTACTGAAAAAAACTTGATTTGTGTTTTCACCTTCCCTTGTCATGTCATGACCTAATTACTTAATATATTTGTAGTATTTTAAGATAAAAATCTTGACACCACAGAGTGTATCACCATCTAAATAAAGCACAACCATGGAGGCAGCATTTATACTTTTACTCCAGGAAGACAAAGCTGTTGGCAGGGAGGGTCAGGCAGAAAATAATTTTCTGCTTCCAGATTCAGTCTTTACTCACAGTCTCAACACGAATAGTCTTCCATCAGCAAAGTCCTGTCTCAGTCTGGTAGCTCCCAGTACCAACAGAGGTATCTCTGTCTACTTCTATGGATGCACACAAATAGACGTGCAAGCTTATTCTTCATGTGGTATCTGGTACAGATACCATAGCAAAATAAATCAGTTTTTTCCTATAACTGCAAGATCTTTTCCCCATCAGAAAGAGCATTTTTCATTGCACTGGCTTCCTTTATGTGTACCAACAGACATCCAAACCCATTATCTGCTGAACAGAAGAGAATAATGAGCTATTTATAGATTTTTTTAAAAATGTCAAACATTAAATAAACTACAGATTTCAGGGTGTCAGTACTTTGCTGCATAGATAGGTCTAATAGTGTAACCAACTTTGTGGCTTCATCTCAGCTATCTCTCCATGAATCAGTGGCCTAGACAGATTTTATCTTCCTCTGTGCTTCAAACTCCACAGAGCCAGTGTGTGAATGCCATAGCAAAGGGCTTAGCAGTTTAAAGGGATGCTGTGGAAGTTTCAGGACATCGTTGGTTATGTTTTCCTGAGCATACCAGAGCTCTTGTTAATCCCACACCAGAAATGTGCTCTAAAGATCAAGGGTTTTAATAAACTCCTGTGTATCAACAGGATCACAGAAATTGTGCCGGCACAGGGCAATTGTGAGCCCACCACTGTGAGCTGAGTGTTAGAAACCCTTGAGAACACCATAGCAAATACGTTTTTTGCTTTAGCTGTCATCATCAAAGCTACAGCAGCTGGAATTAATCAGAAAATAAACAGGAGTGTAGCTACGCCCCATTGCAGTGCTGTCCAGAGGACCCAAATCCTCCAAGCGCATGTTACAAAAAAACCCCTGCACCCAGCAGCGCAGAAGTCAGGGCTGCTGCTCGGTGTCAGGGCTTTGAGTGCACTAACAGACCCTGATTGCCCCCATGAGCCCCACCTGGCCACCCCCACC
>JAOBAS010000037.1:22373966-22390209 GCA_025311575.1 Elanoides forficatus | reverse complement strand
CACCCCCCGATCCATAGCTGTTGTGGGGATGGGAAGGGAGCACTAACCTCTGCCAGCAGACTATGTGCTGCTGTGTCGGGCACCTCTGCGGGTGAAACGGATGGAAGCCATGAAGGGGTTTCCCCCGTTGTGGGTGAAGCGCTTCGCATGTGTTCAGGTGTCCGTGCACGTGTTCAGGTGTCCGTGCACGTGTTCAGGTGTCCGTGCACGTGTTCAGGTGTCCGTGCGCCCCGGGGGCTGGAGGGAAAGGAGGGGGGTCCTCCACAGCTTGGCCAAGGCCGGGCAGGCACGGGGCGGGAGCCCAGGCTGGGGGCATGGCTGCATCAACTGAGCTGCGGTTTTGGGGGTATGTTGTCATACCCAGAGAAGGACGAGTAAGGTACGTCAGCAGGAACACTGCTGTCGGAGCGCTCTGTTGTGTGGCACCTGAAATGTCTGGTCTGGGAAAGGGGCTTGAATGCAGAACTAGCCTCAGTCTTGAGGAAACCAGAAACGCTGAGACTATCAAAGAATAACACTAATAAGCCTGATGAGGAGAGGCAGAATTGTCTATCCACTACCAGATGTCTGAAAACTTCATGGGAAGATGAGTGAAAAAGTTAAAAGCAAGATAAAGGCGGAGTGGTGGCTCTTGCTGCAGATCCTGTTTGCACAGATAATCATGTCTGAAAATTCACCTAAGGTGAAGCGTTTGGGGTCTTCACACGGACTAACTCTTCTGATGAATTTCAGCCTAGACTGAGAAAGGGAAATTGTTATATTTATAGGGTAGAGAAAAAGGAGGGGCACAGACTACCAACTGTGAGGAGCTCTGCCCAGCATCCACTGGGAGAAGGCAGGGAAGATGCAGGGTGTCCCAGTACCCCATCAGAGAGGGGCTTGGTCCATCTCAGGGGCACTTCAGGGGGAGCTGTCAGAGATCACTTTGGATATGAAAGGTTATAGTCTGTCCCTGTATAGACATGGGAAAAAAAGGAGGTTGAGTGTCTCTGTTCTGGATAAAGAAAAGAGGAAAGAATACAAATGTGTTCATGTATGGGCTCAGGTACTGAGAAAGCAGTTGTGCTTTCATTTGCTGAACAATTAATAGGAACATTCGTGTTACCTGTGGGTAACACCAAGCTGCACTATAAATAGGAAACAGCAGGATTTCAGTTCATTGTGTTCTTGAGAAATGCCAGGGATAATGCTTTTCATTCAGGAGCAGGAAGGTTTAACACGAGCACAGGCAGCTGTAACATCGTGCCTGGCTGTTACAGGAGGGCTTGGTGAAGATCTGAAGGGTGGAAGGTATTGCGGGCAAGGGAGACACACATGTATCAAGTGGTGGAGTGTAGTATTCTAATGAAGGGATGTAATGAGGGTGCCAGAAAAGAGAACATGGGCTTAAAGCAAAAACCCTCTGGTTTCAGCAGGCTCAGGGAGCAGGGGAGTATAAAGCCTTGGGAACAAATGTGAGAAGGAAAAACAGTGTAGGCAGGCTGGCAGTTACTGAAAGAAACTGCATTAAAGGTACAATGGCAAACCATCCTTTTGTGGAAGAAAGATGAAAAAAAGAACAAGATATATTGAAAAAGGCCAATAGAGGCTGAAGTAATAAAATGTAGCCTGAATATCCACCTTTACCTCCAGTTCTGAAGGACTTGGAGGTGATGAGTAGATCTGTCAAAATATTTTTAATGGAAAAGTTGTGATTTATGAGTTTTTTGGGTTTCATTACTTTTTCTCATTTTTTGAAAAATAAAAGAAAAATTTGGTTGGGGAACACTCAGGTTTTTCCAGTTCTATTCTTCTGAATTGAAAAAAATCGGGAAAAGTGGACACATCCCATTGTTCAACTAGCTCTACTAAAACAGACTTTGTAGACCCACAGATTAATTGCATTAATTACACACTTTCAACCACATTGCTTTTTCCGTGGCAGTCTGAAGAGATAGAACCTGGGTCTTTGAACCTGAAAACTGCTTCTTGTGTACAGTGCCAGTAACATTAGGCTGGTAAGCTCACCTTGCTCTCTAAGGAGATTTTCTGCCTCTAGTAAATAATAGGTATTGTCATTAAATTTTTCAGAATATTGTGTACTGGAGATTCTTCCTTTTTCTCACGGAGTGCATTTGTTGTCATTCTTTCCTCCATCCATGAGGTTGGCATGATTAGCTGTAAGAACATGTTAGGTGCATCACTCATTCTGTTCCCTTCGTGTTGGCCACCGCCTGCTTTGCAGACACCCTGAGCACGTACTGCCAGCTGCCAGACTTTGCCTATGGGGGCATTGCATGTGTGTGAAAAACAGGCGATGCTGAGGTGGGAGAGATCTCGGAGGCCATCTGCACCAAAGCTCTAAACAGGGCCACGCAGGTCCAGTCGCCCAGGACTGTGTCCAGGTGTCTCTTGACTGTCTCCAAGGATAGAGGTTGACTGCTCTGTGATGCAATGCGAAGATGTGCCCAGCATCCCAGTCCAGGGAGCCCTGCAACGGACTGAAACATTTTAGACCATTAACTATTCCTAGAGACAGGTTACAAGAGGAATTGCTTGGTCGTTTGAGGCTCCTTTGTAAAATACAAGGCATAAAGAAAAGGGACATGTGAGTAATGTAGTACACAAAGCCACAACTGTAAAAGCTTCAGGAGTTGTAAACCATGCCATGCGGTATCTCTGGCTGTTGGCTGTATTTTCTGGTAGGTAGAGGAAGAGCCTCCCAGTATGGGAGTGTAATTTGTGAGCACATCTTGTCACCTGCAGTCTGATGGAGGACTTCTGAACAGTTTAAATTCCCCTCTATTCAGTTCACGTTCCGGTAGTTAAAAGATGCATCCTACATATAGCTGCTATTCAGGGGAAGATTCAATGCAAAGAACTTTCCCGTGAAATGTAATCACATGCAGCTAGCTGCACATGGATCTGAGCTTTATTACTGTTATATTAATTCCCTTCTCAGCTGTCACTGGGTGCACGTTGCCCTACATTGATCTTATGGAGTTTGATGGGACTGTATTCCTGAAGACAAGATGAGCAGAAGCAAACGTCCTGATTCTCATTCCTTACACACAAGCTTTGCCCTGTGAATGTCTGCAGATCCTCACTGTTTCACTCTGCTGTGAGAATGAACTCTTCTAAGAGTGCTTATTTAATGTATTCAGATGAGTGTAGTATTTGACCATGCTTCACTCATGACCTTTTCAGTATTCTGTATTTTGTTTGAGCAGCCACTTTGTCCGGTCCCCAAAGGTTAGCGGGATGTGGTGTGTAAACACAGGACAGCTGGAAAAGCCAAGTAATCAAAGTGCACTTTCATAGCAAAGGTCACAAGCCTATTGCACAGTGTATTATTATACACAACATTAATTTCCAGAACTTACAGGCAGGAAGTTGCACACAGAAGGCATCTGGATGCCCAACATCAAAGTCCTGTCCATAAGAATAACAGTACAGAGAGATTACTTATGAAATATCATGATACTGAAAAGCGGTGAACTGGGAGAGTGTATTGGATGCTATATAGATAATGAGACCAAACCATTTTAAACTATATCATGGCAAAGACAGCCACTAGCCTCCTGGCTGCATCAGGCAGAGCGTGGCCAGCGGGTCGAGGGAAAGGATCCTGCCCCTCTGCTCAGCACTGGTGAGGCACAGCTGGGGTGCTGGGTCCGGTACTGGGCTCCCCAGTACAAGACAGACATGGGTTTACTGGAGCATGTCCAATGAAGGGCCACAAAGATGATGAAGGGTCTGAAGCACCTCTCACATGAGGAGAGGCTGAGAGAGCTGGGACTGCTCAGCCTGGAGGAGAGCAGGCTCAGGGGCATCTTATCCACGTGGACAAACACCTGGTGGGAGGGTGTGAACAAGACGGAGCCAGGCTCTTCTCAGTGGTGCGCAGTGACAGGATGAGAGGCAGGGGGCACACGCTGAAATGCAGGAAATTCCGTTTAAACATAATTAACAGACTCTTTTACTGTGAGGTTGGTCAAACACTGGAGAGGGTTGCCCAGAGATGCTGTGGAGTCTGCAGCCTTGGAGATGTGCAAAGTCCAACCGGTCAGCTGAGCACTGTGAGACTTGAAAGGTTTATTAAACACCCATAGATCCTGACAGTCCACCTGTGTATAAGAAATACTGTGCTAAAGGTGAACATCGGTTTTGAGTGAGTAATTGTTTTAACTAACTTCATTAATGAGACTGGAAATAAATAATCTTCTATTAATTCATTCTTCTCCATTAAAATATTTACTTTGTTGCTCCCTGCTGCTAACAGAAAAACAATATTATTTCGTAGGAACTAAAATCCCTTTTTGGTGTACCTGGACTATGTTTTTTCCTAAAGTTACTTAACAGGCAGTGTTTTATAGAGTTAACAGCTACTTTGTGTTTATAATAATAAAACTAAGAAATCAGCTTAGTTCTAAGTAGGAGGATTAATCCTTCCCATTCATCTATTTGAGGTGTTTTCATAGTTTTGCTTCCTCTCCTTTCTTCCAGCTTATTTCTTGTTGCATGGTGCTGCATCAAGAGACCACGTTACACCACCTGTATGCTGTACAGAAAACACTAATCATCATATAGTTTTAATGTCAAATTTGCTACTGAGGCAAGAGAATCAAAGCGAAACAACTGAATTCTTGTTTTCAGAAAGTGACTCTGAATACGAATTAATTGTTTTGGGGCAGTGTGGATGCTGGAGACATGTTGAACCTACCAGTCGCTTGCTGGGACCACGAGACGTGATCTCCTCCAGGGAGGTGATCGGAGCAAGGTTCTGCATGGGAGCAGGTGGGTGTGTGCCCCCTCTCCTCTCCCTGACGTGCCTGGTCCCCCCTCCCAGCAGCCCCGTCCCCCCCGGGCAGGCTGTGAGACGAGAGGAGCACGAACATCCCTGATGAAGGATGCTCACAGAGACAGTGGAGAGGATGGCTAAAGTGCTTTAGGAATTCAAAACCATGTTGGATAAAGCAGCAGAGACATCACTCCCCAGATTTTCTCTGGAATAATAGAGTTTGGTATTTGCAATCATTTTAATTGTATTGACTGAAGAAAATAATTAAATCCCTTCAGCTTCAGAGCAGACCCCTGCAGCAGTTTGTTTCACTGTCCTTCAATCTCCCATTAACTCAGTAGTTAGCACTGACATTGTTTTAGTATTATAAGAGTCATCTTTTTGTAATTACTGAAAAGTTAAGCAGAGCATGACCAGCTCAGGGCAAAGGAGGTTTTCCTTCTGGTGAACTTAATCATCCAGGAGAGGAAGATGATGGAAAAGGAGAAAGGGAACAGGTTGGGACTGAACAACACACCCGTTTCCTCTGCACGAGAGAGCAACTGTTGCCCGAGGAGCAGCTTCCATCTCCCATGGGGAGAGACACTGCGTCAACAAGAAGTGTCTTAGCTATAGAGGAGGAAGCCTTTACCCTAAAGCCATTCAGAAACCTAGGTCAGCCTTCAACATTTTGAGGAGACAATCTTTTAATGACAAAACTGAATATAACTACAGTAATTGTGCAGGGGCTGGGGGGCTGTCTCTCAGGTGAACTTAGAGGCTAAGAACAAATTTTTATTAGTTTCAGGAGAGCAGAGTCTTTGCTAACTGAAAAACCCAGGGGGAGCCTCAGTTGGCCCAAGCTAAAGTCACTTCCACTTTCTTGGTGACTTCTCTGGTTGTCCCATCTTGGATGCCAAGCATGCGAGATCTCCATTCTTGGAGATGCCAGGGTGTGGATCAGAGATCTCCAGATGATCATCCAACCCAAGTTGTTCTCTGGTTCTGAGACCACAGCAAAATCACAGAGTCCTAGAATAACATGTGTGGGAATGGTCTGCCGGAGGTCTCTGTTCCAACGTGATACTCAAAGTAGGGACCCCCAGAGCAGGTTCCTTAGGGCCTTGTCCAGTCAGGTTTTGAATGTCTCCAAGGACAGAGTTGCCACAACTTTCCTGTTTGTTTTTTTTTTTTCTCAGGTCTTATTAACATTTGACTATCATTTTTAAAAAGTCTTTCCTTACATCTAATGGGAGCTTCCCATGCTCCAGCTTGTGCCTATTGCCTCTTGTCCTGTCACCATGCTTCTTCAAAAAAAAATCTGTCTTCACCTTCTCTAAGGTCTCCCTTTGCCTTCTCTTCAGGGTGAAGGGACATATTTCTCTCAGCAACCCATTGCTAGACTTGAGCCTCAGTGACAGAAATTCTGTGCTTTACCTTTTTTTTCCTTCTCAGATGAGAAGGAAGAAGTGTCTTTCCTTGGCCAAATGTGGACCCAGGCTGGAGTCTGGCTAACTCTGCAGTCCAGCCTGGCCAGCGGCATCAGGCAGGCTGGAAGAGAAAACGTATTGGTCAGAGATTTATCTCAGCATGCTGTGGAGGGGCATTACTGGGACACGGTTGACACTATTGACTCTACTGTCAGTATTACTGCATTGAAGAGTCATTTGGAGCTTATTTTTGTCAGCATTTACAATCCATAATGATCTATCATGCTTAGCACTATCAATAACAGTGCTGGAAGAACATATTTTTATGTACTTTCTCCACTCACACACATTTTCTTGTAAAGAAAGTGTGTTTTTCATGCAAAATTCTTTTTCTTTCTCTTGTGCACATGTGCTGAGCTATATCAGGAGCAGGACTGTGAAACAGATAAAAAACTGGCCATATGCTTTCTTTACGATCTCGCAGTGCCTGGAGCCCTTGCAATCTGCTGTGGGCTTCTGAGCAAGTATGAACAACCCGAAGGCTTTTCCACGCTCTGCTGGCTGGAGGCAGTGCTCCTCAGCCTACCAGTATAACCAGTGCCTGGAATGAGGATGCTACTGCAAAACAACTGCTCCTCCTCAGTGCCTTCTCACCTGGGGAGATGTCATCTGTCTGAGCAAGGGGTAACTTTAGCTGCTGTTCTGTAGCCAGGGCACAGCCAAAGCTGTGCCTGGTCTGATCATGCTTTTCACCCATATGCACTTGCACTAGTGGTAACCAGTGGATTAGTGCAGTTAGGCATGTAGTGGTACATTTCTTTTTATTACCTGGGAAAGCAATCAAACTTTTTCTTCGCTGACATTGTATTGCTGCTCTTATTTGAGAGAATGGTGCATTTTAGCAATCTAGCTAATAGTAACTTATTAGTTTATTTCAATCCTAATGGAAAATTTTTTGCGTTACATTGAAGCCTTCAGCCCATTTACACTGATTCTTAATGAAAGACATTTTAGACTGAAGTCTTGTTTTCTTGTTTTATTAAAAAGCATTAAAAATATTGCTCATAAAATTTATATAGGTTTTTGAACTTTTGCTACTGCTGCAGGGATGGATAAATACCCTGCATTAATAAAAGCCAAGGAGAAATAAAACAGCAGCTTCCAGCATCTTGATAGCTTTGTGTGAGGCAAAACCATTTCTAATTGCTATCAGGTTTTTGGCATTCCTCCCCAAGGTGGAGCTGGCCAACACTGGGTCACTCCTCGTGAGTGGCACCAGGGACCACACATGGCAGTGGGATGCCCTCGGTCAAGGAATAGGAGCTGCGTCGCTGGGAGTGACAGAGCCCATGGCGCAATCAGTGCAGAACATTTACGAGGAAGGACTAAGCTGATTTATTCTCCCTGAGTTTGAGATGAAACAGATAAGACACTTCTAAAATTAAAATGTGAGAGCAATTAAAATGCCGTTTTCCCTCTCTGCCTTCATTGGAAAGGGGCTGGGAATAAAGATACAACTTTTTCACCAAATCCTGGAGCTACAACTGCTGTAAAGTTTGGGCAAGGAAAAAGGTTCTTCTCTCAACTGTTTTGTACTACAGCCAGACCTGGAGATATCAAATAGGAGCCAGGCCCTTTGCAAGAAGTGTAACCAAAGACCTAATGAAGAGTATCAGACCATCACTTTGTACCTGCCCTCAGCTGCTGTGACACCTCTTGGCCCTTGGTGCCCAGGCAGGAAAGGCTGCGAAGCTGCAATAAAGCCGAAGGAGGGATTCATGCTGCGGGGTGGCCGTGGCCCCAGGGTCCACGCACACCATGGTGCCCGTGGCAGGCTCTGGACACAGCCCCTGTGACTGTGGAGGTTGCTCTGGGGTCTTCTCCCCCTCCAAAAGGCTATTGAAAACAGAGAGACAAAATACTGAGCTAAGGTGAGTGAGGAACAGCAGATCTCTCCCCGCAACCCCACAGCTGTCTGTGGCCCACAGCTTAAGTGGCTTTAACGCAAGGAATTTCAGTTTTATCCTCAGTCTTAACGTTTCCCCTGATGGCAGATGTCATTTGGATGTGTAGGAAGGCTGCCAGGAGAGCAGGGGGCATAATACACCCTGCTGTCCTTCCATCCCCAAACCTATCTGGGGTTGTTCGATGAACTCAGCAATTATGGATGATTAGTGCAATAACTGGATCATGGTACACTGCACAACACTCAAGTTTGGGTTTGGGGTTTTTTTTAATAATGTGTTTGGAGAACAGCAACATAGTTCAACTGTTTGAGTCAAATCTCCAGTGCCAGACACCTCTCCCAGTGGCTAGTGGTGCCAACCTCCATTAAGCCCATGAGAAATTTTCAGAGGCACATTTATGCATTGTCACTTCTACCCCACCTGCTCCAGTACTGATCCTGACACCAGTGAGTGTATGTAACTTTCTGTCCTCCTTATTTCTGTCTTTGCAAGAGATTTGACAATTTTTCTGTTGTTGGGCTGAGGTCACTTTTTTAGTGCTCTCTGGTCCTCCCCTCCTGCTGCCCTATGCCAGTTGGGTTTGGTTTATCTGATTTTTGATTCCTTGGGTGAGGACTATATCTTTTCTGATGAGTATACATCAACAGAACAAGGTCTGTTGCACTAAGATGAGCTGCACAACTACACAGTACTGGGGAAAAGAAGTGTTAATAAGTTGTAGGTCTGGGTCAACACTTCATACACAAAAATATAATGCTGAAATTAGACAGGTGAAGAAACGTAATGAGCAGCTATATAATTCTGGTTACTATCAACTATGCGGTATGCCCGAACTGTTGCTTCCTCCAGCACTAAGTCTGATATCAGTCAATTATTTCAACATTGTCAGTAACCATCAACAGCTCTTATAGCCATATCTAGCATTATAGTATATAAACTGTGGAGTAAATAAATCAAACAATATGAAGAACTTACAAATGTGCTATTTCTAAGTGGGGTTTTTTCACACTTTGTAGGCCATTTGTCTGCTCTGCAGAGTATTTTTTCACAGACTATTTCCATCTGTTTCCCGTGGAATTGATAATGTTCTGCACAGCATTTCCTAAACTCATACACAATGCTGCAATTAAATGCCACTCACAATTTGAACCTAATGGGTGCTAAAAAAAAAACAAAGAAAAACAAAACCTGTTCTCTGGTTTGTTTCCAGCCTAGGTACTTTTGGGATGTTTCTTCTTTTTCATGTTTGGTGCTTGACTTTGCATGAGATATATTCTCTACTTTCAGCAGTAAAAATACATTCTATTTTTGGGGTTGTGATGGAGAAATAATAGAGTGTGAAGAAAATGTATCTGTAACCACAGGCATCATCCACAAAAACTAGCGAACTACTTTGTATTCAAAATACACTGCAAAAATTATAGGTTTTTTCCTAGCTAATGCCATGATTGCCTGAGGGGTAGCTAACTCCTGGGAATTTCTCTCCTCTGGTAGTCCCCAGCCAAAGCCTCTAATGTCTTTCACTGGATTTTTGGTGGACTAACAGCTTCAGAGTGTGCTTCACCAGGAGTTAGTTATGCAGCAAAAGTGCCTTTAATCAGAACACTTGCTTTTTGAGTAAACTTATTTTTAGGCATCTGTTTTAGTAAGAAATTTTTATTTTCTTATCAGAAAACTGATTATCATATCACCCAAATTCCAAAATGTTTTAGTACTGAAAACCAGACGTACTCACATTCTTGGTTTTAAAGTTTGCTTGCCTCATATTCCAGGTCTTCTTGGTCCAATTGACTGGTGGAGAGCCCCACAGCTGCAACCCACTGTACGCGGCCCCTGCGGTGAGGACATGCAGCTCCCAGTCAGAGGAGCAGTCCCCAGGACATTCCACCAGATGAAGGTGCTGTCAGACCCTGTAGACTTTAGCATGTCTTTTCTGAAGGAACGCTGAGGCTTATAGAAATATTTGCCGATTTTTCTGGGCGCAGGTATAGAGTGCAGCAGTACAGAGCCGTCAGCAACTGTCCGGTTGTCAAATCAAGTCCTGTGCAATTTCTGAAACCGTTTCAGGTAATCTCATATCCTCACTACTCTAAGGATTAAATACCTCTTTTAATTCCCAGCCTATATTTATTCCTGACCAGTTCACATTCATTTGTTCTTGGAAAGCTGACTTGCTTGTGCAGTACCATGCACCGTACGGCCACATCCCTGCAGCTCGTGCAGGTTTCCAGATCACACTGTTCACCTTACGTTGTGCTCAGACTGCCAGAACTGCCCTTTAGGGTTTGGTTTTCTTAATGCCCATGGTATGGCATATAAATATATATGCAAGTATATGTATGTAATTATTCATACACATGTGAATAACTCATCCTCACTGTCTCCAGGTCCTTCTCTTGTCAGGGCTCTCCACAGTCCCCCATGGGGCAGCCTTCGCCTCCTGTGCATGGATTTTCCTTAAAGTCAGCATCACTGATGATCCCGAGCATGGTTATACACAGTAGGGTATTTTTTGCCTTCCTATCATCTCTTTCATTTATCTCGTTCCCTGGGAACCAGAGGAGCAGCTCTTTAAATCAAGGACATACTTGTCACTAACAAGAATTGCAGCTAAAGCTGAGCCACCCACCACTATTTTTAGTTCTTTTAGCTTCCTCAGTGCTCTTCTTTCTTTACCCTCTTTATGAAGCAAATGTGGCTACTTTTCCTCTTAGAAGGGAGATCTACAAATAAAAGTGAACACAGTTATTAACTTAAGCCCTACGTTATTTGCACACCTAGGTTTGAGGTTTACTGAGTGGAGCTGACTCTCCTACTCCAAGGAGATGAGGTAGCTCTCAAGTCAACATTGACAGTGGCAAAAGCTGGTATGGGCACTGGTATCTCTATCTCATTTTATGATTAAAAAATATACATAGGGCCTTCATGCTCCAGCTTTCTGAATGTGTTTACTCTGCAAAAGATACAGGTCATCATATTCCAAAAATAGTTTTAAGAGAAGCCCATATGCCCAGTTCCAGCTCTGTAGTTATTGTTTCTTCAGCACCAGGATTGACAATCTTGCCTTGAATGCCAGTTTCAGAAATGGTGGAAAATAATAGAAGCTGCAGCTCCCATAAAAGTGTTGAAAGCACAGCAGGCTCAAGCACAGTAAGCATGAGGGATTTCTTGAGAGTACTGACTTAAACAAGCAAAGATGTTTACTTAAGTGTGAAAAAAAGTTGGAAGGAATGCTTTAGAAAAACATGGTGGTCCATTAACCAGATATTGCAGATAATAACTTTAATACACATGGATAAAAAAAATTAAGATGGAGTTTTCAGAGGACAGTACAGAGTAACAGAGGCATAATTAGATTCAGCTCTGTCCACCAGACAATTTGGGAAGGTCCATGAAAAGCTGTTGAGCATTCAACTCAATCTTCTCTCAAACCCATGAAAGCTTTAGTCTTCTGCTGTGTCCTATCTAACCTTCCATCTAACCAACTGCACTGTTGAGAGATTTTTCCTGAAAATCAAGGAAAAATTTTATTCTGAATTTAATCCAACTTACTCCATATGTATGCCATTGTGGCACACAAGTCTTCACCCTTGATGGTCCCTACCTGGGTAACTTGTTTAACTACTCCCATAGCAAAGCATTGTTTTCCTTATACCTCGTTCAAGTTTCCCTTCTTGCAGCTTATGTCCACTCCGTTTTACTCTTCATAGTGCACATCTGACAAGAGTCTGGCTCTGCCTTCTCCATAACTACCCTTCAGGTAACTGAAGACAGTAATTAAATCCCTCCTCCACCTTCTCTTCTCCTGTTGCATGGAATTATTCCAGCCCTGGTGTAAAACTGGATTTCCCCTTGTTAAACTTTGAAGGCTTCACACCACTGCCCTGTGACCCTGACATTTCACCCATCTCTACTTACCCCACCAGCCCATATCTCACCAGCTTTTCTTATAAGCCTGCCATGAGGTTGTGCCAAAAGCCCTGCTAACCTCACAGGTAGTGACAACCCGCTGCTCTCCCATCCTCCACAGAGCCTTTTCACCGTCGGAGGCAGACAAGTTGGGCAGTTGTGATTTGTCTTCATACCCCTGTGCCGGATGTGCCCAAAGACTAATTTGTACTGCTTCTGCCTAGAAATGGTTTCTAGGAGACTGGCAGACAAGGGACAAATGTTTTTGCGTACTTCAACAGTCCCCATAAATTTTGCACTTTCTTTGTAGCCTGTTGTGTTGCAAGCATGTGTTGACTCTAACAGCATGTGAACTTTTTTTACCTTTGCTATGCTGACCGATGGGCTTCTGTTCCTGGGATCTTCATTTCCTTCTTCTATTTTAAGCCTACCTCATCTAGCTGTTGCTGAGTTTGCAGACAATACTAAACTCTTTTGGAGTACTTGGATGCTGCACTAACAGCAAGGAACACCAGAAAGACCCCCCCAAACCCAACCGGAGGGAAAAAGGTAGCACATGAGTTCCAGCAGAGGTCAATGTAAGGGGGTACATCTCCAGAAAAATATTTGAAACCATATCTTTCTATTCGTAAGTTACAAAATAATTTTCAATAAATTCTCTTGAATCGGTTATATTACCACAATGAAAGAAACGTTTCACCTGTTTACCTACCATTGTCTTTGGTTCTTCTTTGGCACCACACCAGTATGTACAACTTCGCCCGTCCCGGGAGGACCAAACATCCCATTTGCTTTCAGGCTGGCAGCCTGGTTACCTTCTGCTCCACTGCTGTGAATTGCTGATGGGAAGAATTCCTTTAAACTACATCATTGTCCTCTTTCCCATGCTGTGCACAAACTCTGGTGCTGGCAGCCTCTTCAAAAGCAACTTAATCCAGTATTTTGAGGTTTTTGGTGGGTTGGTGGTTTTTTTTTTCAGATGCTGAAAATTTCAGTGGTTTGCATTTCTGGTATTCCCCGTGGTTCTGTGGACTCCAAATTGGAGCTTGCTGTGCCTTTCCTCAGTCAGGTCTGTTTTCCCAGAGTGTGTCTGGGTGATGTGTCAAAATGCATGTTGTCCAGGCAATGGCTGTCGTTCATTATACTGTCTAGAATGGATGAATATATAGATGTCTTTGCAAGAGTACTTTTTGGGGGTGGAGGGACTCTTCAGGGCAATCTCAGAAATTATGCAGAAACTGGTCACAGTTATTCTTCCATCTGTCAGTTAAGTTCTTACATATGGTTGTAATTTGCAAAGTAAAATTCACCATTGACTTCATATGTCCGATTCTTGTGGAAGTTAATAACATTTGCTTGTATTTCTTCAGCAGAACTTTATTAAATAAGATTTTCAGCCTAATTAAACCATTTCAGGATTTCAGCTTCCTGTCACCCGAAGATAAGTCTGAAGTGTAAAATGAGGTAATAACCATAGAAATACAGAATATATTTATAGAGGTTTTTATAACTTCTGTATTGTTTTAATTTCAATTCTATTTTCTTTTATGATATACTTTAAAGGGGAAAAAATGTAAGCACCAGTTACTGGGAATTGTGAACCTGATACATTTAATAAAATATCAAATTGCAAGTTGTAAATGTATTACATATGGTAAAGAGTACAGTTAGGCCATGGTCATTCAAATGTCATAAAATCAAAATGTGCCCAGAGAACAACAAACTTTGAATATTGTATTAGGTTATTACAGATGTAAACTTAATCTCCAGAAAACAGATCTCAGAGAAAACTTAGACTTTTCAGAAAGGTCTTACCTTTTCCTGAACATAAGTTTGCATTGTTTAGAAGGCAAAGAAAGAGGGACGTATGCCCCAGCAAAGGCAGGAATGATGATGAAGTGTGGGATTTACTCTTTGTCTTCCTGAATAAAAGCCTTCAGTAAGAGCTTGCAAGAAGTGAATGCCTTGGTTAAGCAATGACATCTTTAATTTAAAAAAAAAAAAAAAAATATATATATATACAGAATTAGTTGTTGGAAGAGATTGGTTACCTCTTTCAGAGACTGTTTTTAAAAATATTTTCTTCAGTGGCAGAGCTTATTTACAGTCATATTCCTTCTCCCTACTTCATCTCAGTGCCCCTTCCTGCCTCCATTTATGTGTTACTAATGTATTGCCAGTGCAGAGATTTGTAGACCTATAAAAAGACCTGAATTGAAAAGAAAAAAGCTATTACGTTTTTACGTTGGGTTATCTCAGTGACCCAGTTCCAGTGTGACCTCACAAACACATACCAGTAAAGGAGCCATAAACTCTGTCATACAGCTGGAATGGTGGGAAATGTAGGGATTTTCTTAAATGTATTGTAAACAAACACAGTCTTTGTATTTGGTTCTCATCTCAGTCATCTTCCAGTTCTTGTTATTTGTAGCAAACTTTGATTGTTCTCTATGTGCTCAGAACAAACAAGACTGTTCTGACATGTACACTTGCCAGTATTCTACATTTTTACAGAAATCTTCCTGTATTATCTTTCCAATACTTGTGCTGTGTACCCCGTGTCACGGTAACAACGTGGCTCAGTGCACAATGAAACTGCGTTTTCCCTGGAGAAAGATTTTTTGTATGGAAGGCCAAGTGATTCCCCATTGAGGCACCAGGCAGGTCAGACTGCACTGTTCACAGGAAGGGAAAGGCGTTACCCCTGGTACACACAACAAAGCAGTGAGATTTACTGCAGATTCAGTGCTCGTAGGACGGTTTGTCTTTGGCTCGGATCGATTCCTTGAATACATTTCCCGACGTTCTCACTTTAAAGTATTTCTTTGGTTTGTGATAGTTACTTGCCTTACCTGCATCTTAGGGTACCAGAGGAGGGGATAAGGCGAATCAGAGATCCCAGAAACGTGAGCTGCAGTGAAAGAATGGAAGATGTGTGGCTGTCGCGGCTGGAAGCGAGAAGGCGGCAGGAGGGATGATGGCAGTGCGCGCTGTGCTGTGGAAAGGGAGAGGCAGCTCTGTCTTCCCGGTCGGTGGGCTCAGCTGCAGCAAGGAGATGCGAGTGAGCTGGTGGCAGCCCCTCACCGAAGGCTGGGACGGCTGAACCCAGGCGCAGGCTCCCGAGGGACGTCGCGAACGGACATCCCCCGTTCCTCATGGGGAAAGGCCAGGGGAGACGAGCAGCCGGCAGGGTCAGGCTGGCCCAGCCGTGGGGCCCGGGGGTGCCTCGGAGCCGCGCTGAGCCCCCGCAGCCCCAGGGGCGGTGAGCTGCCCGTCCTTCAGCCAGTTCTGCGCGGGGGACTGAAATGGGGCTCAGGGCGCATATGGGAGCTGAGGGAGTCTGATCCCTCTCCAGCAAAAGACCTGCGTTTGTAAGCACTGGTAAATCATCCGAACGTGAGACAAGGAAAAAAATAATAGAGGAAATAATAACTTTTTTATTTCTTTATTTATATCTTCCTTAAATAACAAAAGTAGTTGAAACTGACCATTGTAATTTGTAAAATTCTTCAGGGATGTCTCCTAAGGGAAATATAATATACAACTGAAATATCCTTCCATACAGATGCCAAAGATACACTTATTACCTCTAGTTATTTCCCACTCAGTTAATTCAGGATCCTTTTTTTTTTTTTTTTCCTTCTCCCATGTGAATTGATGCTCTGACTTTCAGGGATGGCTGTGCAAATGATCCTGATCAAAATCACAATCTGTTCGCTTCGCCAGGACACATCTCCTGAGCCTGTGAGATTCATGCCTCAAACTTCACATCTCAGATTCTATTTTTATCCTTTTTTTTTTTTAAGGAAGCATTGCTCATCTATTTCATTTATTCATGAAGCGGCATCTTCTCCTGTCCTACAGTGCCACAGTTAGTTTCCGTCACATCGGTTAGCATACACCTCTTTAAAACACTGAATGCTTTGAGCTGCTCAGAAAATGATCTCTCATTACCTTTTGCTAATGGGTTCGAGGGTTTGGACAGGACGCAGCATCTTTTATTAGCCCAGCTAAGGGGGGAAGCAAGCAGCGGTCGTGCAAGCCTCTTCAGGTGGGCAGCACAAGCAGCAAACCTCTTCCAGCCGTCACCCCTTGCTCGTGGGGACAGTGACGCTGGGTTTATCACCCCCTCGCTTTATCACCCCCTCGCTGTATCACCCCCTCGCGTTATCACCCCC
>JAOBAS010000037.1:22363570-22373866 GCA_025311575.1 Elanoides forficatus | reverse complement strand
CCCCTCGCTTTATCACCCCCTCGCTTTATCACCCCCTCGCCTCACCTCCCGCGCACCCTTTTACGGCCCCTGTCTGGGGTGTTCCCTGCTTTGCGCTGCTGGCCCTGGGCTTGGGGGGCTGGGGGGGCTGCCCCGGCCGAGCGGGTGCCCCCCTGCCAGCCGTGGTCAGCCCCCTGCATCGTGCGGCATCCCGCTCTGCCAGCCCTCTCCCAGACAGGCTGTGCCATCCCCGGAGCAACCGTGTCTGGAGAGACAGACAGTCTCAGCCGGCTGAGGGAGGGATAATCAAAGTTATCCTGTGATAACAGATAAGAGAATGCTAATCCAGTGCTTCTCTCTTGGCTTTCTGTGCTTCAGTGCGAGCGGAATATGCTTTGTAGGAGACGTGTTTTACAGGGCAAATTCAGTTCCTCGCAAAATAAAAATGCAAACCACTATGTGCAGTGTTACCATAGGCAGTAGCTATTTTCCCGAGAAAGGTGGTTCCAGTAAAAATGCGTCTGGTGGAAGGCTTTATGAATGAGCGATAATTCATCAGGACATGCCAACACAGTGTTTCTGACATATTCACACGTCCTAACAGAACTGTAGGCTCTGAAATTTCAGCTTTGCCTGGAGCTGCACAAAGTTGTCCTGTTATCCTTTATAAAACACACCAATCTGTGTGATATGATGATATGTGTATCAGACTTTGGATATTTTGCCCACATCAAGATTTATTCATGTTCTTTTGCAATTCCACAAAAGCAATGCCCATGAAATGCAATGAATTTCAGGTGTGTAACATCAGAGGTCTTCTGTGTAGTGCCCAGGTTTCCAAATTATTGAGAGAATCCTGAAGCCAATTGATTCAGACTTGTATCAGAAAATCCATCATTGCTTCAGCTAGGCTTTCTCTGTGAGCACTGGGCATTTCATTTGCCATCAGTGGATGTCCTATTATCTAAAAAATACTGTATTTTATGTCACCCTTGTCTAGGAAACATTTTCAGTAGTAGCCTTTTAGCAAGACAGAAGAAGTATGGAGGCATTACAGCCAGCCCGGGGCAGTCAAAGGACACAGATGGGACTGTGGTGAGTCCCCAGCACAAATGAGTGGAGGCACCAGTGTCGTGTGTGTCGTCCCCCCCCCCATCTTCCCTCAAATTGTCATTAGTCACAGGAGCAAGTTAGCTTCAGTGGAGAATACCTCCCAGAAAAAAGTACATCTCAGAACAAACATCAGGCTTGTGCTATATCAGAAGGGCTGTGGGATCCTTAAAATCCGACTGAAGTTTTAAGATAGTTAGCAAAAGACTGACAGAGATTAATTAAATAAATACAAGTTTAATAAATTATTCTGTCCTGTAATAAAGGAGATTATGCTAGTTACTGCAACCCTACACCTAAATCTGAGGTATTTTTTCCATAGGTGTCTTCAGTTCTAATAAGACATTGGAAATTGATTTAAGCTACGCAATTAATTAGTTCTATTAATTCAGCTAGGTTATTCAAATTATATTTTACTCTAGAAATTATTGTAGGATATAGATCTAGGTCCTTATTTTCATTTTGAAGCTTAGAAACAGATGAATGGTAAATATTTCAGTTAATGTACTTAAGCAGTGAAGAGAGCTTGCAGACACAAGTACCAAAGTTTTGAAATCATGGAACACCTGACAGAGACTCTTAAAAAGCTTCCTTGTTACTTCTACCTTATTCTTGGTTTTCCTAAACAGGTGGAAAGTACCCCAAATCAATAACAAGAGTTGCAAGGTCAGTAAGAAGACCAACTCAAATCTGGGTCTTAATTTCAGGGCCAATTTGCCTTACATCCCAGTAATCTGTTATTTGAGTTTTAGCAGATCTGACAGCTAATTAATTATAAAGGAAGATTGGAGAGTGGACAGCAGCAGTGGCGCAAGAGGATTCATCTTTTCTGTCAACTTACTAATGTGTATCCGTTCTCTTGGCTCGGAAAAGAATACTTCTAGTAAATCTTTTTCCATCTTCCATCTCCAGAAAGGAAATCAGACATGACATTAACAATTGCCTCTGTATTCTCCGGAAAATGCACTCTTAAACCCAAGACATGGAAATATATTAGAACTTCAGCATAACATATTTCTTTCCATCTCCATGGTTCACATTATATGAAAAATGTATAAGTAATTTTCCAAGCAAATATGTAACCGGACAGTGTGTAAATAGGCAAGACACATGCACGCTGTAAGGAGAGCGCAGGAAGCAGAGGTGTACCGCTTCCAAAAGCTGCTGAGGTCAGAAAGCCACAGAATTAGCAGCAGTATAAATTTACATGGTTTACACAAATTATTATAAACAAGTTTTGTGCATTGGGACAGGGCTCTTAGCAGCAACATGGCAATTGATAGAGCTATCGAAGCAGAATATTAATGTGGTGGCTGATCATATAACATACTTTAGCTCTCCAGGAAAATCCTGTAGGTATTTTCAGGCTCTGGAAAGCTGAATGGATGGAATATTTCACAGGCACTGTCATGCCCGCTGCAGTCCTCAGCTTCTCATCTGTTTAGTTTCACTCTTGATGATGGTGTGATTTACTGACCTCCTCCCGAGCAAGAAGGGAGCACAGCACTCGAAAGAACAGCACCGTGGCTTTCCACAAAAGGTGAGTCTGATTATTATCTGACTTCAAAGATTTCTGGTAAAATTCTGAAAAGCCTCTCACACTTTTCTTAAACTTTATTAAGGACAAATGAGAATACTGAGATTTCTTCTCCTCATCTACCAAAAGGGTACACGGAATGCTGAGCTGTAAAAAAGTGCTGCAAAAGCTCCACCAAGTGAGAACTAAAAATAAAGGAACCAGGTACTTCCAAAGGTATGTGTCCCTACAGTTAACATTTAACAGTGGCAATGAGAACCATTTCCTGGAGTTATTGCCCAGATTCTTAGCCTGTTCACTTAGTTTGTATGCATTCCTAAATGGGAGGGAGGAAGGGAAAGCACCCTCAGCAGCGCAAGTTTGGGACGAAGACTTATCATGCCTAGAACAGTGCATTATCTTCCCTAAGGCTTTTATGTGGCATCGTTAGTGCCCACAGAACAGCCCTGTGTCATTTCACATTCCCTGTATTGGTCTTTTTCCTTTCATCGCATCCCATATAAATTTTCTTTCCAATCTTTTAATGTATTAGCTCAATAAAATTGCCTAGGAAGCGTGTAACTATCTTCATTCATAATTCAGATGTTCTAACTGTTGGCAGGAAGAACAGAGGCTCCACTCGCTCCTTTTAGCCGGACCAACTACTGCCCATTACCACCCCTATCGAAATCAAGTGGCAGAAGCACCCCTCGCAAAGCAGGCGTGTGGTTGCACGGTCAATACCCGCAGCCTCCGGAGGTCAGGGCACGCTGGTTTGTCAGAGTACTTACCCCATTAGCACGGAGAAGACCGCTTCCACCTCTTACTGCTGCTTCTGCACCCTCACTCACAGCCAACAGTGAGAGATTGCCAAAGAGTGAGATGAGCTTCGGAAGCAATGGGGAAAGGAAGCAGAAGCACCAAAGTCAGCATCACGGGAAAATCCTTCTGCTAGATGAAGACACAGTGAATTACTGATTCAGCAGACGCTGCTGACCATGGGCACAGGCCAGCCTAGGCAGCATTAACTACATAATTCCAAAAATATTGTGTAGGTGTAAGGCATCTCCCTTTCCCTCTCTTTTGCATTAATACAAGTGGTGCTGAAATGCATTGCCTAGGTCTGACATGATCATTTTTAAAAATATGATGGGGGAAGGTTCTGAGAACCATGAGAACAGCAACAACAAAAAAAGAAAGAAAAATACACCTGACATGAAAGACTGCTTAGGAAGTCAACGTTTTACTCACCAAAGAAAAGGTAAATGTCTATCTCAATTACAATTTCCAACTTTGAACAAGAAATGGAACCTAACTTTGACAGAGGATTCTCCAACCTACTTAATAAGGTGCAAAAAGTATCCAGATGATTGATAGGAAATAAAGCTAATTAAACCCTTGTTAAGAATAGTTTGAGGATTGCAGGATTTCTTGCTTGTATATTAAAATAATGAGGAATAATATACAAAGATAAGTTATCCATTACTGGAATTTTTAAAACCAAATGTGATTTTTTTTTTTTTTTGAAAGAAGTGCTCATCTTGAAACAGAACCACGTTCAGAGAAGCCCTGCAGTCATAACTATATGGAGGTAATGGTTCATGATCAAAACGATCTAAAAATCCCTTTAGTATATGACTCCGGTGGTCTCAGCTACCCAGAGGCCACACTGGGCTATGCTAAACTAGCTGAAATCCTCAGACCCTGGATGTGGCACCACCACACTTTTAATAGGTCTACACAGGTAAGTAGAATTTGGGGAACCCAGGCAATGTCATCGTATCAGCTGCCAAAACCTAATATGTAAGGCTCCAGAGAAGCCAGCAGGTCCTGAGCTGTGGTGTCCTGAGAACTGGTCAGTCCTCTCGCCGTGGGTCCCCTTTTCATTTTGGTCTCAGAAACTGCCCTCAAGATCCACAAAATTGCACAGAACTGTTTTCTATGCAGGTCATTGCTTAGGTGCCAGAGGAGATTGTGTGATGGCAAACAAGAGATGTGTCCCATAAGACATGCTCTTTTCTGATGGAAATTTGAGAACTTTTGCTAGGCTATTGTAATATCTCTCCCCCAGCCACTCTAAATTCTAATAATAGCCTGCAAATACCAGATAGGTTTCATTTAAATATATCACCAACAGTTTTTAAGGACTCTGATAACAACTTGGCAATACAAAATAAACCTGTATTTGATCTGCTTGACAATGTATTGGAAATCTTAAGTTGATCTTAATTCATCACAGCTATAAAGTACAGTATTTGTTACCTCTATGGATTGCTCTATGGAAATATCAAGTTCAGTTTCTATGACAACAAGAGTCATAAATGCCAAAATTCTTCATGTTCACTTTCTTTTTTCAGCTTGACAATGAGTCATTTCTTTTTCATTCTTTTAAATTAACCTTTTCCTTTCCCCTGGAAATTAATAATCCAGACAGTACGTGCCTTCCCTTCTGTATTCACAATGTCCAGTTGTTTCACTGCAGCCAAGCTATGTCTGGAGAATTTGAAAAAACTCGTATCCTTTTCTCCAGGAATTCTCACATCCTGGAAATGTGATGAAAGGTGGCAAAAGAAAGCCGAAGGGTAACTTTATAGAAGCAGGGCTCTTCCAACAGCCACATTCCAGTTAGGACTGCATGGTGGCAAGACGAGCACATGAGGGTGGCACCGGTGGCTGAGAGCATCCCATCTGTCCCAGTGTCAGAGGCAGCATCCAAGGCTTGCACAGGTCGAGCTCTGGCTTCTGCATGCTCACAGCTCAGGTGCATTGATAGACAGGATGGACATGATAGCAGGAGCTGCAGAGAATTTTGCAGAAAAGTATCAAATCATCATCTTTATCAGGAAAAAAAAAAAAAAAAAGGCAGGACATATTTTTTGCAGCTCCTTGTCAGAGTATTGGAGTCAATAGCACTTTCAAGATCCACAGTTCCAGAAAAGCAGAACTATGCTGGTGGACTTAGGTTGTCTGACAAGGAACCAGGAGTCCAGAGGGTCAGAAATACATGGAAAAAATCCTTTATGAACAGTTTTTCTTGTGGTATAGCAGAAATTAAACTCTTTAGACAATCTCAAAAGACCTGTAGTTTCAGTGAGTCAGGGTATCTGTCTCTTGTTTCAGAGTCCAGATGGTCTGGTGTCTCCAGCTCGGGTAAGCTGGAGCATGTGTCACATAGGAAATTTCATACATCAGCATTTCCAGGACGTTATATTCGAACTTCTGGTTCACAGTATGTTTTGGGAAACAACTCTATACAGTCAAATATGCTTGCTGCAAATATGCAGGGGGAGATGTACCGTTGTTTTGAGCTGATAGAGTCATTCTTTTGCTGCCATGTAAATGATGCTTGTTTTGATTTGATCCAACATTTTCAAAACAAGAATTAATTTCTCATTAATGCCAAATCCTGTCTTCAAGTGCCATCAGTGACAAGTGGGGGCTGCATGCTCCACTCCATGGGCCAACTGGACAGGAAGGCTCACCATCCATATCCAGTTGTCACCACAGCACCGAAAAGGTACCTGCCACCAGCCAAGGTGATCATCATCCTAAACTGCAGTGGAAGTAGCTCCTTCTCTTGACAATTAAAGCTGCAGTGGCTACAGGACAGAGTGGGAAGGGTATGGAGGGCCACCGCAGAGCCATAGACAGGGTGAATCTATGGCTTCCTGGGGAAGGACATGGTCATACAGGAGCCGTGACCAGTCATGGAGAAAAACATTCATCCACAGTCCATTAAGGGCCCCCTTCCACACCATTGGCATTTCTTGTGAAAGCCTGCGTGGCTCTGAAGGGGCCACGGGAGGTGTGAGCACATGGACGTGGATTAGGTGGATCAAAGTTAGAGTGGGCACAGTCCTGTCCGTGCTTCCCCCTTGGCTTTCGGGAGGTGTCCTGTGCTGCGAGTCCTTTTGCCGAGCTGGCTCCCAGCCCCCAGCACATCCCCACCACGTCCTCCCCTTCTGCCGCCTTCTGCCCTCCCAGGGAAGCTCACTAGTGCTGGAACAGCAAAACCCATTTCCATCTTAATTATACGGAAAGGCTATGCAAAGTACTGCAGCCACATAGCTTATGAGAATACACAGGACATATATTACATAAGCAGTGGCAGAACAGGGTCCCTTATTGTTTCTGCAGGTTGTAAATTATAGAAATCATTTTACAATTCCTCTTGTATGTCATTTTTTTCTCTCTTTTCTACAGTCCTGTCTCATTGCAGTTCTTCTGTGCGCTACAAAGACATTCTGAGAATAACTAGTATTTCCCTGACTTTGAGCAGAATACATTGAGATAGGAACTCATGAAAATTACTCTCTGTACAAGAGAGTTTTGCGATGCAAATGGACCTTGGCTTGGCACTAGCTCCTTTTTCCTCCAGAAAGGAGCCGTACTTTTAACAAGATCCATTATCCAGATGCTATGTATGGTGGAAGGTCTCATGACGTTCAGTGCTCATGACTGAAGTAGGACGATGCTGTGGCTTGTAACACAGCATTTCCATTGCACAGGGCTTTTTTTCTTATTTTGCATCTGGTTTAGACTTAAGGCCAGAGAGGTATTACTGCCCTAACTGTGCTTCTAT
Source organism: Elanoides forficatus (assembly GCA_025311575.1). NCBI lineage: Eukaryota > Metazoa > Chordata > Aves > Accipitriformes > Accipitridae > Elanoides > Elanoides forficatus. The sequence goes on along the minus strand of JAOBAS010000037.1, from coordinate 22,366,679 downwards.
CAGAACAAAGAAGGTTTTAAGCTGACTTTTGTGGGAGAATCAGGCCAGTGCTGGGCACAAATGAAAATCCTCTCTGCTCTGTCATTTCTCCATGACAGACTCTGTACTATAAATCTGTAGGTAATAAAGGTAGCTGGTTGTACACCAGCTATGCAAAGCGTGGCACATATTATGCTGTTCTGCCTGTTTATGTGACTCTGTAGAGAATATTTCAGGCCCATGTGGCAGTTTACAGAGGATGGCATCATCGTCAGACGTATACGCAACCAGGCAGAGTTGAGGAGTTCGTGTGACATTAACTTTGGTATTTGTTGGCTCCTGTGCTTGAATATGCAATATGAATATTCATTCAGGAACAGCTCGCTGGGTAAGGCCAATATATTAGCTGTCAAAATATAGCATGTATCAAACTTTAAAGAGGTTATACAGGAGTGGTATCAACGGAAGAAGTAAAATGTAGAATATAATTAAAACTCTTGCAAAAACCCATCTGTAACCTAAGTAAGGCTTCTTTCATAGGAAGCTCAAACACAAAGATGTTTCTGTCAGGCTTTGCTGTAGTGGTACCAGAAGCACTCCCACCGACCTGTAAAGGTTGCTGCAGCGTAGCCACCCCACTGCTCACCCTGGGTTTGGTGCACTGAGCAGCGCGGGCACCTCTGAAAGTGCTGACTGAACAGCAAGATGCTCTGCATACCAAACCCCATGGCACATGCACATGCAGAGTCGTCATCACCTTGAAATGTCTCCCAGACCATAGCAAGTGGTGCATGATGTAGTGAATTGATCCTGGAACTTGGTGCATGGAGTACTGAATTAATCCTGGTACTCATTTTCTTCTCTGAAACTTTTTTTATTGAGCCATTTCATTTTCAGCTTTTAGCTGACTACTCTTTCCCAGCATTTGCTGTGGAAATATTTCTCCCTTCCTGATACACTACCTGCATCAGTGTCTCCTGGGCTACAGGATCATGAACACAACAGAAAGGAACATTTTCACTGTTCTGTTTCTTAAGTGAAAATATAAGATGCTTGACTTTTTGCCAGTAGTTCTATTGTTAGTTGTGGAAACTCAGAAAAAAATGTTAATTCTGTTTATATTGCGATTTACATCCTTGCCCTTTCTTTGCACTGTTATGGTCCACTGAAGTAATTTCATTTGAAGCCTAACAATTGTATTTTTAAAAATTTCTTATTTCCTTACTGCATTGAATATCCCAGGTAGATGAGTTTGGGAATTACTGCATGAAGCTAAGTTCAGCCATAATTATTCTGTTCCAAATTATTCTGTTGTAAAAATTAGATCTGGTAATCTTACACTGTACAACAGCTCCACCACGGTTTGCCCCTGACATGCTCCTTGTTCCCATGAGGGAACCTGGGCTGGAAGCAGAAGGTTTTCAAGGCAATGGCAGGGAAATGTGAGAAGTTCTTGTCACAGCACAGGGAAGACTGGTTTTTGAGACAGACTGATCAGCTAAAGACAGCAATTATACAATGTGAAGGCTTTCAGCACCAGAGGACTGGATTTAATGGTCCTCATTTTGATGCTTTGAAGCAAGTTTGTCTGCCTAGAAAAGTCCAGTACATAGGAACTGTTTTTACATTTTAGGGTTTTAGTCCAATTTGGGCTGAAACCTGAATTGGCTTTTTTTCTCCTCCACAAGTTAAATCAGCTCCAGTTTGCATTTATATTTTCACTAAAACTTCTGCTTCTTCCAAGGTCTGGTACATAGTGTCTTCTCATAAAAATCCTCATCTAACATCAACTAAAATTCTCATCCATGGTCTTTATGCTCATGAAACATTCCTTCTTTGAATACCTCCAGTAAGTGATGCTAGACTTTAACCTCTGGTAGGATTTTTATCCCATTGTATTTCTCCTTCCTATCTGAAGACTATAATTTGTATATTTTTTTTGCAATTCCACTTCTCAGTATTACTTGCCAGGCATTATCATATCTTTGCTTCCTAATTTTAATAGTTTGTCACTAATTTACAATATCAATGATCTATGTAGTCTAAATCCACAATCAACTTTATTCAGAACAACACTTCAGTCTTTCTCTTTACGGTAATAGGAAAAAGAGCTGAGCGCAAGGGCAGGGAAATGATGTGTTCACATTTATTCCGCTTCTCCGTCACTCTGGTTTCCAACAGCCCAACCTGCTCCCAAAATGAAGCTTAGGCAGGAAGTTTCTCTGCAAGTCTGGCTTGTCAGGAATTGAACAGCCCTTTTCTTCATCCGCTCCTTCAAAATGACCATCTAGGTCTCATTTTGTATCTCTGCAGAATCCCACTTCCTTGAAGATAAAGTTCACCTAATCCTTCCAAACCCACTCCTATTTACACTCTCTGGCCGTTGCTGTTGCTCACTAAGCCATCGCGATTCCCTGGCCGTGACAAGAGCCTCGCACGGTGCTGCCTAAGTAAGCGCATCGCCTCCCATAGCTCCTCTGCAGGCAGGCGGGAACGAAGGAGCTTGTAATCAGGAGAGTCGTCCACAAAACCGGACTTCCCTCACTCACCTAAAGACTTCTCTGCCAGAATTGGGCTTTAGCAGCAACAGCTTCAAGCGGTAAGGTAGAGTGATGTGCAAGCAAGTCTGCCTTTTACTTGCCCAGGAGCAAAAGGGTACAGCCCAGTAAATGCAATTTTTGCCATTGCTAAGAAAATCCCTTCGGCTTCATACTGACCTGGCAGTGCCGGGTGTTAAGATTTGTTTGTCTTGTCCTGAGCTGCTTTTAGCTGTGACAGCAATTGTGTAACAGTCAGGTGACTGCTACCTAACTTATTTTAGATTAGCTCTCTAAATGGTGCACATGGCAACACCTAACAAACCTGCACAGTCACTATTAACAACCTTTAGCTCTTTATACTGATCAGCTGGGAGAGGATGTTGTGTGCTTTAACTAATAGCTAATGGGGGAAGAAAGTCATGCTTTAGCTGGGTCCCAGTGAGGAAAGAGTATGCTAACGTACTGTCTTATAAAATGTATAAAAATAAGCCCAAGCCAGTGTAAGGCTGAAGGGCTGGTTAGAAGTTGTGGAAAACTAAAAATAGTGAAGTGAGTCCAATTTCATATGTTTAACATATTCAGGCATATGT
>JAOBAS010000037.1:22337195-22349903 GCA_025311575.1 Elanoides forficatus | reverse complement strand
AAGCACCGGTGGGGTATCCGCACCTTTCTAGGTACCAATACTGAGCACAGCACTACGAGGGCTGCTGTGGGGAAAATTAACTCCATCTCAGCCAGACCCAATACAGTAACATAAGTGTATAACAAATAAGTGAATAAATAGACATCCAAATACTATTAATTAATAACTAAACTAAATAAATAACTAGTTACCATTAGTAACTAAGCATTCATAACTAAAGCAAAAAATTTGAGGCAAAGAAATGAGTTAAAATCATTCTGAAAACAGCTTAATTCAGTGAAAATTAACCTTCAGATTGGTCAAAATATATTCAAGAATCTTGCTACATCTCCTGATCCTTCCAGGGAAAAGAGAAGGAAGGAAAAATCTTACAGCAGTTCCATTCCAACTACTCCAAAATAATATCAATTAAAAAAATATTCTGAAACCACTTTTTAAATAGGAGTGTACCTAATTTCCATTCAAAGTATGAATATAAGAAAACAAAACCAAAAGCAAGGCATATTTTGTTTCAGGGAAAGGAAACCAGAAACATCCCAGCTGCTCAGCGCTGTGAGCGAGACTTACAAATTCTGTTCTTTTCACCACTAAGTAAGATAACTGGGTAGTGTTGTTATCTGTGTATATTTTCCCTTCCTTCAGAATTTGTATAAATTATTTGCCATAGCAACTTTGAGTGATAATAAGTTGTACAGTTTAATTACATGTTGCATGAAACTATTCCCATTTGTCAAGTTCTTATGTTCCCACATAAGAAATTCTGTTCAAACAAGTCATACCTTCCAGAAAAGGAATTTTTTTTTTTTTTTACACTTTTATCTTAATCACCTACCTAGTTATTGTTTAAAAATTGCTGCAGATATGCTGACATGTCTGGATAACTGTGCCCGGGCTGTCTGAAGCCATGCACTTTGCAGGGTCCCTGTGAGCTCCCGGTTCCCGTTCCCGTGCAGCCAGCCCAGCTGGAGCGCACAAGGCTGGCACACGGTGGCACTTGCTAGGACTCGCAGAGGAAAAGATGAACATCATAAAAAAAAAAATCAGAAGTTTTGCAAGTTTTGGCCTCAGCGTGTGCATGGATCTTCTCCAGGGTCAGCACAGCAAAGAAGGGGATGGGGAACTCTCTGAAGGCAAAACCACTGGCTGATACCGAGTGATGAATTAAAGAGGAATAAAGCACACTGATGGAACGCAGAATAATTTAGTGAGCTTTCTCTCTGTGCAACTTCACGAAATGCTGTGGAAAACACCTACCATAAGGACAAATAGCATGAGACCTGCTCTTTACCCAGCCACTTTCCCATCCACATTGATGCCCTCTTCATGGCTTTCATTCTGCAGCCCAGAGGTTTTAAGACCCACCACCCCGAGTCCCAGCAGGGAGCAGAGCGATAACCCCCGCACGAGCCCTGCCACAGCATCGGCAGGTGAGTCACGGATCCTTAAGTGCTCAGGAGAAGAAGTGCTAAAACTTGAGATGACCAGAAAACAGCTTCTTGCGAAGAGTGCAAGGACAAGATGTAGCTGAGGTCTATACGCAATAGATAAAGATATTTGCTCAGAGGCAGCAGTTGTGTGGGTTTTGTCATGATATAAGAATAAATGACTATGAGTGCGAGTGCACTAATCCTTTCCATTCTATTGCTGCTCCTTGGTCTCCACCTAACCCACTTAAGTGGAAAAACAAATGGACATGACTCTAGTGGTGGTGGGGACTCAGCTCCCACCCTTGCCATTTCTTCCTCCTTGGTGGAGCTTCCTACAGGAAGGAGGTGCCTCTGTGTCCCTTAAACATGTGACACCTCTCTTGGTACGACAGAAGTCTTGGCACTCACTCGCCTTTTGGCCCTCCAAGCTGCCATGAGACCCCATGCAAGAAGGTTCCTACCCGTTAAAGTGTCACAAGAAACGTAAGTACCATTTTTCACACAGGCGCTCTGCTGCCTTTTGCGTGAGTCACAGGAAAGCTGGAAATGCACCTTATTCAGAAATCTTTTTTGTCTTTGAGGTACCAAAGGCCCTGGCAGCACTCATGGCATATCTTGGCTCAGTTCTGTAAAGCTCAGGAGAGCCTGGACTGCTTGTTCCTCAGTATTATTTAGAAACCAGCACAGCTGATGCTGGAGGTGCAGTGCTGTTACGAGTCATTGCGTAAGGAAAACTGACCTGACCATCAATTTGGTTTTTTCTTTGCTATTTACACTGACATGCCAGAGGCAGGTATGCAAGGAATTAAGCAAAAAGTATGTTTTAATTGAACATGCTGTCAAGGGCTCTGCCGGGACTCCGCTCCCTGCCAGGGGAGGGCTGCCCACTGCACCCCCGAGCAGGGCTAAAGGGGAAGGTTTCTGCTGGGGCTGCGCCAGCCCCCAGTGACTCTCGAGCAGCCCCCAGAAGTTCATACATCTGTGCCTAATACAGCCAGTGCTTCCACAAGACCCCTTCCAGTCATTTAGTAAAGTATGGTATTAGCCATCTTAACAATAAAACTCCTTTTCTCTTTGCCATCCTGAGTCCCCTCAATTGCTACCGGAGATGCTGACTCCCCCCAGCAAAGCAGGATGTCCCAAGCCTCAGGCACAGGCAGAACACAAGTCCCTCCCCAGATGGCAATGTTTGAGCAGTTCACCAGTTTGGATAAGAGTGGCTCCCAGCCCCTGAGCAGAGGGGAGGTCAAAGGGGGATGAAAGGCTTCCAGCCCCTTCATGGTTGTCCTTGGCTTGGGGCCGAGGGCAGTGACCATCTGGGGCACCAGTTCACCCATTTCAGGGGGCTCATGGCTTCTCAGTGGACCTACTTAGGGAAGACTTAAAATAGTCTTTCCCAGCTCAGATTATTCAGGTTCTCATTGCAAATATTTGCCTTTACACAGGCACTTTAAATTCTCCCCTCTTTTTTTCCTTCCCCTAAAGTTTTTATTTTAGTAAAAACCAACTGTTCTTACTCCTGATTGTATCCATCTAACACCAGACCTTGCAACTCAGTTCTGAAATGAACCTTATGACTAATAATTCTCTAGTAACTAATGACTACATGGTTCTTGGGGTGGGTTGCTCTCCACAATCCAGAGCACTGGTTCCGTAGCTCCTTCTGCTTCACGCTAGAGAAGACAACCACATTAAGCCCCCCAAATTAAGGAAAGACGGAAATACCAATTGAAATGTATGAGCAAACCCATCTATTTCCAGCCTACGGTGCTGTACAGGTCACTCCCGCTCTAGAATGACAGAAGCCTTTTGCCGTGCCTGAGCGGTGCCAAGCATGCCAGGCATTTAGATAAAACAGGATGGACAGATCATTAGTACCTTCAGCCTGTGAGATGCTAACGGGGAGTCTCGGGCAATGCTCCTCGCTCAGTGAGAAGCAGGAGCCCAGCCTACCTGCTCAGCAGCGGTGGCCCCTCTGGACACGGGCTGGGGGTGCCAGGAAGGGAGACCCCTCCCCAGAGGCACCCACAAAGTGATGGGCGAGCAGAGGGAGCTGCTGAATAAAGGGTAAGAGCCAGTTAACTGAATCCAGTTCTATTCTTGAAATGTTCTTGTTCCACCTAGCAGCTCTCCTGGTTCCTGATTCACCACCATGCTTAAACTCTAATAACACCGGTTGCTTTGAGACTTCAAGTAAGGAAATTTTAATAAAAGCTTGACTTGATGTTATTCCACTGCAAGCTCTGCACTGAATTAAACATAAGACCGAGGAGATATGTTGACAGTACATCAGCATGAAGTCCTGCTGGCCACTACTGAATATGGGTAAATAGTTTCACATCATTCTCTTTAAGGCTCATTTCCAGCTTTCAGTCAGCCTCACATATAACATGGCTGAAGTGCTGTGCAAGGCATCTTATCATGACCAGTTGTCTGAAACATGGTGATATGGCTAAGTTTGAGAAATGAGTCACTTGTCTTTCCAATTTTCATCATTACGGTGTTAGCCTATACTGAAACACAGGCATTCAGCCAGAGTACACTGTGCCTAATACACACAGAATACCACAGAAAATAGCTATGTGATAAAAAAATAGCTAAATAATCTGTGCAGTCCATTACTGATGTGCACCTAAACTGTAACTTTCTCTGAGTGTTCAGCTCTAATACCACAACTTTATTCTTTGATAAAATAAAATAAAATGTTTTCCAAACAAAGCAAATGCCACGGAGTGGGTGTACTTGGAAGAAAGTGTGTGAAGGGTGTGATCTGGTAATCTATCATCTCAGCAAGAGCAAGTGGACACAGTGCACAGGAGGGTAGGGGCCCTGAAGACCTACATGCAACAGCTGCTCATAAACCACAGCCGTGCAAAAATGAATATTTGCCTCGGACATTTCCACATGGGTGTGCACAGAGCAGCCCCAAGTCCTCGGTGGAAACCACGCAGAGCTGCTCTTGCCCACTTACAAGAAACACAAAATTCATCTTGAGCAAGGCCAAAACACAGGGAGTGAAGACCTTGTCGATAATGGGGCAGCGTGGGAAGAACGGCAGAATAAAGACACGGTTATAAGACGGGGCTTACCAGCCTGTGGGAAGCATTATATTTCATGTTCGTCTGTAGCAGCGTGAGATTGCATTTGGCTCAGGCAGTCTTGCCGCTACCCTAGTCCAGTTAAATTAAGAAATGTATTGATTTGCACAGTTGATAAATCTCTCTCAGTACAGCAGCATGTACTGTTTTAATCCAGCACGTAGGGAGCAGGTTTTCATTGCAGGGGGACAGTCACTGGGCAAAAGGGGCAAAATCCCTGCTTGCTACAAGACAGCAGGAAGTTTATTTGGATTTTACCCAAGTGTTATGACCTAAATACGAGGAGCTACAGTCAAACTCACGCTGCATGTACCTACCTTACCCAGATCACTCACCTTGCACAAGGTCTGTCCCTAGGATGCTGGGGATCAGCGCGGGCCGGCAGCACCGGTTGCTACAGCAAGAGTGATGTGCAGCACATGTCATCCAAGAGAAGAATAGCAGGCGATGTTCAAAGGCCATTTGCTGCTGCTATGGGAACAACTGGTCTCTGGATAGAGGAAGAGGTCACCTCGTAGCAGCGAGAGGCTCCTGCAGCTCCCTGTCCCCGCACAGTGCCTGGGAAGGAGGCGAGCACAGCACCAGGCAGCATCACTGTTTCACACCCAGGGGCTGCGGATGCCCGGCGAAACGTACTGAAAGAGGCAGAGTTTCCCCTTTGGAAGGTCTTGCCCAGAGATGACTACCAGACTGTATGAAACACAAATGGCTGTTGCCACTGCACACACACACCCATAAAAAAAGAGGAACAAAAATCCATTCTGAAGGGTCTGTTAATTAATAAATATTCACAGTGCAGGCTGGAGGCACTGCAGTGTATTAACTTGTTAAGGTGAAAGTGGGGAAAGAAAGGTGCTGACAGCTATGACTGAATTAGGAAAAAACCCAACAACATGAAGGTTTATTAACATTTTCCATTGGACTTAAAAGGTTCTCTCCTCAAGGATTAGAATAAAATTAGTTTGAGGGGACAGCTTTATTAAATTAAAAGTTACTTTTAAAAAGTTTATACAGTAGCATTTTTCTGGAGATAAATATTAGCTTGACAGTTTCCTTTTCCTGCAACTGCCCCAAAAAAGTATTGTTCTGGCAATGGCTTATCACTCTGGGCAGGATTCCCAAAATATTTTGTATCCGTCAGTAAAATGCCCATGTCACAGATACTCACTGTGGTGTTAAGATGAACAGCATCTTTCCAGTTCCCCGAGTCACTGAGGAACTGTGCAGCCAGAGCCTCATCCCACCGGCATTCCACACTGCGGGGAGACAGCCAGCCTCTCTCCAGCCATCTGGCTCTGGCATTTTCCATGTGCAGCCCCAGATCCATAGGAAGCTGGCAGTGGAAAAGAAAGCCATTTGGATCATTTTCGTCAGATGTTAACACCCATTAGACAAAGGTCTCCTTCACAGCAGCCCTGACCAAGCAGTGCTCTTCAGCAGGAAGACCAGAGCATGCTTTGCTGGACCCAAACTCATCACGCTGCGTCTTCTCAGGAGGCTTTGTCACCCCACTCCTCTGCTGGGAGCGCGGGAGCCCGCAGCTTCGGTGCTGCCTGGGCAACCTCCTCCACCTACAAAAGCAGCCCCTGCTTGGGACGGAGCAGGAGTTAGGAGGTATCCAGCCTGGGAAGAAGATGGGTGGTCTTCTCCTAGACGGTGAGGGGACAGCTGGCATGGAAGTGGTGGCAGTGTCTCAAATCTCACTGTCATGCGGTCAGACTCCCAGGATTTGTTTTAAATAGTGGGGAAGTTCCTATCAAACTAATTAGAATTTCAGGTTTCTGAAAAACAGAGTTTTGTTTTGTCTCTTACAGGGAATGACAGGACTGTGACACACAATTGGATGGCACCTTTAATGCCACCCAGATCAATATTTTCCTTTGGTGTCTGTGTCCTGATAGTTTACTGCCTGTCTTTAGTAGGTTGATCTGTTTATTTTGAGAGGTAATAAATTACAGTATATTAAGATAATGGTATAACATTTGTTGCTATGAAAACGTATATAACCAAAATTTAAACATAATTTAATTTTAAGTGGAAAATAATGATCACTGTTGAGATGCCCATAGACAACTTACTGTTCATCCCCCATCAATATTTTATTAAAGAGGAATTAAACAAGAAAAAATCTCAGTAAAAATACTTTGAATGCATGTTATATTAATGGTCAATGATAATATGAGATGTATTGAAGCTTTTAAAAAAAAAAATTGCACGAGTTTATCTTTAGCTGCTAGTTTTCTGTCAAAATGATTTGTTCATTTTTAAAGTACATTCCCTGTAAAAGTGACTATTGAACTGTATTGCAACATTTTGATTCAATTTAGCAAATCTAGAAATCCTCTGCCGGAATTATTACCATGAAAGCAGCCTTAGCTGGTGCATCCCGAGTCTCCTCTGCTGCCACGTGCTAGACGGCTCTGCCAGGCTCTCTGCTGTGACGGTCCATGCCCTCAGACCAGAAAGAGGGCCCCCAGGGACTCCGCGGTGCCTCCGGGAAGCTGTACTCTGTGAAGGTAGAACATCAATAAAGAGAAAGAAGAAAGTAAAGCACCTAAAATACATTTCTACTGAAGAGCTATGCTTGTTAATGTTTTTAACCATTTTTTTCTGAGTTATTCAATACATATGCATACAGATGGAGTATTTTGATATTGGTAATAGCCCAATGGAAGAAGGAAACAAGAATTGTATGTTTTGCTCTGCTATTAGTATTGATTGTCTTTATATTAAGTAACTCAGCCTTTTATCTTCATTGATGAAGTCACAAACTCATTTACAGTGTGCGTGATGGGGGGATTTATGTGGAATGGCTGCAAGACCCAAAATGTACTGCTCTGGCATATAATCCAAAATTTATCTAGTAAACCGAGTATCACAGTAGGACAGCTATTTCTTGACTACCATTTCTAATCTGTCACATGGGTCACACTCACCCAGTCCAGCCCAGCCCCTCCAGCCCAGAGAATAATCACCTGCACCCAGGGAGCAGGAAACTCAGCCCCAGCTTTTATTTGCCAGCCCCAGCTGGTGTCACATTTTTACATGGAACAGAACCACCCCCGGCTCAGCCACTTCTCCTAAAGTAAAAGAATAAAACGTACTTATAAAAACCCCTAAGCCTCATAAACATACTTTACTCATAGATATATTTAACACCAAGCTTTGCGATGCAGACATGTTTAGCACCTTGTGATCATTTACATCATTTCTTAACAGGCTCCGGCCATAGCCTTTCATCTCTGCCACCGCAGGCCCCTGCTCACCCCCTCACTGAGCTGAAGTGGTTACAGGCTGTCATGGTTTAACCCCAGCCAGCAATTAAGCACCACTGAGCCGCTCACTCACTCTGCACCTCCCCTCCAAATGGGATGGGAGAAAGAATTGGAAAAAAGTAAACTCATGGGCTGAGATAAAGACAGTTTAATAGGACAGAAAGGAAGACAATAATAATAATGATGATGATAATCAAACTACAACAATAATAAAAGAATTGGAACATACAAAAAAAGTGATGCACAAAGCGATTGCTCACCACTCGAACAATGACCAGTTTGTTCCTGAGCAGCGATTCCCCCCAGTTTATATACTGGGCTTTATGTCACACGGTATGGAATACCCCTTTGGACAGTTTGGGTCAGCTGCCCTGGCTGTGTCCCCTCCCAACTCCTTGTGCCCCCCCAGCCTTCCTGCTGGCTGGGCAGGAGAACCTGAAAAATCCTTGACTTGGTAAAAGCACTGCTTAGCAACACACTGATGGTTTCAGTTGTTATCAACATTCTTCTCATACTGAATCCAAAACAGAACACTATACCAGCTACTAGAAAGAAAATTAACTCTATCCCAGTCGAAACCAGGACACATGCCAAATGGCAACAGCCAGACCTTGAAATGCAGAGAAAGGGGAAGTAAATGTATTATTTAGCTGCATGAGAAACTATTTTTTCAAGGAGCAAGACCATGTAAAATCTGAATAGAGAAAAACAGCAATTAAAAAACCCCAGTGCCTTTACTTGATTTGTTCATTTGGTACAATTCCCTGGTTTCTTTAGTGGTATTACATCCCCCTGAGTTTTGGGATGGTGAAGCAGTTTTGTGATCTGGAGTCACTGTTTCTTTCATCAGTTCCATGTTATATTTGACACAGGCAAAAGTCTCTATTATTTTGTGTGGTTGCCATACCCACAGCCAGCCTCCAAGTTCCCAGCCAAGACTTTCCGAAAAGCATCGTTTGTGTGATCTTAAGATGCTACAGAAAGCGCAAACCATTCAAGCGGATGTTTCAAGTGGGCTGTATGTGATGGAAGGACATAGAAATCATTCTTCAGGCTCTATGTCCTGATTTTCTTCCAGTTTTCATCCAGACACGTGGGGGAAAAAAGCTCACCATTTTTCAGACTGTTCTGCAAAACCTGAAATTCAGATCCTAATTTGTAGCCAGGGGCCCTGCAAATCTTATTTGCATTTTCCTTCTGACTCTGTTCCCGAGGGGCCCTCAGAAAGAGGCACATGTGTGCAATTGAAGGTGCTTTAGCAGAACTGCTAGAAGATTACAGGGGCCACAGCCGAGCATTACAGGCAGGGGTGTGGAGAACTGCTCCTCCTGCTACGAGGGGCTGGGAAGGTCTAAGGGGCCTCTCGCTCAAATACCTTCACACTATGTTAGGTTTGGCTGGTTAGAGCACAAGCAGCAACTATGCAAAAGTTATAAAGGTACTGTCAAGTAAGAAATTATTTGTGTTTCCAATTCAACAAATTAAGATGCTCAAGAGAAAGGTAAAGGATTGATGACTAAGATTTACAAGCACAAAAATGAAGGAGGCAGCTTTCGAAAGCCTGAAACAAGTTTGTGAAGGGCACAACATGGTTTTTATGCCATATTCGCTTCCCTCCAAAGCCTCACACCTCTCATGCATTTAGATTCAAACCAAGTTCTGTGTCTGGGATGAAAAACAGGGTGGGAAGTCCCCAGGTGAAGCCCATTAGTAAATTAATGTTTGGTTTCCTAAGTGGTTCACAAGCTTTCCACAAGTAGGTAAAAGGGACTCAGTGACTGAAAAGACTGCTAATACCCACATAAATAAAGAGCCTGTTCTGCCCTGAGCAAACCTGCTCATCTCACTGAGATATGACACCATTAGCCAAGAAGGCTGGAGGAAAGAGCAAAGTCTCACCTGGCTCATTCATTTCAGCTCAGTTGCTAATTAGTCACTGCTGTCTCTCAGTCCATATATTAAAGGAGAAAAGGCAGAAGTACACATTAGAGCAAAGGCCAATAAAACCATTTAACAACATTTGACTAATGTGTATTTGTAATGATTTAAATGAGGTCCTCTCATCAGTCACCCCCTGTAATAGACAGGTAACATGGTCCGAGGACTCCTTTGGCTCATCACAGCTGATTATATTAATCCAAGCACTGCCCACCACTGCTCAGGGTGCCCGACGAGAGCAGCGCAGTCCCCACGCACCGCGGGCTGCGTCAGAGCCCGAGCACCGGGTCACGCTTGTGACAGCAAGCTCAAAGGCAGCTCAGTGGTTTGGTGACACTCCGGCTGCAGGTCACGTCATCGCTCATCAGACACTTTTTTCCTCACCTGCAAACGTTTACGTGACAGGCTTTCGGGGGCCTCCAAGTACAAGTTATAACAAATTAACGTGAGTGATGCTCCGTGTCAAACAGTGTTCCCAGTGCCACCCGTGTTTATGGAGATGTACGATGTGGTGTGGGCAGGAGCGCCCAGAACCAGCCCTGATTAACGGCCCAGCAGAGCAGCAGGGCAGCTCGGAGCGCTCATCATCACTGCCGGGAGACAGGCTTAACTTGCACGCTGCTAATTGCTGCTTGGGTTTGTTGCATTTTAGCCACGTCTTTCCAGAGACACAGCCACACAGCCCCTGCCCTCCCTACCAAGAACACTGTAACTGGAGCATAAGCGTTCTGAATTTCTTTCTCCTGGTGACATGCTCTTTTGGGGAAGATACATTATATGACAACTCCTGAAAATTGAGCAGTACTTACCCTGGCCTGCCATTCAGGATTTAAGCCCCTGAAGAACTGCAGATGAAGAATCACAACTCAGCAAAAGAGCCTACTTTACTGCAGACTGATTATGCTTCTTGAGTTCCCTTCACTTCCCAGTTTTTGGAGGGGGTGGTGGGGAGACAAAAGCTCCGTTTGCATGGCTAGTGAGAGGAAGAACTGCTGCTGCTGCTCAGGACCCTGGGATCTCAGACTATGACTTCAGCATTTGCAGCTCATCTCCTGAGGGAAGGAAGGTGGAGAGCCTAAAAATTGAGGAAAATATCATTACACACAGATACAGTATGCATTTCAGTTACTGAAACCAAGGAGGTCACAGAAAACGGAGCTGTCAGATCGTTACTATAGCCAGTCCATTCAGCCTCCAATAGGCCAGGTACGGCTGCAGGTGTAAGCTGGTCATAAATTTTGAAGGTATGCAAAAAAATGTTTTAGGGGTTTTTTTAATCCAACAGCTGAAACAACAGCACTGGCAAAATCTGGAATAGCCGAAGTAGTCACTCCTTTACAGAAACCAGTCCTTATTTTCTTTCGAAATTGGCAATAGAGGAAATTGGGTAATACATAGAAAGTATTGCTGTAGATATATTTGATATAAATTCTTCACTTATGAGTAATAAATGTACTCAGTGTTGCAGCAGAGCTGCACTGTATACAAATATGTCAGTTTAGGTTTGGGCTATTGCCAATTCTGAGATGCGAACAATTTAGGAAGGTGAAAATAGAAAAGTTCTGTTGATTTGTAAGCAAAAAGAAAGTTATAATATAAAACTCAGAGGGTAAATATGACTGAAATTCTGATATAAGAAAACACCCATTTAAAGAAAAGCTTGGCAAATTAAAAGTGTTGTTTCTATAGAATTTCATTATAATATAGCAGGTACAGAACAATACTAAGCCCCAGTTGCAATTGCACTCACATGATATGGATGTGTAATACACAAACTGCAGCTGTTTAATATTTACAATTCTGAAATTGGGAGTATCTACTTTGAAATAAGCATTATCCTACAAAGTATTTTCAAGGATTGAAGTGATAATAGTATCATTTTGATAATAGTATCCTTTTAAGCAATACTCTTCAGTAATATCCTTAATTTTTCAGCAAGACGACTTGTAATATTTTCTTGCCAATATTAACCCCAATTTTAAATATTTGCAAATCAGGCCTATAAAACCATGCACAGAGAAATTTGGGGGGCAAGGTAGAGGCTAAACATTTTCAGGGACTTTATTCTCTCCTGCAAATAATCCTCTGGCTGTGTGCCCAGAATCAACCCATTCTGGTATTGAGCTCAGCATCACAGCACTTCCCAGCCAGCTGGTAATTTAGGTTTTACTTTATCCCAAGGAAGATTAAAGGCTCCAGTAATGTGCGAGCCATCAGCTTGAGATATCGTCATGGACTATATTATCAGGGTGGGGGTTTTTTTTATTCCCCAAATAAGCTGTGCTTCTCCATTCTGGAGAAGAGAGTAGAGAGGAATAGGATACAGGTCAATCGCGAAGGGCTGGTGAGGTTAACAAGGAACGGTCCTGCGTCTTTTCCAGGCCCTGGAGGCAGACACCGCTCTGGTTTGGAGGTACCACGCTCAAGTTCACACGCTGTGCAGCTGCACTGTGGGGCTCCTCGCTGCTGGGTGCGGTGGATTTTCGGAAGGACGTACTAATGCAGAAAAACGAACTAATGGCTGTTGAAGACCATGGTCACAGCACTGCAGGCTTTTGGAGGTTATAATCTGGAGAAAAAACATCATGTGCTTCCCCAGCTCCTACACTTCTGTAGGCATCGGGTATTGGACTGTTCTGAGGACCTGGGCTGGGGAGGTGTTCCCTCTGGTCACTGATGTTTGTATATGAGCATCAGCCCCTTTTGAAAAATAAAATACACTTATGTTGTGGTTTAACCCCAGCCAGCAACTAAGCACCACGCAGCCACTCACTCACTTCCCCCACCCAGTGCGATGGGGGAGGCAATCAGGGAAAAAAAGGTAAAACTCGTGGCCTGAGATAAGAACAGTTTAACAGAAGAGAAAGGAAGAAACTAATAATTATAACAACAATAATAAAATTACAATAATAATAAAAGGATTGGAATATACAAAACAAGTGATGCACAATGCAATTGCTCACCACTTGC
>JAOBAS010000037.1:22317692-22337108 GCA_025311575.1 Elanoides forficatus | reverse complement strand
GAATACCCCTTTGGCCAGTTTGGGTCAGCTGCCCTGGCTGTGTCCCCTCCCAGCTCCTTGTGCCCCTCCAGCCTTCTCGCTGGCTGCGCAGGAAAAGCTGAAAAATCCTTGACTTGGTCTAGACACCGCTTAGCACCAACTGAAACCATCAGTTTGTTATCAACATTCTTCTCATACTGAACCCAAAACACAGCACTGTACCAGCTACTAGGAAGAAAGTTAACTCTCTCCAGCCAAAACCAGGACAACTTAGTAAGTCTGACAGGCAAAAAGTCCTCACCTATCTCCTCCCTGTCTTTATGCAGTTATGAAAGTGTGATGGGTTTGTTCCTTCCTTCAGTTCCTGGGCGTAACACAGACCTCACTGACACCCAGGACTGCACCGAGTGATGGGCCTGGCAGGCAAAGAATAAATCCTCCTTTGCAAAAACACTCATGGTTTACTTTTTTTTTTTTTTTCAATCAGTACATTAGATGAAGATGAGACTTTTCATAAGAGCAAGGAGGGAAAAAAAAAAAACACAACAACAAAAAAAACACAGACCCAAAACAGAAGCAGCAACTCTCCCAAACAAGGTGTTGCTCTGGTTTACAGATACTCCCTGACTGGAACCACTGCTCTCACACCAGACAGACCTGAACACCTGGAAGAAAACTCTGGAGCCTGGGCTGTTCTACTTCACATGAAACAATAAAAATGCCTTTTGTATCCAGGAGGTTTGGAGAGTTGATTGTGAAACAGAAGGACTCCCCTTCACCCTCATCACTCCTTGGCAGTCCTGTGTCCTGGCTTCCCCATCGCCTCTTCTAATTCTCCTTATTCACCCCATCAACCAGTTCCTCTTCCACAAGTAACAGTTTTCAATGAAAATTTCACTGCACCTGAAAATTTCACCAGTACATTTGTTCACACATACAGGGTTCTCCAGTAAATGGAGCCTGCTACATTCAAACCCTTCAAGCCATTATTTTAAAAACCTCTTCTTTCTGGCAGCGCTGCACTTGAGCCTGGACAAGACACTCTTGAACATGAGCAACATCTCCCTGTAGCAGGGGGACCACTCACTCAAACACCTGATATTGAGGGTCTCACTACCCCAAGCATGATTTCAGCAAATTCCGTTTCTAAAACATTAGCATGGGCTAAGCCAAAGCAGGCAAGAGAAATGGATGCCAGAGTTTTCTATGCACAGAGGTTGTAAAGACATTTCTGGAAGTGTATTTTTACTGATAGCAATCACAAGCATTTGTTACAGCTTGGTGTCTTTTCAGTGGTAGGGTCACATTTTCAATTAAGGCTTTTTTATTGTTGTTTTGCTTCCCCAGGTGTTAGCCACTTGCGTTTGAAGCTGGCCACTGTTACTGTGATGTGTGGGTGAAAATATCATTGACTTTGACAACATGCAATTATTGCTGTAAACTAATTTTAAAATGGAAAATTTTGTCTTGACTGGAGTATATATTTCCTTCTAGCTCATCAAGAACCTATATAAAGTCTATAGCCTTTTTTTTTTTTATTAGAGATGTAAAACTTATCTTTATGAAGACCACAGTTTTAGGTTTCAAATGTTCTTCTATCCAACTGATAGAACATCCTTCACTCTCAGACACCATAAGTGTATTGCAGGAATAATTAATCTCTTAAGGTTTTTTTTTTTAATATATAAAAATGAGTGATACTTACTATGACATTGCCAAGAGTGGCTTTTCCTGGGTACCTGTAACCATCAGACTACTTCCAAGTATTCTGGAGTAGCAAGCACAGCTTGCACAGTACTAGGAACAGAAAAAAATTGGAAGAGATCAAAGTTGCATAGTTTTTTTTCCTACAGTGAAAACAGCTTGTTATTGTCCTTTTTTATATAAAAAATAAAATCTAGTAATGATTTCTGAGCACGCAGGTCAGATACAGAGCTGGAGAGGCAGAACTTTGATCTTGTGAGATCTGAGGGGTGTTTTCCACCCCGAGAAGGCAGCGGGGCAGCTTCTTGCCTCCTCCCCAGCAGCAGCATCACGACTCTCCCAAGAAAAGCGGCTCCTCGCTGCCGGCTCCCCGGCACCCACACGCTCCCCCCCGCCGTTCCCCACCAGCCCCAGCTCTGGCCTCAAAACCTCCTTGGCACGGAGGTTCTCCTCCACAGAAATGGGGCAAAAGTCCATGAGAAAGGGACCAAACCCAGGTTTCCTCCAAGTGCCTAAATCAGTGACAGCCAGGTAGCATTTGCCTTTAAGGCTTGTAGAGCTTTTCCCCCCACAAAAGGGAGAGCCACTTACTACCTCTTTTAAGAAATCCCAAATACACTCACAAATTCTGGCAATTATTATAAAGTGACTTCTTAGTCCTTATATTTGCTTTTGTAACTTGCAGAAAACCTACAGTGAATCATGTGCCTACAGTTGAATTAGTTCATACACCAACAACATATATCCACTAACAACAACAAAAAATGTTGATAGTTACTGGTTTGAATAAAATAATGCCATAAGCTAAGACAAAATAGGCACTACTTAGCAAAAAGAATGACAAAAAGGAGAGAAATACAGAAACAAAAGCAAGGAGGACAATCTGAATTATAGTATATACGTCTTCCCAAATACCTCTGTGCTGGGAGCAGGTGCAAAGCAGGTCAGCAAAGGGTGATGTAGACACAGAATATAGCAATAAAAGAATTTCAAGGTTTCTACTTTGCCAGAATTGTCTGGTTTAGGTTTGTATTTCTTTTTCTTTTTAAATGAAGAGAGGGAAGTGTGAAGGACAGTTGGTTTGGGAGGGAAGGTATTAAAATAGTGATGCCAATCTGTCTTTGCTTTAGGAGCTCTCTAATGGCACTCAAGCCACCTTGACTGGCAGGGGTGTGGAGGGGAACAAAGCACAGGAGCATTCAAGAAATAGCTCTCCCATCTTGTACAGCCCAAGCAGGCATGGTCAGAGGGGAATCAGATGTCATTTCCCACACACTGCTGATGTGCCACAATGGTAGATAACAACATTTAAGAGATGTATTATTACAAAAGGAAATTCAAACTGAAAGATATTCTAAATCGATCAGCAAACTATCCTCCAAACTCAGCAGACAAGCTCTGGTCCTTCCTCCTCCCTGCCATCACGGTTCATTCAGACCCACTCCTTCCTTTGGGGTGTGCTGATCCTCCTCCTCTCCCTCCAATTTTCATGCTAATGACATCCCTGAAGCCTCACACCTTTCTAAAGATAGCCCTTTGTCATTTCCCTAATCCCTGCATAGTTCTTGTACTGGCTTATTTTCTTGCCAGATGAACTAATAGTTTGCAATCAAGTCAAAAGAGTAACTAAAGCCTCAGTACTTAGAATCAACCACAGTTGCTTCACCAAGAAAAGCAGTTATCTAAAGAAAGATGTCTTGTTAGCTCTGCACAATTCCCCCTGGTAAAACAGCCTTACCGTTATCTCACTTTCTATTGATACACCTATTTCCTTAATGACTCTTACCTTAGATGCACACCAACACCTTGCAACACCAGAGACACAGTTCTGAGCCTGTAGCTGCTCACCGGAGTTTCCCTTCCTTAACTGAAAGCTCCAGAGTCACAGCACCATGACTTCGGTTTGTAGATGCATGGATGAACCTTATCACCGAGTCTTCAGTGCTGGGTACCAGTCCATCCATTCACAGGCTGAGATAAGACTGTCAGTTTTCTCACTATTGCTCTGCACGTGACGACTCTTTTTCATGTGTCCCTTCCCATTAGCTGTTCTGGTTTTGACCCTTTGCTCAATATCTCAGACTCAGACCTACCTGGTTTCTGCCAGGTCAATTTATCTGCCCACGGATGGTGCAGTGTCTTGTTTCTGCAGTTCACATGGACTGCACCAGTCCCGTGGATTGCCTGTCTGATCCAGATCTACATGTGCAGGCAGAGACTAGGGACTTCTTTGTTTTCTGGCCACACGTGGAATTACAGGGAGGACACAACTTCTCATCAGAGCACCCCTACAAACTCCTGAGGAACATGCATCAGGTTTTCATGTGTCCTAGGGTGAAACACAAATCTTCAGCCTTTGACCTCAGTATCAAACCCTGTCCTAGCTTTGCTACAGTCCCAATTAACTCCCAAGATGGGAGCTTGTTCACTTTGATCATGCCAAATGCTTTTTATAATATTGAACAACAACAAAATCTGTATTTCCATTATTTTGAAATAGTTTTTTCCTTTTCCCAATGAGAAATTTCATTTTTCCCTTCCAAAAATTAACTCTTTTACTAGGTCTTGCTGGTGGTAAATTCTGGTCAATGTACAATGCAGATTTCTGGATTTTCAACAGTTTAAGCAGATTATCACTGTTCATCACCAGTTCCCTCAGTCCCTCTTTGCATCCAAGAATGTGCCTTTTGCACAGCTTAAGTCAAAAATGAGAAGAGCAAGAGTGCCTCTGTGCAAAATTTCCTTTCTTTCCCTCATGAACAGACAATGAAAATCGTAGATTAAAGTTTAGTTCCATGTAAAGTTGATCTCTGTGAAAGCTAGATTTTTCCATTTTAGCTGTATCTGCAGGCAGGGTGTTCTAAGAGAAAACATTAGCCAGAGTCCTTGGGCTCTGAGCATTTTTCTTGCTTGGGATTTCCTTGTGCTTTATTCTCTTGTGAGTTGCAAGAAAGGATGCAGAGACCTGGAAAAAACAGCTTTTATTATTCAATTTCTTTAAGTAGATTATACAACCTAATGTTTGTGGATTTCATTCACTTGGAGAAAAAGAGGGTTATATCCCATGAATACCCTTGGCAAATACTTAGGTGATGATTGCAAAAGTTCCAGTACAGATACGCATTGCAAGTAAATTTTGAATAACACCTTGAGTTTGGAGTGCTCTATTTACTAGAGCTAAAAATACTCAAAGATACGTTGCTTTGAAAATTTGTTGCCCAAATCGTTTAAGCCTCCCAATATAAGTATTTGGGAAAACTTATCCACAGCTGCCCAGCACACACTTACCTGTTGCAGATGCAGATGGGAACCAGACAAGTAGAACTGTTGACCATTTCTGTTAAAAAAAAAGCATGTTTAGACAACGCTAGAAAACATCCCCTTTAACACAGGTTCTCTAGAACAAAGTGGGAAAGCTACCTATGAATCTCAGAAAAACTTGGAAGTAGGGAAAATTTAAGTTTATTACATTAGCTGGGGGACTTTTAGTTGATTACTGGGTAAGCTGTGCTTTGGTTGATCCCCCTTTGGCTTCCACCTCATCTTCACAAAACAGTTTGTTTCCCATGTGATGGCAAATTACTTCTTCTTGCTCTCAACTCTTGGGGTATAAGAATCCAAAATGTTTTTCCTTGCAGCTACATTAGCTATTTTCAGTATTTTGACAAAGTTGTTCAGCATTCCCCTACAGCTAGACAAACCACTATGCAAAATTTTGCAGTCTCTGAAACTTCCTTGCTAAGCAGAACTCTAGCTTGAAAATGTGCCCCTCTTCCAGACAGCACGATCCCTGGAGCACCATCAGCTTCATACCTCTGCTTATATTCTTGCTCCCTTTTGACTCTGCAACTGTCAAAATGCCATCTTGTGACCTGGTTTGTCATCCAACGCAAGGGAACCTGATCTTCGCTGGGACCTCATACAAGTTCCAAGATACCTGAAATCACAACAGATGTTCTATATGGAGATACGGATACCGTTCCATGTGTCTAGTACATTACATCAACCTCCCATCCTCAATTTGTGAGGTTAATTGCTCTAGCCAAAACACAGTTTTCACATTATCTTGAATTCATCTTACTTTTACCCCAAATGTATCCTATTTATCAAGCTCATTTTTAAGTCTAATCCTGTCCTCTAAAGGGCCCAAATCTCCCCTAAACGAGGTGTTACATTTGCATTTGAATTCTTAGGTAGGCCATGTAGTGCAGAATGCTTAAAAATCAAGCTTACCAGGATCCATGTAGAAAGATGAATTAAAAATTACAGGGCCAGAAAACAGTTACTGAGGTGGTCAGGGAATGGAGACCTGCTCATACAAGAGGAAGCTCATATGGACGAGCAACACATAGGCTGGCAGTGTGTGTGATGGCTGTGTATAAATGCATCATGGATATCATCAGGGAGACAATAGTTGTGTTTAGGTTGAAAAGCAAGGTTAGCATCGGTGGGCATGAATATATAAGGCTGAAAATTAAAATATAGTTAGCTTCCGAGAGGCACGTTTAACCAGCGATGTGGGGGACAAACAGCCAAGCTATTTTTCGGGTGCAAGTTGAAGCGAGTTGTACATATACACTCGGGTTGCTTGTGGCAAAATAGACAGCGCAGTGACCTTGCACTTCCCCCCTCCCTCGCCGAGCCCTGCCGTCACGCCGCCTGCTCCCTCTTCAGCTTCTCAGAATTGACAGATTTCTGCTAAACACATCGCTGCTGATGAAGTGGCAGGTTTCCGGCAATAAACGCTTTTGGCAGGATACCTCTGACCTGCTGCGCTACTCTGACAGCAGCATGCGGCTGGCCCCGTCAGAAACCGCATCCTCCGGTGGTGCGAGCACCCGGTACAGCCCTGGGAGCAGAGGGGATGGGGAGCAGGGGCACCAGCACCGCCTGCTTCTGCCCCAGGGGACGCAAGAAGTCTGCTCGGCTTGTTTTACTGCTGCAGTATATTTTCATTATGGAACTAGGGAAAGGCGTTGTTTTGCGTTATCTGTAGAGCAAGCAAGGGCTCAGGAAGGTTTGCAGAGAAGTGCCGTTCGGGTGGCAGGAGGCAGCAGTTGGTTTCACTCCCGTTAATCCAGAGCCATGGCATAAGCGGTGCTGGAGAGCTGGTGGCACACGTACAATGGGCACGGAATTCAGTTTGCAAATGGAAGCACTCATCTCCAAGTGGGCTGATGTCCAGAGGGGAGAGAACTTACACACACTGGTGGAAAACCAGGAGTTTGAAGCATAGCCACTTTCTATCTCTTAGACGTTTTTTCTGAATACAAAAATTTACTTGGAATATTTGTCAATAGTCTAAAATTAGTCTGACATCAGAGTCAGTGAAATTACTAATTCTTTAAAAAAAGTATTTTGCCTTTGTATGCAAGTCATACAGAGAAAGCCCTAGTTTTGCAGAGGTTTTGGGGAGCAGTATCCTGAATTTTAAGGCTTTTAATATCCCAAAGATTAAGCCACTCTATTTGTATGCTATTTATACTGCTATATCTCTCTTACTGTCTTCTTAATTCTGGCTTTGACAGCAGGAGAAAGGATCACTTAGTTTGCCCAAGGTTTTTGATCTGTGATGACAACTCTATCTTTGTGGAGTGTTGATGTCTATTCTGCCCAGGAATCAGCCAGTATTACTGTAAAACTTACTGTCATCGAGCTCTGCTTTGATGGATGACCAAAGTAGCTGCTATTCTATTCAAAGGTAAGCAGGAAACTTATAAGAAATTACTCAAGAGAAAGTGAGAAAATAATGTGCAGTTCCAAGTGGCATGACAAAGTAATCTGCTTAAGCTCAGCACTTACCTAGCTGAGAACAGTAGTGAAAAAACATCTCATCCATATTTGAATAGCTGATCACATAACTCTCTTGACAGGCCATTTATATGGAGAGATTAGATCATTGTATCATAAACTGTGGGCTCTGTTCTGCCCTCAGCTACACCTTGCACATCTCAGCTTCATACAGCCATAAAATGAGGAAACAGGACAAAGCATCTCTTAAACTGTGCACGCATTGTATTCCTATTCTTGCATTACTGCAAGAGTCTGCATCTTCTGTTAAATAAGAAAATAATGCAGCCAGAGAAGTTTAATGGTTATTTGCCAGGACTACTAATTACAAACTAATGTATGTTTGTGTAACTGAGATCCCATTAAAACATGAATATCTTAAGAAAAAAAATAAAGGGGAGGGGGGGCCTATAATTACAGGTCACCTTAGTTTCAAGCATAAGAAATTAGGAAGACACACACAAACAAGAGCTTGCAAGCACCAGGAAATCACGATGTGATGAGCAGTAGCCAAACTAGACTTGTCAAGAGCAAGTCCTGTCAGAAAAAAACTGACATTCCATAATGAGACAGCAGAACTGCTGGAAAGGAAAGTAAATACCCCATAGCTTGATTTTAGCAAGGATCATGACCAGTTTACAAGACTTCCTCCATATAAGCTTGAACTATAGGCTGGGTGAATGACTGGCAAGATCTTTCTGCTTCGAGGTCAAATATCAGCAGTGTGCTTGTGCAGGGGCTGGATTCAGGTCTGCTCCATGTGTCTATCACGGGTGCAGATAATGGAAGAGAGCATGCTTTTTTTTTTGTTGATGGCATCAGGACACTAGTTTAAAAGGGTGAGATTAGAGCGCATAAGTATCTTGAGAAATGGGACAAGTAAGAAAAAGTAGGATAAAAAAAATAATCAGTAGCACTGAAACAGTGGAAGAAAGAAAAAGGTAAGACAGCACTTTCAGCAGAAGGGATCACAAACAGAGCCTGTGTCAGCAACACCACACTGCTATGGGGAAAAAAAAAAGTTAATCCTCCTTAGATGTGTTCAGTAGAGGAAGAAGCTGCGCATCGGAGGAAAGCATCACACCCAGGAGAAGCAGGGAAGCCTCAGCTGCAGTAGTGTGTGCAGTCTGAGCACAGCCTTGCAAGGGGGAAGAATGTCCAATGGAAAGGGTGCAGAAGAAGAAAGGAAAAATATTTAAAAAACAACAACAACAAAAAAACCCAAAATACCCAAGGATCAGTAAATATTTAAGCACAATGACCCATTTGGAAGACTGAAAGATCTGAGATTTCTGGCCTAATCATAATAGGAGTGAGCAGTTCTGGTAACATAATTCAGGTATGAAAGTACATGTTTATTGAAAAAGGGAATGAGGATGCAAGATATCCAGAGAGGATAAGACAAAGTAGTGACTTAAAATTTGCAGAGGTTAAGTTTCCTATACTGGGATATCTGTTAAGAGCAGATGTCGGGAAGCATGGGGAAAGACTGCTGGAAAGGGGCGAAGGCTGCAAGATGAGCCTGGACAGATATCTGTCCTTCTGCACTTCCAGGTACAGAGGAGGCACCAAGCGAGGGAGACGAAGGGGATGAACTGTCTCCAGAGGCTGGCAAACATCCCTGTCTCCCAGTGCCGCTGAAGAATGCAGAGCTGCGCAGGCACTGCTCCTCCTCGGGCAACATGGAGCAGCCCCCAGCCCACACCAGAGGCTAATACTGCTTCAGGGTACATCCAGCTATGAGGGTGCAGCAATAGAAACACTGTCACCAGCCTTCCCAGTGCTCCGGGGCAAAACCAAGGTAATGAGCCTTTAGTTTAAGGCTACAGATCGACATTTTGTGGCAACAGAGAAGACTAGCCACCTGCAAGGATGCAATGGTGGCTTATCTTCTGGGCCTTTCATCAACATTTTCATCTACTACTGTTAGCTTTCTACAGGGAATTAATTTTCAAGCTTATGTTGCATAGTTATGGACACTTTCAGCCTTGCACCTGAGCACCATTTCCAGCGGGCTGGAGGTGCTGGCCAGAGCATGCAGCTGTACAACAGCATCTCTGAATCTGTCTGGTCTGCTCAGCAGCTAAAGCTCTGGGTCCTGAAGTCAATAAGCATTCCCCTGGCTCTCACAAAGATTCAAAATAGCCTTCCCCAACGAGGGATCCCCCTGGATAACTTCGTCCAGGCCCCTCCTTGGATCCAGACATAGACTGGTACAAGGTTATGAACTGGACCTGCCTCTCCCCAGATAAACTTCAGTGAGAAGAGCTGTTATGCTTAGTTTAAGGTTGTCTTGAAATGCCTGTTCTTTGGAACCAGAAAAGTTTCAAACTAAAAATACTTGCATCTGTGTCACGAAGAGAATCAGACTGTGCTTGTATGTGCTAGCTAAATTCTGAATTTTATTATTTTATTATGCGTTAACCTTGCCATAATGAACAGATCCTCAGATGTTACATAAAGGCATTTTATGTTCTAACACACGTGTAGGAGTACAAATCTCATCGAGATAATCAGGTACGTAGGAATATTTACATGCTGGGCACCGAACAGTGTGCTAAAATTCAAGTGTAAGTAGTCTAATAAAGCAGCCAGCACAGACACCAAACATTTTCTGTATCTAAATCAGTTCTACAGCCTTGTTTAAGAATTGCCATTTAGAATTTACTTTAAAGCATCAACACTGCCTAGTCTGTAAAATTGTACCATGTAATTAGGAGTTAAATTCAACTACCCACAGCAACAACAGAAAAGTACTGAGAAAACCCAGACCTGCGTACATGCTAGGTTTTTAATTCCTTTTTTTATTCAAGACTAAATGACTGTATTCTATTACCAAAGGAATATTGAGACAGAAAGTAAATGCAGAGGGACACTCACAAGTAGGCAGCTGTTCAGGAAAACAGTTTAACAAAAATAGCTAATCTGCTGCTTGGATATCCTCCAGAGTCAAGCTGGAAAGCTTCACATGCACCTGATTTAAGAAAAAAAGGCAGAGCTCCCACCCACCATCTCTTGCAGGATCACATTTCTCTTTGCTCTCCACTCTTCAGCAACCTCAATATTCCAGTTACACACAACATCTTCCACTCTCAAGGAGATTAAATAGCAGAAAGATCTTTGAAGAAGTTTAACACAAATCAAATGCATTTTCAGCTAATGCATAATAAAAATCTGTGAAACTCGTTACCATCAGATGTCAGAGATACACGAATTAAAAAATAATTTGGGGATATTTGTGTAAGGCCAGTCGATTGGTGGCTATTAAATCCAATGGCCAAGAAAACCCCTTACCAGTATCTGCTGAAAGCTGGGAATAAGAGCCAGAGGAAGGACTATGCTATTTAAACTCTAGTTCTCACACTGTTCCTTAGTCACCTGCTGCCAACCAGTCACCAGTCTCAACTACATATTTAATCTGAAATAGTATGGCATTAATTTCATTTTAATATGAAATAGTGTTTTTGAGAAAACCCCCAAGAAGCCCTACAATGTCTAGGTCACCAAGGGAAACCAAGTCCTGAGGTCTCAGGACAAAGCCTTCAGGTGGTGTTTAAAAGCTCATAGGGGAACCTGACCAGAGCCCAGAAGAGTAAGTGCAGAGGAAGGCTTCGCTTGTTGCCCGGGCAAAGGGGAAGTGCTTGAGCAATGAGTTTCCCTTTTATTTTCTCCCATGGTAGAGCTGAGTCCCCACACAATACTCTGTCCCCATTTATGATGGCACATTACATCTGCCTCTTCCTTTTGCCCTTCAGCATGGCGTGCATCCACCAGGCAGCCTCTGTGCCCCTGCAGCTCGCTCTCAGAGCATGGTGTCATGCATTTCAGTCACAACAGGAGGCAACATGTATTGCAGCAGCTCTCGAATTTTCTTCAAAATAGATTTCACAGCCTCTAAAATTTGGCAGCTACACTGGCTCTTCAGCAGAGGAGAAATGGTTTCCACCGGTCCAAAGTAAAGCAACTCAGCTGCACAGAGAAGAGCGTGTTTGCTTTTGCTAAACTCAAAGGCTTTTCAGGATTACCTCTGGGACTGGATTCCTCCCTCATTACCCAAGTGGTCCAACTGCAACCGACACCTACACATGCTGTGGGCTTGCTCCTGCACCCTCAGCACGAACACAAGCTGCAGCAGCAGCACACCTCGTACGTGCACCAGGTTTGTAATCCTGAACCCCTGCGAACTCAAACTGCTCCCACTCCGGACCTTGTCTTCTGGCACTGAAGCCACCCAAGTAACTCAGCTCTTGCGAATAATCCCCCCATCCTGCTGCTGGGTGAGACCTTTCCAAATCAGACAATATCAAGACGACTATTACCAGGGTCTCATTAGCTGTGCTGTGTTCCAGCTAAATCCACCCACCTCCCACCCAAAAGAGAAGCCAGCCCATCATTTGGGCAACTAGGAAACACAGTAAAAGCCACAGGAATATGTTTTATACTTAATTAACACAAGCCAGCCCAAAGAAATATGAAAACAACAACGCTCGATCACCTGTTTTGCAAGACTGTTTTCTTAGAGAGCAACACGGCATTCACAGCATCAGAGATGATGGAGCCCAACAAACCACAGAGCACCAGCCATGACTTATCTCCATAGGCAGTAACTGATAATACCTCACTGGATGTGGCACCACCACTCTGTTGATGTTAAGCTGGAGCCCATAGTATAAATCTATTTCGTACTTTAGCAAACTTGGCTCACCTCGGGCTGCAGTCACACGGAGCTTGCACACAGTGAGCACTCGGGCATCATCACCATGCTCAGCACCATACCCTTACTCCCAGTCCAGATGTTTTACCATGATTTCTTTTAACACAGAACAGCCAAAGATACCCTCTCAGCACCAGCTTTAAGGCTGTACTGGAAGGTCAGCATTATAAAGACAATGAGACGAGCACCTCCTGTGTAGCCACCTAAGCTCCCATCGGTGTCAGCTGGATAGTGTTAATGAGCCACTAAACACAGATACTCTTAATCGATGTGTGATCAACATTCACTACAAAACGGCCCCAGGAGCAATTCTCCTCCCCTTAAAGTGTTAGGTATTGTAAGGGCATAAGTTATAGCAGTAGTTGACTTGAACTACTATCAAATGGTAAGATCTAGTAATTTCTTTTCAGTGTGTCAGAATGCTATTCTGCTGAATGAGACTGTCTACACATGAAAGCTAAAAGCAGTGGCGACCTATGTGCCCAGTAGGTAGTCTGAATAGCACATCCATAATTCACTCAGCTGAATGCAATTTAACTCTAGTATTTCCCTAACAAGTTGTTTCTCTCACACAGATTTTTATCTTCAGTCCACTTTGACATCTCAAGGAATTCATCAAATCACCATTTGTAAGTGCTGTGAAACAGCTGTTTCTAGTGCTAATAGCAATGGCTTATCTTAAAACCCCTAAAGCCCCCCAAACCACCCCAATTCTGTAGCTGTTTCAGATCAAATAAGAAACTGTTTGAAATGGGGTTTCAAATTATTATAAGCTCCAAACCCATGCAGTATCCAGTGATGTATTTTACCCAGGGCTTGGGGAGTGTGAATGCTTTGGGTGACACCCAGACGGGGTGCTCCGAGGGGACTTTCAGGATGGGTAGACCAGGATGCGGGAGGATGCTGCCCCGTGATGCAGATATCCCAGCTCAGGGAGTCCCTGGACAGATGTGTCGGCGTGCTGGTTAGCACGTCAGCTGTGGAAACTTCCACCCAGCGTCGAAGGGACGGTTGTTAACCTGCCTGCGAGGCCAGCACTGGTGTGCAGCCAGCTGCCGGTGCCCGGGTGCCACCGCAGCCCCGGCCCCCTGCCACCCACCACGGCTCTGCAGGACAGGGAGCCCGAGCTGTTGCAGTCGCACAGAAACACGCTGGAATAAGTAAAAGGGCACCGATATGTGCCCTCATCACCGTCCCCTAAACACGCTGTGCCCATGGCGTTGCCCTCCGGGCTGCGGGTTTAATTGTCCTGTGATTGCTACGGCCTGAGTTTGCCTTATTTTCTTCTTTCCCAAAGCAAGCGAGCCAGGCTGGTCCACGCATGGACAATTTCCCTGGGCCCGAGCATCGCTGGGATCTCACTGTCGGCAGAAGAACTCTGTGCCATCTGTGCCGAGCAGTTTGTTTGCAGAGCACGGCTACCTTCTGTTTGCTACCTTCAGAAATGAAATTGCACAATGCAGGAACAATCACAGGGAAACGTTTCTGTCATCTTCGCTGGTACCCTCAGCTCTATGGCCTCCTGAATGTGAATTAGTGTCTTAAGCAGTTTATTCATTCATGGCAATCTGTTCATTTATTTTCAAGAGATTGTATAGCTCCGGGAAGCCTTGCATGGTTGGGTTTTTTTTTCCCTTTCTAAGCTCTGACTACAAGATATTCTTTCTTTTTCTCAGATCGTTTCTGCTTCCACTCTGCTGAGCTGATGCATGAGACAGACAGCCCTGGTCTCAGAAACGGAAAGGAGGAAGATGTAGGACTTAGCGAAGAACGCTGAAGCTGATGCGAGTTACCCAGAGGTTGCACTCAGCATCTGCACAGCTCCGAGGGGCTGCGGGGGCTGGCAGCTGGTGGCAGTGCAGGATGCGGCCATCTGAACACCCCCATCCTCTGGGTCCTCCCGCCCCACCGCTCAGCACCGCAGCAGTGGCTGCCCTGCAGGACTGGCTTTACCCCGCACGGGAAGGTGCGGGCAGCCAGCCGGTGGCGTGGCTGATGGACAAAGGATGAACCCCCGCCTCCTTCGAAATAAACTGCAATAGGAAAGCTGAATTGGATGTCTTGGGAAAATAAACTTTCCTGAAAAGCTCTCAACACTCCCTGATTTTCACCACACCGAAGCACTGCAGGAGCAGTCACTTCCCTTCTGTAGCAAATACCACGACCAGATCACAGCCCAGTTTACTGAAATATTCAGCTTTGGTTTTCAAAGCAAAAAGCACAAAACAATGTAAATCTTTCCAAAGCCTAAATAAATGTTAGTTTTACAGAATGGACATCATCCAAGTAGAGCTTTTGTTTGGGGTTTTTTTCTGGATTGTTTTTATTTTTTGAGATTTTGGGGGGAAAAAAAACCTAAACAAACCAAAACCAGCTCATTAGCACAAATGTAGAAAGGTATGACAAAGGAATAGCATGGCAGCAGGATTACATTCCAGCCACAGCTGAGGGTAGCACAACATTTGTCTTTGTGCAGGAAGCCAGAACAGAGCTTGGCATCATCCAGGTTTCAGCTGAATCCTATTTTGCAGCTTTAGTAGGACAAAGCGGGGCTGCAGCACAGTGCTTACCTTGTGCAAACCAGTCTATTTCTTCTCAGTTATTTTGGATCTGGTGCCACAGTCTTTACAAAGAAAAAACTCTCATTAAATCTGTTCTTGTTTTCTGTTCTTTGGGTTTTTTCCCTCCTTGCTGGAGCTCAGAAGGGTTGTACAACACCAAAGCAGATTAGTTGGTTTGTCCAGAACTAAGTATTACTGTTAAGAAGTGGAGATTTGGCAGAAAGCTTATCTATGTTGCCTTTGAGATCAGTGTCCTCAGTGTGGTCATCTAAGACTGCAGCAGACACCTCCAAAACACATCATTCTGTTTCTAAAATACAAGGTGTTATTTGTACAGAGAAGACAGTTCTCTAGTGTTTTTCTTCCCCTGTGACTTTTATTTACTGGCAGACAGTATGAAAATGTGCAGCTGCATTTAACATATCATATTTTCAAATAGATATTTTGGGTCTGGCTTATGCTATTTGATCCATTAATCATATATTTTCCTGAGTCCAGAAATCATGTTTAAAAAATCTATATAGTTACGGCTTATTAGGGTAAATTGGTTTTCACAATGGCTTTATTCACTTCTACCATGTTTTTCTGAGAATAATCTGGCTGACTATTATTTTCCACTGTTTCTTTCATCTACTAGATCCAGCAAACTAAACTGGATATTCCCCATGATTCCAGAGTGTTCTTGCTGGTTTCATAGAAGTTATTTTTATTTCACAGATACTGAAAAAATATGAACATTTGATGAAAATACCCACGTTCACCTGCAAGTCCAAGAATTTCCAAATTGTTGCTGTTGCTGATTAGTTTTCTATGAAAAAAAAGATTGTTAGCTTATGAGATATCAGACTATAGCACCGCTCTGTATCGTCCATGCCATAAGTAGCTAGTAATGAACAGCCAAATTTATCAGCTCTTAAGATACTCAGTAGCTAAACCATTAGCTCATGTTGAAATTCTTCAACTGTTTTAAGGGATTCTCGCCATAGAACACTCGAGCATTAAAAAAAAAAAGCTGATATTAAACCCGAGAGTATCAGAAATGTAATATGAGAGATTTAAAATGAGAGTCTTGTAGGAATTAGATTATTCTTGTCTAGAAACACAGTCCACAAGTTCTTTAACATCCTTTCTAACATGAGACAGCAAAACCCATTTGAAGAAATCAAGAACAGATGAGGAATAACCCAGGAGCAAATGCTGAATCTCCAGTGAACAAAGATTTCAACCAGTCCTGCTGAAAATAATGGCCTGTTGAATGGGATGTGTGCTAGGGAAGGGAGAAGAAGAAACACAGCAGAAAGAAAATCAGGAAAGCTGAAGGCAGTGTTTGCAAGTTCCCTTGTATTTGCTGTGGAAGTAAAATGATGCTAACGGGGACAGCCTCAAATGAGACAGTGGGGTAGACAAAATTGGAAAACCTGAGCTTCTGGGTCATTTCTAAGGCCCTTACTTTCCTAATATCAATGAAGTCCCTTTGTAAGTTTACAGAAAGTTCTGGGGAAACAATGTAAAACTGCAAACAGAAGCCCGAGTGGGAGACTCTCCTTGGGCACTCTCAGCAGGCCGCGTGCAACAACATGCAGAAAAAACACTTACTGCTTAAATTATGCATCCCCATTTGTCTCCAGGTAGACTTTGAAGTGCTTTTGCTAGAAGAACTCTGTCTTCAGAATGAATTTCTCATTTTATTGCTGAGCAGATACGAAGCAAAAGGAGAACTGCACGTTCGTTTAAAAATTCCGAGCAACGCACCGCATGCTGCTGTGGTTTCAGAAATTAATTTGATGGTTCATTCGAGCAGCCTGCCTTTGAACCGGGCAAATCCCGAATCAGTGGAGAGCACGGGCTGAGGCTGGCTGCTCCGTCCCGCAGCGCTGACGGGTCCCTAACGAGGCTTTGCACGTGCCGCCCTTCCAGCTATGGGTGCCGACGCACCCAGGTGTCTTCTGGAGGCTTCTCCCGTTCCTGACGACCTGAAGCGCTCGGGACGCTGTCACGGTGAGAAAAGGATCTGCCAAAAACCTCGCCGACGGTCTCTTCCAGGGAAGCGAGGCCCTGACAGGCGCCCTCACTCCCCGCACGCGGTTTGGGCTCCCGCTCGCAGCACGGCAGCAGAGCGCCGAACCCTGCCAGCCAGAAACATCGCCTCTGCGACGGCATTCACACACACCAGACAGCCAACCCGCAACTCCTCTGCCACCTTTCCGTACCTGCCAGCCACTTTGTAGATGCAAATGAGCGTATTCAGTTAATGGAGGGTTCCTGAAAAGTCGGATTATTGTGGTGCATATCTTGTTACATCCATGTGGCATTTCCCAGGGCAGAAGTTTTTGTTATTGCTGCTCTCTGTCAAGCTCAGGACACAAAATAACTGCAAAGCACCAATGTTTTCCACAGGAAAAAAAAAAAAAATATTACAAAATATGTTTTTCAAAGTACAGAAAAAGTAACTATGAACAGAACAGCAACTTGCATTTCCATATTACTGTGGCTCATCCTCCTCTTCCCGGGGCAAGCACTAATGTGAAGAGTGGTGCAATGAGGGATTCAGCAGGTATGTGTAAGAGCAGCTCTAGGCTGTGCAGCAGAGCACCAAAGTGCATTGTGAAGCAGACATTAGTATTTTGGTGACCAGCACTGGCACAGGTATCCTGAACTCCTCAGATTTCTGCAAAATGGACATTCTTAACCTGTTCCTGATGTACTGAAGAAGGTCATTTTTAACATTCAGCTCCATTTGATATCACAGGCATGTAAGCCAGGAGCCCAGATCTCCAGATTATCTTTGGGTGACAGAAATATAAAAAAAGCAAAATTGAGTCCACCCCAATTTTTAAAGGGCAACGCTGCAAAATATTCATAAGCAACATTGTTCAGATCTTCTTGTACCCTTCTTTGGCTGCTATTCAGTTACCCTCTCAAAAAATACCTCCCCAGTTACAAGCAGCCTGCCAAATTTCAGTGTATGAAAATTTTTTCTGGGTTCATGCTAAACTTGGAAAGAGAAGATGCCAGAGTAAGCTGGGCCCCTCCTCCCCACACTAGCCACCAAGGATTCAACCTTCCTTTCTTGTGCCTGCAATTAATTTAATGATACAAAAGTGCCATTTTGATGTTCAAGGACCGGATGAATTGGCGCTAGCAGGGACGCAGGCAGCAGACCAGCCTGTGGATGCAAAAAGGTAGAGGAGATGGAAGAAAAACAAGCCTCTTGTCAGCAGACAGTCATAACATCCTGGGTGCTTTCAGATAGTCTTTAAAATGCCAGGACAATTATTCCTCACCCTACCCAGCTTTGCTGCTTTCATGTTTTAATGACCCAAGCTACAGCTTCTTCTTAGCTGAACCTGCTAATCTCAGCATCGCTGGAGGGGAAGGTGCTGTTTATTAGTGACAAGTCACATGTGCAGCCTCTTCTTTTGCTGAACTCTCATCCTTTCAAGTAGAAAATACCCCTAATTTCCAGTTCCCTCACAGCAAGCATAAATCCCAAGCCCAGCGATGGCAATGCTGTGCCATGCAATGCAGGAGCGCAGGTTTTGCTATGGCTTCACAGTGCAGGGAGTTTTAAGCACTGGCCTTTGCCTTCCTTCCCAACTATATTATCTGAGTAACCTTTAAAAAAAAGACAAAGTCATTTAAAGTGCTATTAAGCACTGTGGGTGCACAGCGCATCCCTCTGCCAGGCTGTGGCAGCCGTGGGGCTCTGTCGTACCTCGCAGAGCACCACAAACAAGAAAAGATCATCAGCTGTTCAGAAATGATCCCCAAGGTCTTAGTTTGCATTAAAAAGAGTATATCCTTAGCTCAAATATAGGTATATCAAACAAAGGATGATATAAGCTTATCAGCCAGAGAGCTGTCAGTATTACTTAACTCCTGAGTTGATTCAAAAGTTTCAAATTATAGTCATCACAGGTAATCTTTAATTTAAATCAGGGAGCACTTTCTGAACACTGACTTACACTTTCTTTTGAAATAGGAAATACTGATAAATAGAAAATATAACCTGAGAATCTAGAGACAGAGGTTATCATCGACTTTGGTTATCCTCACTGTTGAGAATTTGCTCATGTTAAAGGGGTTGGTACTGAGCGGTGCAGGGGCATGCCCTGAAGAAATCCAGGGTCTTACTGAGTGAAACAGGTTCTGGGCAGGACCAGGAGCCAACTGGTTAGGTCTGCCCTTAACCGAGGTGGAGCAGACACCTATTACTCGTTCACAGGAGGGGCCTGGCAGCCAGGATTTGCAGGGGAATTGTTGCAGATGAGGCTTGAGGGCTGTCTGACTCTGGTTCCCATGACTGGCCCATCTTGTCTTTCCCTCCAGAGCACCAGCCAAAGCCCCTGCAGAGACACGAGAGGATCACATGCACGTGCTGCTGCTGGCACCTGGCTCCTGCCTTTCTGACGTCTCGCAGTAGTCTCACTTTTGTGAAGAGAGCAAAGTTTTTATAACCTGCTCGTGCTCTCTAAGAGCTTACACATTTTGTAACTCCATCTTTATTGACAAAGTTTCTTCTGGGATGCTGTAAATCTGCAAACTGGGTGACAGGCGAGGTTATGAATTAACAGATTCCCAATACAGAATACGCATCACCTGCAGCTGTTGACAAGTAATTAAACCGTGGCTGTTATCACTGTGGGGATAAGCACGGCAAGTTGGGGG
>JAOBAS010000037.1:22295840-22317592 GCA_025311575.1 Elanoides forficatus | reverse complement strand
GGGGGGAAGGCACAGCTCCGTGCCCGCTCCGTGGGTGCACAGCGCAGGCAGCTGGGGAGCCCTCTGCTCCCGCCGGGCAGCTCCTCCGGTCGCCTCCTCCTCCTCCCCGCTACGGGGTAAGAGCCTGCAAAGGGCAGTGACCGCGTGCTTTCTGTGGTGCATGAGTTTTCCAGGTGGTACCTTCTTTGCATCACCTCAGTGCAGCATTTAAAACTGCACATGGGCAAGATAAAAATGGTCCAAAGAAGCTTTGCTTTCATCCAGTCCAATCCGGCCCAATTATCCCTTTGGGGGCTTAGGCTGGTGGCTGTGCTTTCGTGCTGCAGCACGCGTCGGGGTCAGCAAGCAAGGCCAGCAAGTTGTCAGGTGTCTGCCAGCCTCCCCCTTCCCCAAGTCATTGGGCAACCTCCTCCCAGGTGGGGTGGTCGGCAGGGGACTGCCTCCAGGGAGGAGAAGCTGTGAGCGGCAGCTCCGCTCAGGGACCGCTCTCTCGTGGGAACTGCCTGCATTCAGAGCTCGTCTTAACCTCCCAGACCG
Source organism: Elanoides forficatus (assembly GCA_025311575.1). Lineage (NCBI taxonomy): Eukaryota > Metazoa > Chordata > Aves > Accipitriformes > Accipitridae > Elanoides > Elanoides forficatus. The sequence continues at coordinate 22,317,055 of JAOBAS010000037.1, read as the reverse complement.
AGGTCATTAGCGCCGAGGAGGAAGGGGACTGGGCAAGGCAAATGCTGTAAATCGTCACAATTTTAATATATAAAAGATTCAAAGGAGTTGTCTAGTCACACAGAATAAAATTGTGTGTTTGTTCAAGCCCGGCAGAACTTCACCTGAAGGGATGATAAGGTGGAGGTGAGTCCCGGGGAGCACAGCCAGCAGCCCAGGCTCTCCACTGCACCAGCTTCGTACTAACAAATACAAGCAGGAGCAGAAAAAGTCATCTGGACAGAGTCCTAGGGTTACAGCAGCCGAAGGCAGACCTGAGTCATGCTGCCTCCCATGTGTCAGGATAAGGCAGCAACAACAGAGGACCGGAACACTCTTTTGTCACAAAGATCAACCTCAGTTTATCTCATTGTGCCTCCAGTACATTGCTGCTTTATATTGACTTTGGCATTTTCACGCATGAGAGCAAGACAGTCTGACAGTCATGGGCAGCAAGGACAGCAGCCTGGGCTGCTGAAGGACCCACCTGAGGAACATCTGCTAGAACGTGAACAAACCACTGCTCTAGCCCAAATCGAGCTTCAATTTAAGAATGACCTTTGCCAGGTCCCCCGAGTCAAAGCTTCTGTAGTTCATGCCCACTCTGGTGTTTTCTCTTTAAAACAGTTTTCTGAGATCAAAGCACTAATATTGATGATCATTCTGAAATACTGGGCAGAAAATAGAGCCCTATTTTGCTGAGTTCTGGGCAAATCCATATCAGACACACAACCCAGGTCTAAGGATTGGCTCCGAGAAATGGTTACAGAAGCAAAAATGAGCCTCAAGGGTTCATGGGTGCTGGCGATCCAGTGCTCAAGATAATTCCTCCATGAGCACCAAAGGGGCAGAACGAGCTCTCCAGATCCATCCTGCCATGAAGTAAATTCCATTTAGCTCTTGACACGGCCTCAGCGCAGTTACACGATGCAGAACCGAAGGCCTGTGTCAGACGAAAACAGCCTCCACGCTGCCGGCCTGCACTTCCCAGCCCTCCCTTACCGGCTTCTCATGCTTCTTCCAGCAGTGCAGCTCCGGGAGCGGCAGGGCTGGGGGGTACGAGGCTCGGCCGACAGCAGGCGCGTCCCAGATGTGGGATCATCCCAGGCAGCAGCCGCAGCCCCGCAGCACGCCGCTGGGCACGCCGGTTCACCGGCGCATACATTCAAGGCTATTGCTGCTGATCGGGTTCAGACCATCTGAAATTCGTCGCTTGGTATTTTGATCATCAGCATTTTAGAAACCATCTGTGTATTCTCTGATGATGCAAGTCTACTTGCTTCCCAACCATATTTAGCACAGACCTCGTTAACTTCTTCCCTACCAGAAGCTGCATTTCCCAAGCGAGGCAGAGCCCGACACGGCGATGGCAGATCTGAAAACACCCCGAGACTGGCTGTGCCTTTTGCTCTCACAGACCGACAAGAAAGCAACACAATCAGTCACACAAAGCAGATCCCAGAATCTCCTTTTTGTTGCAATTATTTTTAGCTCACCCTTTTCATGAGCCCCCAAACACTCCTTCCTTACTATTCTGTATTTCTTTCTCCATCACTGGTAATGGGTGCTGGGACTCTTTCTGTAAAGTCTGTGGCAGAATGTTTAAGATAATTCCTCCTTCTCTCTTACCTGCACTAAAGGTCTGGGAAGTCAAGTGCTTGCAGCTTTAAAAAATAACGCCCAGCTGCTACACAGCCTTTCCAGGAGCAGCCCATGCAATGGAAGAGAGTGTTTCATTTATCTGCAGAATCCAAAGCGTTTCAGGTTTGCAGCTGGCATCCTAATTTCCTGAGAGAAATAATCACTTTATTTCTTTCCATGGGTGGTTATAAATATTTGAACACAGGACAGATAATACTATAAAGTTATCTACTGTTCAAAAATAAAAATAGAAATATATATCTATGTCATGGCAAAACCTTAAAGTCTATACAACTGCAGCTTTATAAAATACAATTGTTTGGAAGAAAAATCTTGGTTCAGTGTATTAACAACATACAAAGAGTTCGGCTTCTCAAACATAGAAAAGATTTGGCAGGTAAATAATATATTCAATTATCAAGTCATAAATAATAACGTAAGTTACCATTGTCCTGCGAACCACTCTTATTTAACAGAGGAAAAACAAATTTTACCTTCACTTTATTGCCCTCTGGTGTAGAAGCGGGGGCATGCACCGCCACCGCCACCATCACTGCCACCACCACCATCACCATCACTACCACCATCACCACCACCATCACCATCACCACCACCATCACCATCACCATCATTGCCTCCACCACCACCATGCAGCAGCTCCCTCTTCTCTGGCACCCACAGAAGCTGTGGGGGGAACCCTGCCCTCCTCACCTGGGGGTGATGACAGGCGCTGGAGGGTGCCACAGGAGGCAGATGAATATTTTCATAGGGCTTTTTTGAAATAAAAAAGTAAACGGGATATTTATAAAAGGCAGTGAATTAAAATGCATGTTGTCTTTAAAATATAATGCAATCTTATCATAAAACATGTCATTAACAGTTTTAAGGACAGAAACGAAATCTTTAAAATTAAAAATAAAAATGAGTATAAATATTCAAATGAGATTTTCACAGTTAGATAGACCCTTGGGGGGAAAAAGCCCCACCCACTGATTTTTTCTTCAAATGAATTGTTTATTGTGCCTTTGATCAGCATCAGTTCCCCAAGTCTAAGAGCCTGTCAGGTTCTGCTATTTGGTCATCTCTAGGGGAAGCACAGCCAAGTGATTTAGGACAACAAATCTTTCATGACATATGCTGCCTGACGTAGACCGTGATTAGAGCTGACACAAAAATATGGAACATAGATGAAAAGTAAATGTTGTTCCCTATAATTTGATGGGAAGGACTTTTTCAAGTATTACCATGTTTTGCTCAGATTAACTTATCTCTGTTTTTCCACAGAAACCCGAAGAGCTGGAGGGAAGCAAGAAGGAAACTGAGTAAATAAGTAAACAAGTAAACAAATAAACAAACACAAGATGATTAAGTTTTTGCATTCAGATTTTACCAAGAGCAAAAACAAAAGGATATTTGAAATGTTGCTATGCACAAACAGTTCAGTTAAAGAATATATGTATCTATATAGTATATATTTTTTAATATATATACAATAAATATATTTTTAAACGCACATTTTTTGAACGAGGGCGCTGCAGGGCAGGGGAGCTCCGCGTACCCTGAGCATCTCCCCATCTCTTTGGGCAGCGGGCGGGCAGCGCCGGCCGCGGGGGTACCCTGCGCGGGTCGGGGCGGGGGGGAACGGCAGCGGCCCCCCGCGGGTCCCGCTTCCCCCGTGGGCCGCCGGCCCGAGGGACGTCCGTGGCAGCAGGAGCCTTTCCCTGGGCTGCCCTCAGCCGACCTGCGGCGCGGAGGTTCGGCAGCGGGGTGGGCTAATGGGGGGAGCTCGGCTTTCGGCAGAGCACCCGGGGTACGTTTTTATGAGCACCCAGCGCTGGTGCTGCATCTGGGTACGTAACCACACAAACACGCTTTGGGGGGGTTGTTGGAAAATGCTGCACATTGATAAAGTACTAATGTGTTCAATACCTTGATGGATCAACCTGCTCTAACAGAGACATCGGCTTTACAGGCAGTGACGATTCTGCTATTAAAAATCTTGTGTTAAACTGACCTCACCGGTTTTTTACTACGTGAGTCTCCTGATCTACATCGGCGGGCTGTTTGGCAATCCATTGAGTCAGTTTAGTAGCTGTGCCCACACATTCCTCTATGGACTTGAAGGAAAGACAACGAGGTCTGAAGTGACGTACACAAAGTCACTCTACAACGTATGCATAAATTCCAAACTTTGATTTAAGCTAAATCAGTGCCTTCATCCTCTTTGTATCTGCTATCCCCCAACCCTTTTTCCAGCTGACAGTATGCTACATATTCTTATTTGCCAGTTTCTTTAAATTAATAAAATCAGCTTTGTTTCTTCTTTCCCAGACAGCCAAAAGTAGGTGCTGAGTCTGTCAGCAGGCTGGAACCCCCCTGTTGCAAACTGACAGAGAAATGCATCCTGTCTTTGAGTAGAATTCAAGTGATCACCTTGCTTATGATGATATGATGGTTTGATTTGCTCAGTGTTAAAAAAGTTGTTTTCTTTCTATATTTCAAACCTGTTTAGCTGCTGCTCCCAGGCACTGGACCTTGTTGTACATTCGCTTGATAAATTAGAGACCTTTACTACCAGAAACCTTCTCTCCTGCAAGTGCTTATGTAGTGATGAAATGATTTTTTTTCGTTGGGTAAACTAAATAGATTGAGCTTGTTTAGTCTTCCACTGTAAAGCAGGTTTTGTGGACCTCGGTCATTCTTGTCACCCTGAAACTTTTCTAGGTTGTCAACATTGTCCCAGGAAGGATATGCACTTTCCAAAAGTGTGTATGAGAACTGTAAGTACAGCAGCTGTACACCAAACTGCCTCCAAGACCATGTTTGGATTTATGAACCATTTTTGCGTAATATCACCATATAAGTGTACACAGTGATTCTTTAGTTATGTGCTGAATACAACAATATGCTTATTTTGTAATAATAAGAAGTTTTTAGTACGTTCAATACATCTCTAAAACACCAGCCAGGATATTTCTGCAGTGCAACACTTTGAGTACTTTTTCAGTGGGGAAGGGGCAGCCCACAAATCATTTAGGAGCTTGAATGTTTTCCTGGTTCCAAAAATCCATCTTTGAGGTTTCATCATCCAAAGGTACGTGCACAGCTCTGGTAAGCCTGCCCTTTGCATGTCCAGAGACTATTCCAGTTGCAGACCAGTGCAGAGACAGGTAACTGGGCAGGTACATGCACATGCCCAATGTTAACAATGGGTAACAGTGGATGCAGGGGAAGTGTAACACATGAATATTAGCGATGGAAGTCTTTGAGAGCTACACGTGTAGTGTTTGTGAATAATTACTGGCAGATTTTTCTAGCTGTCTCTTTTGATTTAGTAGCTTTAGTGCAAGAAGCAAACAGACTAATCTGTGGAGCCAGTGGGTTTGCTGGTATTTGTGGGTTATAATTTTGCAAGGATGTGAGCAGATTACAAATTTCTCACCTGAGGACAAGTTTTCTATTTCTGTTGCTGGGCTTCTGCAGGTGCATGTTCATTACATGGAGCAGAGCTGGCAGGAGAAGCCTCTGTGGGAGAAGTAACTGGGTGCATGGCCTGATGCATTTGCATCAGCTGGGAGCGGTAACTGGGTGCACGGCCTGATGCATCTGCAGCCGTGCCCTCCCGCTCTGTCACCTTGAGCAGGGCACTCTCGTGGGCCTCCAGGAACGGCTAACAATTCTGGCTGCATCCGCCTGTGAGGTGCCAGCTCCAGTCAGGAGGTACTGGGTAACTGGAGTGCCCAACCGCTGTGCTCCAGCCGGAGGAACCTCCTGTTCCCGTAGCGCAGAAGAGCCCCTGGAGGTCTCCTGCCTCCTCCTCTGCAAGCGCGGCCGTACAAGTTCTCGGTTTCCCATTTCTAAAAACACAAGGTGTAGAAATTACAGCAGTAACTATCTTCTGTGTGAAGCTCAAAACCCTGAAGATTATAAAAAACCTTCACGGTCTAACAAACATTATATAATCAGATTTTTTTTTTTTTTTCTAAATACGTTTAGAAAAACTTCTAAGTGCCTATGAGGTACAGCTTGTAGCCTAAGAGGAGGAATGATATAGGGGTGTCAAACCTATATTGCTAGCAGCTGGTATCAAATTAAGATATAGATTTGCAAATCTTCCAGCACAGAAGTGGTCCCACAGGGGAAGTCAGCGTCAGGATTGTGTGAGATAACGTGTCAAGGGAAAGTGCTGTCATAAATTTCCGGGGGGGTGCGCTGGGCTCTCAGCATGTTGCTGTGCTCAGCCTTAAAATATATTGGGCTGATAAGTGTATCCCTAATGTAACCATTTGGCAGTGTTGTCAGAGTGCTGCAGATGTTGGTTTATACTTAAGAATTAGGGAAGCAGCGTTATGAAGTACTGCCTACCAGCTCCATTTAGACGTTTGGGGGTTTATTTCTGAAGCTTTAGTTTTCACATCTCCAAGGTATTTGCACCCCTAAATGGGTGCACACTGCAGTGCCGGACTGACAGAGGCTCCTCCATCCCTGTTTCGGAGCTCACACGGACCTTGGGAATCAGCATTTCGGTAGAGCCGAGACTCGGTTCGGGCTGACCGGGAGCACTGGAGGAGGCAGCGTGTGAGCACCTCCAGAGACCCGTGCCTCTTCCTACTGACAATCATCCTGGTCAGGGGGAAAAGAGCAAGACTGATTCCCAAGGAGCACCGTCAGCAAGAGCCTTGTACCGGACAGGGGCAGGGGGAGGGAAGGGGCTGCTTTCCAAGGTTTTGGAAAGCTTTGTGCTAAGGACCTCCACTCGGAGAGCAGGGTCCGTGCGAGGGAGGTCACGGCATGTTCTGCGTTCTCAAACTTCCCCTCCCCAGCTCCTTTGCGCACTGTATTTCGGCTGGGAAGGAAGGGTGAGCGTGTGGGATGCTGCTGGGGGCAAGCGGCGGGGGAAGGCACCGGGGAGGTGCAGGGTTCCTCTTAGCAGAGCCAGAGCCAGGCCAGCCCCGATGGCCAGCGTGTCTCCAGACTACCCCATCTTTCACGCACTGATTGCTGCCTGCGAGGAAGCAGAGACACATTTAAGGCAGCGTTAGCAGAACTTGCTCTGCGGTGGGTGGTTGAGCAGCCGGGGTCCTCGCCACAGATAGGGATGCTCCTGGATCCTTTGGAAAGCAAACCTCGTGGTAGGGCTCTGTCCTACCAATGTGTCACAATTTTTGGGAAGGTTAACCTGCACAGTTGACTTTCCCATCCAGACATGGAGGACATACTTAGTCACCTTTCCAGACTCCCATAGCTCCTTTTCCAGGGAACTAGGTGGATTCCCCCCTCCATCCCCCGTAAGACACAACCCAAAAGCTATGACCTCCACAACAGCTTCCTCTCTGGGCTCCAGCTCTTTTCCACTGTGAGCTGTGTGTGAGAAGCAGTGGCTTAGATGACAGGACGTATATTGCTGTGGACTAGCACACAATAAAAAAAAAAAAGCCAGCAGTTTGCTTTTTTATGCATGGATTAAGCGTATACATGCAGATATTAGCACATCTGCTATTCAAGTGTCAGCATAGGAATAGCTTCGCAATCCCAAACTCGCCAGAAATTAAATGAAAGGAAATATGAAGGATTTGTAAAGCCCAGTAACAGAGAATTAGAAACTAGCAGAGAAGAACAGATGAAGATGCTATTTTTTTATAATGGGATTATATTATCTCCTATCCTGAGATATTCAAAACCTAATTCATTTTTTTGTATGGCTTGCCATACTAATCATGAGTCACTGAGGCTGACAAAGAACTTGTATGCTCTCACAACACAAGGATCTTTGCTAAGGTACAACGTGAGGAAAGGGCTAGGGCAGCAGAAAGCTCAGTCTCTAAGGCAAACACAGAAGGATGCTTACTTGGTGACATTGGTTCCATGCCTTTCATAAACTAAAAGGATGCGTATGTGCCACTTAAATGAAAGGATACTTTCCATGCACTTGGAGGAATATGCTATTTTTAGTCTCTAAATATCAAACAACAGGGTTTGGTTGTTGATCAGGGATTCAAACGTGACGCAGTGCATTGACACAGCCCTTAGCTATTTCCTACTTCACATCCCTGCAATTAATGCACAGGGTTTGGGAAATGCTATCATAAACTCCGCACAGCAACCCTGCCACTTTGAAAGCACCTTACCAGAAACCATATATCACCTCTGCTGCCTGCAGGAGCCTGCCATGACACAGCACTCCTCCAAAGTTGTCATTTGATTTAGCATGACCCTGTGCTCTGTGTTGTAGTCAAAATCTATAGTTGCATCCCGTAACTATAAATTATTTCTTCCTCCTCGGATCGTAAAGAAGGGACTCACACAGCCACCTTGCAGAAGGGGCTCTGCCAAGAGACTGGTTTTATCACGTTTTATCAGTAGCTTAGAGCACAGGGTGTTGGGGGAGGCTGCTGCTCCACTCTGCCAGGTCCTCCTCCGAAGAGGACAGGGGGCTGCCAGGGCAGCCCGCCTTCCCCGCAGAGACGAGGCTGCAAGGGACAGTCATGTCAGTCCCCAGGCTGACCCCCCCGCCTCACAGCACTGGGTCTTCAGCTTGCTTTCCGAGTCAAGGCTGTCTCTCGAATCCTTACCAGGTTCTTCCCTCAGCTGAAAGACTCGGAAGAGCCAAGCACAGAACGAGGCTTGTCTGCAGCAGTCCCAGTATGCGGCAAATCCAGGCTGAGGCAGGAGTTTGGCTCAAGAGGCCTCCCGTACCGACTCAGGCAGTACAGAGAAGCTCCAGAAGACAAGGAGGAAGCAAGAAGAAAATGCAGGGCTTGATCAGCTGCCTGGGATGCTGGTAAACACTAGGTAGGAAAGCACATTACCTCTGAAAGCCATAGGAGGGGGGGAAAGGCAGGAGGTGATGCAGTAGCCATGCTATTTTCCCCGGGAAGCTGTTGAGGTGGATAAGCCCACCTGTAGGCATGAGTGTGCTCATAGCCCGTGTCCAGTAAGGACGCCCCTGCAGCAGCTGGGAACTGGCGGGGCACAAGGAGCAGCCAAGCAGGTTCCCTCTCCCTGCCCAGGGCGGCTGGAGAGGCAGGGCGTGCAGAAAAGGTGCCGGAGCACGGCCCCACCATTCCGCGTCCCGCAGCTTGGGCTGGGGGCACAAACTCTTCCAGGCTGCATCCGAGCATCAGGTGGGGTGTTGCATTGCAGGGTGCAGGTGAGGTGAGGTAACGCCTTGTCTACCTCCCATCCCACCTGCTAATAGTCCATCTACCTAATGCCTCTGCATGAACTCCAGCCCCTGAAGAGGAGAGTTGGCCTCGGGGCACTGAAAGGGCTGTGGGACTCAACTGCCTGGAGGCAGGAGTCACCTTCTCCCTTAATCTGTACCATCAGCCAAACTGCAGAAGAGGTGCTGGTGACTCTGGGCTTTTTTTGCTTCTTTTTGCAGCAAGCATTTATATCCATAGGCAGAGAAAAGGAGCCCATTCGCTGTCCCATGATGTGCTCTGTGCCTTAATCATCTACTGCCATAATTGCTCAAGAAGATTTTTCCTGATGCATTTACGTACTCCACCTGATTAGTAGTCGTATAACAGCAAGCAATTTGCCATAATATTCTGAGAGCGCTTAATTTTCTCTTTGATGAAAGAGTTGTAAATGTAGGCACCTGTACTCAACAGTTCATCTGATTACTTACTTCATTATTGTCAAACTTTCCATTATTATTTGATATTTGCAAACAGCACTATTAGAGTGATACACTGCCTAGTGCCCACTGAAGGAAACACAGGTGTTTTTCTCATAACTACACAGTAATGTATTTTCCATAGATCCTCTTATGCCAACGTTTTATTTAAGATGAGACGTGGTGACCAAGTTTCTATGGGAATGGGTTCCTGACGGACAAAGGAGAATACAAAAGCTGAATGTATTGCAGTGAGGTAACCTCATTGAGATATACAAGACTAAATACTCTGAGGGAGGACTACTGGTCATTACATAATAGCCTCTATACCATGAATAACTGTTTTCTTCCAATTTTTATTGAAACCAGACTTATTTTTCACACAGTGAAGCCCAGCTGACAGCAGGAAGAGTGTGAGCGAACTAAATGATACGCACATCCACGTACCAGGTACTGTCTGAAGTCGTGGATATTTAAAGTTCCAGCCTTCCCCAGTCCAGGTCCCCACGTGGCAAGTGGTTTTGGTAAGAGGAAAGGTAGAGTGAACAAAGCTATGTTTTCCTTACAAGATTGAAGAATCTCCTAAAAAGTCAAATCATCAAGAGCAATATTTGCTATTTATGAGTCCAATTAAGGTTCTTGATTTTGACTTACAAACCTAAGTCCAAGCTACTCAGGAGACCCACATAACTTCACAGCACTCTGATAGCTGCCATCAGCCTGGGAAATTTTGTTCCTGTCCTACCAGCTGGCTTTGGGATGCTGGTAAAACGAGAATGTTCCCAGGCTGCTCAGTCTGTTATAATTTGCTCAGACACTGACCAATTTACTGTATCACACATGATATAATCTAACAAGGGATTTTATCTCTCCTAACATTGAGTACTTCAAAGCCATTCAGGGATGCAGACTCCCCACGTAGCCAGGCACATGGCACCTGCAAACTGCAACATGCACATAAGATATGTCAAGTAGCAGGGCTATAGTATGGGTCTTGACATCCCCTGCTATGCACCCTACCTTTTTTTACTTCTTGTCTTGCATATCTCACAGTCCCACGCTTCTGACATGCTCTTAGCATCTACCTACTCCTCCAATTTTTGAGTAGCATATAGGTTTTCAAAAGCTAAACCAAATATTTTGCTATGTCAGTGCAGAATGTAAGTACCAAGGGCAATTTAAATTCTCCTGCAGTACCACTTACAATGACAAGGCTAAGGAATATGCTTACAGGTTGCTCAGAAGTTCCTCATCAAAAATTCCCCACTACATCTGTATACAAAGCCCTTCAGTGTTCCAGCATCATGTAACCCATAATGATCAAATCCAATCAAGTCAAAAAGCACATATTGGCACAAGTCATTGTGCTAACCTCTGGAGCATCCTATCTATTTAGGTAAAGCATGAGGGCTATCAAACTTGCCTAGGACAACATCACCTGATCTGACTTTCTTTTCAAAGGCATCTTATTCACTGCTTGGCATCAGGAATGCCGTGCTGCACAGCTGATGTTTAGGAAGCACCACAACCCCACAGCAGAAAAATCTGGTGAACACACCCAAAACTGTTCCAGGTTTGGAGCTTTCTGAATTGCCCTAAAATTCCTGCCCATGGAGATACTTCTCCGTTCCCCCAGTCACGAAGACTGGATGTGGTTCCTGGTCGTTCACATAAGCCTGACTGCTCGCTGCCATTGAACAGCAGAGCTTAATTCCTCGCCCTGCTGTGCTCTCCAGAGAACCCAGAATTTGCAAAGTGAGTTGGGAAAGGAGAGAATTTAAGATTAATCAGGCACTGAATTATGCATTAGTGGGCTGTTTTATCAGCGGTTTCTACTACTGGCATCAGGCATGGGTCGTTTCCATATCACGTGGCGGAGAGTGATGAAGTGATGATGCCTGGGCTAGAAGCGAGCAGGTCAGTGGTCCGGCACTGTGAAGGCACAGCAGAAGTGTCTGAGCTAAGCTCACACAACGCTGACCCTGCTTTCTGCTGCGTGGTCCAGGGTTGCCTCCAGTCTTGTGTCGCAGAACAACATAGTCCCTAGGTCCAAGCTGCTCTGATGTATGGAAGGCTTGTTGATTTAACTAAAATTTTATCTAAACTTTAAATTAAAAGAACTATTTTAATTCCAGGTTGATACATGCATACGTTTAACATATAAAGGAGTGAAGCCACCTGCCAACAGAAGTCACTCCTGTTAATGATACTTGTAAAATGCTCAAATTATGTGACTTTTACATACACCTATTTCAAAATTTAAATTAGGCTAGGTTTTGGAGAGGTGGAGCCACTATTTTTTTTCAAAGGAATGCAAGAAAGGTGCTTCTTTAGTTATCAACACTGCTATAAATTCGTAACAAATTTGTTGATTATAGATACTAATGGCTTGTTCTCTGTGGAGGGTGCTCAGTACTGGTTGCATCTCTGACTCTACTGTCTATTTTCATCTCTTTAGCCTTTTGCCATCTTTTATTGACAGAAAAGCACACAGAATTTTTAAATGTCTCCTTCCATATTGACTAAAATTTCAAGCTGAGTTATTTCAAAGGCTTGAGCAGTTCAGGGAACATATAAAACTCATTCAGATGTCTTGCTTGCTTTTCTATTAAAGGCATTCTGCAAAAGAGAAAAAAAAATTACATTATAGGCATATTCTTCCCTAATATCGTTGTCGGCTACAGGCATTCAAGATACGTCTCAAGGTATTGATATTTGGGTTCTATGGGAAACTATATAGAACAACCAAAACACAGGAATATTCATCTGTTTCCAGCATGCACTGATTCAGAGCTTATAAAACTCCGTGATACCATATAAATGGCTCCAAGTAAATATAACATCACAAAAGTTTTTCTTGGCTCTATTGCCACACCTTTGCATGGAAGGATGTTTTTAGAAGGAATCCCATAAATCAAAATAGCTAAGATATTCCCATTACCTGAAGTACAGCGTTTCCCGAACTAATTTCATGAATTTTAAATGTAAAATTTAAATTGAAAATATTTATAGCATTCTATTTTTAGTTTTAAAATATTTCTTTCATATTTGATATGAATAGAAGTATATCTTCATAGAAGTATATGTATACAAAGGTATTAACACATGTAGTGATTATCTATTGCTCTACAAACGTCTAGAGGCTGAGATCAGAAGAAAATCCTCCGGCTTGTGGGATTACAGCTTTGTCAAATACACTGGAACAAGGTCCTGGACTAGCCATAGATCCTCCATCTCTAGAATTATTCACCATCCAAATAGACAAGCCCTGGAGCAACCTTACCTAACTCTGAAGCTCATGCTGCTTTGAGGAAGAGATTGGACCAGGGACCTGAAGGGGTCCCTCCCAGCCAAAATTATTCAAGGTTTCTGTCGTGGTTGTCTCACCCTGACTTGGGATCCAGCTCTTCCATCCTGGAAGTTAAATGTCAGCAGGTGAAGGATCCCTGAGCCCAACACACCCATGACGGAGCAGGTGCACACCAACACACACACCTACACAGCCCAGGAGGGACCCCTGGCATGCCACATCTCCGTCCCCCCAATTAAAGACCAGTGACAGAAGAGCTAATGTTTACTTTGGCCAAGCAGGGATATATTTGTTCCAGGTGATTCAGCCTTTTATCCTACCGGGATGCTGCTAGAGGGTCCGAGAACTGAACTAGAGCTCCTTGGAGGCACCAAAATCCTCAGATCGCAGAGCTGCTGTTTCGGGCTTATTGCACCCTCAACCAGAGCACCCCATTAATTACTAGAAATGAATGTGAAAATTTGTTGGAAAGCTTGGGGAGGTGGGGGGAATTCCTCCTGAGCTGGGGCAAAGAAAGACTAGAGTATAGTTCTTAATCAAAAATTGCTTTTAACTTTTTTGTTATTTGAAAAACTCAAGTCATCAGATACATCAAAAATCTCCAGATGGGATGCATGCCTAGCATGAGGTGAGCTCTCCTCTATATTCAGGTTTGCTTTTCTTTTGTTATTTATCTGAAACCTGTCAATGCTTCAAAAAGGGGCACCACTGTCAGCTGTTGTGTACTTAAAGCATTTCTTAACAACCAGCTGCGAAAATACCGAGTACAATGCTCCTTGGTTTGGCAGAACACCTCTGGCAGTTCTTAGGAAGAGTTTGGCAAGGTAAGTGTCACCACACATTCGTCCGGGCCATAGTTGCTTAGTTCCCAAGTCACTGACTTGGACTGCAGCCTCAGCCGCTTCCCCCACCTCTCAGCCAGTTATCCTGTCGGAGCAAATCACACTGCTTTGTCGTGATTTCTTCCGCAAAAATCCCTGTTGGTGCTTTCTTATTATCTTAATAGCCTCCGTATACCCACAAACTGATTATTTAATCATTTGCCCTAGTACCTTCTCAGGTACTTAATTTAGGCTTCCAGCTCTATAATTTTCCAAGTGCGTTTGAGGGAGAGGTGCTCTCTTTGTCACCCTCCAGCACTCTCCGTGTGTTCCTCACCACCCCACCTCTCCACGGATAATCACCACTGATTCAGGGGGTTTCTGGGGCAATTCAGCAAGTATACTAGGGTGGATTTCATCAAGCTCCCATAGCTTGAAAACATCTGATTTATCTAAGTACACTTTAATCTTTTCCTTCCTTGTTATCCCCTTGTTAAAATGAATTGCAGTAAGTGTCTGGTCACAATTAACCTTTTTCTGAAGGCTGAAACAATAAGGCATTGAATAGTTTAGCCTTCATTCGCTTCCCTTGGCTGCTCAGTACTGGGGCTATACATGTCTTTGTCTTCCTCTTATTTCTGACGCATTTATAGATGCCTGCCTTTTTGCCTTTTATGTTCTTTGCCCGTTTTATGCCTTCTGCTTGCTGATTTTATCCTTATAGGCAGGAGTTTATTCCTTTATATTCATCCTTAGTCATCTATCCTTATTCCTGTTTTTCTGGAGGATTCCTTTTATTTCTCCATGTCCTCAGAGAGCCAAGAAGCAGCCTCGGGAACGCCTGTCTTTCCTTTGCAACAGGAGGTTGTTGTCGTGCCTTTAAAGCAGCTTTGTTTGGTAACAGCCAGTTCTGCTGCAGTTCGTTTTGTCTTTGAATATCCTCCTGGGAGGCCCTTGCTGCTGCTTCCCTGACTTCATTGAAGTCTGCTTTTTTGAACTCTGTTATCATTATTCTGCTGTTCTCCTTCCTTCCTTTCTTTAGAATAACAAATTCCATCATTTTGTATTGTCTTATGGTCATTATCACCCAAATTACTTTCTGCCTTCAGATTCTCCAGCAGCCTTTCTTTCAGCAAATATCGAATCTAAGATAGCTGTCTGTGCCCTTTTATAATGCTTTTCCAATAGACCTTCAGGAGATTTTTATTAAGTGAGATAAGTCAACATACATTCACAGAGCTGAATACAAACATGTGGGATTACCTGCGCAATTGGGACTGAAGTGCGAGTGATGCTGGTCAGCCGGCCGACGGAGCTGGGGAGCTGAAAGCACATGTGTGCGGGTGGAAATGGAGTAAATCCAGCCTTCCCAAATTCATCCATTGACTCTCAATGCCAAAAAAGCACATACAATCATTTTCATTCATTTTTCAAGTCCCTGCTTTCTTTATTATCTCTTCGACTGATTCCAGCTCTTCATGCTCTCTTTAAGGTATTTACATCACTCATATAAACTCATCCTTACTCATATTAAACCAAACTATTTTCTCCCCTCTCAGAGCATGCTCTGCGGGTACAGGTTCCACTTTGGCAATCAGAATTGACCTGCAGATGTTGTTAGCCCTCACTCAATGAATTTAAAAAGCAGCCTCTCAGTTCAGAATTTTTCATTGGCTTTAATTACCTTGTACTGAACATTGCCTGGCTTGGCTCCTGGAAGGGACAGGCTAACACTTAACTGGTGTTTCTGGTGTAGGATTGACAGATTTCTTGATTTAGTTGAAATGTTTACATAACAGTCTTCAGATGAGTCATGCAACAGTTCGGATGGATGTCTCTTGATGTTCAGCTTAGTCTGAAGTTCTTAACTGAAGAAAGATAAACTTCACTAGGTGCTCAAGCACGCCGTTGGAGTGGACACTCAGGTGTTTGAAACACTTACTTCTATAAAATAAAACACACAGGGTACAGAGCATCCCAGTCTTTTCTTGTGCAGGGGGGTGTTGATTTAATTCATTAATTTACATTGCCTTCCATCTAGTCTCTTTCCACTATACTGATACGCTGTAAATCAGATCGAAAAGTTGTAGTTCTGAGTGACGAGTGTGTGCCACTGTTTTCCAATGTTAAACATGAAGTATCTCCAGATGCCTTGCCATATCATGCTGTTTTGTGATGTACAGTTCATAAAGTTCATAAATCAGCTCAAAATCAGTTCATAAAGTTTCCCAGAGAAACAGTTCTGAGATTTTCCCTCGGTGTTTTCCAAGGAAGCCAAGGAACTTTTACTCCAAGTAAATCAGCCATAGCTGCCTCCTCACCACACTGCTGTGCTAGAGAAACTAGAGCCCAGGAAGGCAAGTCACACACGGTTGCTTCCCCCTCCCAGTCACGCCAGTTTGAGACCCTTAGAAAACACAGGAGTCTGGTTATACCGCATTTCACCAAATATCTCTACCGAGAGACAGATTCTGTGGCAGCTGCCGATGTCAGCGAGCATGCAGGAGGCAATTTGGGGTGG
This sequence comes from Elanoides forficatus, assembly GCA_025311575.1. Lineage (NCBI taxonomy): Eukaryota > Metazoa > Chordata > Aves > Accipitriformes > Accipitridae > Elanoides > Elanoides forficatus. Next base: position 22,301,123 of record JAOBAS010000037.1, on the reverse strand, counting down.
CCGTGCAGTGTAAAGGTCCTACCACCCCAACCGAGCTCAGGTAGGAGGCTCTGGCTGTTGCCTCCCGGCAGGGCATGTCCCACCTCCGAAAGCACAGCGGACTCTGCTCTCCTCCCACACCTTGCACCCAGGAGATGGTGTGCAGGACGCTCAGGAAGGAGCAAACTCCACCGGCCTGAAGCAGAGCATCATCTGCTGCCACGAGAATGGTCCCTGTGTCCAGAAGCACAGTGTCAAGATCCCTTTTCCCTTTGCTTTGTGGGGATTCATAAAAAGTTGCCTGCCTGAACACATGCTCCCCTGCCAGCCAGCGCTGAGGGGACCCCAAAGCCTCATCTGCTTTCAGCCACCAAAGGCTTTTTAAGACCTCTCCCTATTGGGTACAAATAAAATGAAATGAGAATAAGACTCATTTCGCTCCTGCATAAATGCTGCCTGACACAAAATCTTTACAACACAAGTTGGGAACGTCAAACAAATCACGATATCCTCATACCAAATGATTAACTTCTCCAGCACCGAGCCAGTCCACCAGCAGCTTTTCCTAATCATAAATCATCTCCATTCTCTAGAAATCAAGGTGCCTGCCAGAAATAGCACTTTTTCCCAGGGCTCTGCCAGGTGATGCTAATGGCATCGATCACGTCTCGGTCGCAGGCGTATCTGACTAATACGGGCTTGTCTGCCTGTGATTGCTCATCTTCTGCACCAGCTCCATCAGCACCCTGCCAAGCACTTCGGCTCTCCAGATAACTGGCCTCCCCACTGCCAGAAATCAACCATGCACCCTGGAAAACTAATAAATACATAGATTAGATCAGTGCAATGGCAATATCCATGCCTATAACTCTCCTTAGGAGTCAGTTTCTTTCCTTAACAAAGAAGGGAAGCCTCCTGTGTCCCAAGGAGTCACAAAGGGTCTCCTGGGAGCAGAAGGGTCAAATAATTTCCAGGCACTCAGACCTTAAGCCTGGTGTTTGCTGGGACTCTGCCGCCTGACTACACAGCACTTTAACGTGCCAGGGGTATGGATGCTGTGCGTTCATTTAGAAGAGATTAGTTCATATGGCTGGTTTGGACTGAATCATCTCAGCACGTCAATGATCCCATTGCAGAGTTCTGCCAGCAGAAACAGCCTCAAAAAAAAGAGCCTGCTTTAACTGGCAAACATTAAACCAAACCTAATGTCCCACCCCAACAAGAAAAAAAAAAGAAAAAGCCGCTCTCCAAAGTGCAGACTGTTTGCTAGACAAATTCAATTGTCTGGTCTCAGTCATGTTGGATTTGCACAGTATCCAGGAACAGCCGTTGCATTTCCAGAATGGAAAGTAACTCTGGTTTACCCTCTCTTCCCTTCAACACATTTGCACAGAAAAGCTGGCTGATGTGTCATGGTTGGCTGATATAAATTAGCGTTACGACAACATTCATTTGGTTTTTTGGTTGCATTTGTAATAATGGTCTTTAGCAATTAGAGTTACCAAGTGATCTATTCCAGTTTCATCAAACAGTGCTGAACCCACCCCTGAAATGAAAAGGGCCTCTGTTCTGGATTTTTTTAGTTTATGTGACTGTTATTTAAAAATCTATTTTTATTCAACGGTGAAACCAAAACATGTTGATAGAATGAGGCAAACCCCTTAATTTTTCACACAGCAATTGCCCAGCCAAAGCACTTCCCTGATAAATTCTGACATGACAGAATGTATTACACACTGTACTGTTACTATTTATAGAAAAAGAGAACTAATGAGAATAAAATAGGAATATTACACTGTATTTCTTCTTTTGCCCAAAATGCTTAATTGTATCATATTACCAAGTCTTTGAAAATATCAGTTGGTACTAGTACCATCCATTATTTCAAGCTAACGTAAAAACCACCGAAACTTGAGGTACATGAACTTTGCATACTTGTAAAGCAGGTTTTTTTGTTCCCATGGATGCACAGATTGCAGGGCCAGGAGGGACCATCCGAACCATCTGCTCCAGCCTCCTGCAAGACGGGGGCCACAGAGCCTCTTGCCATGGTTCCTGCTCTAAACTCACCACTCCTGGATGAGCTGTCACACAGATCTTTAAAGCCATCCTCTTCCCATTTCAAACTTCTCATGATAAACAGCTTCCCCAACCTGCAGTAATCTCATCTTTCAACTTTTTTTTTTCCCCCCTAAAGAAGAGCCATACATGTCAAAAATGAGTTCTACTTTCAATATAATGAGAAACTAAACTTTTTTTGTAGCAGCATGTTGTCTATGATCACAAAGAAATGAACCACAGACTACTGGAAAATCAAGTCTCAGAAGTAAAACATGGAGCACTGTTGGAAAGTAAGGTTACTTTGACGGTAATTAATTTTTTTTACTTGGGAAAGGCAAATTAGATCTGCAGCAGACTCTTGGGGCTCATACCATTGCTTGTTTATTAGGATGCACTTAAATAAAAGCTGACTTTTGCTGGAGGAGCCCCGAGTCTCTGTCAGTTATCCAGTTTGCACTTTGGGTTAGATAAATTCCACAACAGTTTTTTCCAACCTATTTCAGATGTGCTTTGCTACCCACAGCAAAAGACAAAACACAAAGGTGAGCTAAGGAAAGTGATTCAGCCTTTAACAGTGGGTCACATTCAACAAATACAAACTCAGGGGGAAAAGCTGTGGATGGACAAAATGAGACACAGAAATTTAATTACCTGAGCTGCACAACAAGCCCTTGGTAGAGACAAGAACTTTAGGTTAAACTCATCAGTCATGGTTCAGTTTCTTGATTTCTAAAAACCTCCTCCTTTATCATGAAAAATGTGCCTGTTCTTACTCCCATTTACTTGACTTCTAATTTCTTATAGCTTAAAAAAATGTGACCATTGTCTACAGTTTTGTTGATAAAGAAAATAGACATTTCAGCACTTTCTAAAAATTTATGTCAGAGAATGTCTCATAATTTGAAAACAAACCTATTTTCTTTAGTAATTTTATTTGTCTTTTGTTAAACTGAATCATATATCATTACCACCATAAACAAAAAGAGATAGAAGGATGAATAATCAAGGTGGGCTATTAAATTGTGGTGCCTGTTTTACCAGTATTGGCAATACCACCTAAACACAGGACTAAAACTTTCTTTTCCCCCAAACCCTGTTGTCCAGCATTTTTCCTCAGAATTTCCTATGGCAAAAGGAAAAAAGAAGTTAACCGAAGCATACTCATGTGAGTCAGCTCTTACTGGAAAGGGGTACGCAAAGGAGAAAATACCGTGGTGTAGAGCTGTCTTTGTAGAACAAAATTGTTAACAACAAAGTAACCACTATTTGCATAGCTCTAAGTAACAAGGGAGTTTTGTTGCTGCTCTCATTAATATCCTATTAACACAACTGGCTGTGTCACCATGTGGAAAACGGCATTAAAGTGACAGAGGAAAACAAAGTCAGGTGGTGACCCGATGCAGGGAAAACAGTGGTCGGTGCTGAGGGAGGCTGGGAGGGCAGTGCCAGTCCCAGACCTCTCGCGGGCATTCGGCAGCACGCCGAGCCCTCGGCACCCCCGAGATCCAGCACGGGGGTGCACCACGTCCGTAGCATCGCTGGGTGCGCTGGGCTTGGGGACAGCCAGAGTGCACGTGGCTGTTCCTCTCCCACACACTTAGGACCACCGTTACCATGGGGGTCTGGGGAGGGAGGCAGCCTCATGCCTCCTCCCAGCCCAAGAAACCTGTCCTTCTTCTTGTGCAGCATCCAAGTACACGCATGGAAGTTCCTCTCACTCCCCTAAACAAACAGAAAGTCCCAGCTGTTTACACGCAAAAGCTTGTTGTGTTTACTTAGAAACTAGCCAAATTCTGCCTTCATCATTTCTATCCAGCCTGGAAAGAAAAAAAAAAAAAAAGTTGTCTGAAATCTGAATGAGATGCAAGCTTTTTCCCTTTAACTTTTCACAAAATATTTCCTCTCTCCCCCCGCCTGGGAGCTGCACCTGCGTTCCAGGAGATGCCAGCTTCAATCAGGACCAAGTGAAAAGCTGCACTATAAACACAGCATCATCCAACGACTAACAGGCATCATATGAATTATGCTAATATGTTTGGTCCGTAAACTAGATTTGAAGGGGGAAAGGGATAAAACCAGGCTCGCTATAGAGAGAAGCCTGGGGGCAGCACGCCAATGTTTGAGTGACAGTGTGCTATCGAGGTCCTTAGGTCTGCCATCTCAGTGGAGGTAGGGGATAGAGATCTATGGGGCAGCAAAGATGCAAGGGTTATTGACGTGTTAGAAACCACGGAAGCGCCTAAGAATGGTCACGTAGGAATTAGGGCTTCTCCCCCCAAAAAGGTGGCAGGATCAATAGCCCGACTGAAGTGTATCTACACCAATGCACACAGCATGGACAACAAACAGGAGGAGCTGGAAGCTGTTGTGCAGCAGGAAAACTATGACATAGTTGCTATCGTGGAAACATGGTGGGATGACTCGCACAACTGGAGGGCTGCAATGGATGGCTATAAATCCTGAAGAGGCAGACAAAATATTCTATGAGCAGCTGGGAGAAGTCTCACAATCGCTAGCCTTTGTTCTTGTGGGTGACTTCAACTTACCAGAAGTCTGCTGGAAATATAATACAGCAGAGAGGAAACAGCCCAGGAGGTTCCTGGAGTGTGTGGAAGATAACTTCCCGACACAGCTGGTGAGGGAGCCAGCGAGGGAAGGCATTCCACTAGACCTCTTGTTTGTGAACAGAGAAGGACTTGTGGATGATGTGATGGCTGGAGGTTGTCTTGGGCACAGCACTCACAAAATGATAAGAGTTTTTGATTCTTGGAGAATCATAGAATCATAGAATCATTTAGGTTGGAAAAGACCTTCAAGATCATCGAGTCCAACCATCATCCATGCCCACTAAACCATGGTACAGAGTACCTTGTCTACGCGCTTTTTGAATACCTCCAGGGATGGTGACTCAACACTTCCCTGGGCAGCCTAATCCAATGTGTGACAACCCTCTCAGTAAAGAAATTTTTCCTAATATCCAATCTAGACCTCCCCTGGCACAACTTGAGGATATTTCCTCTCGTCCTATCTCCAGCCACCCGACAGAAGAGACCAGAACCCACCTCACTACAACCTCCTTTCAGGTAGTTGTAGAGAGTTATGAGGTCTCCCCTCAGCCTTCTCTTCTCCAGACTACACAGCCCCAGCTCCCTCAGCCGCTCCTCACCAGACTTGTGCTCCAGGCCCCTCACCAGCTTGGTTGCCCTTCTCTGGACACGCTCCAGCACCTCAGTGTCTTTCCTG
>JAOBAS010000037.1:22272584-22295297 GCA_025311575.1 Elanoides forficatus | reverse complement strand
AGCCTGGAGAAGAGGAGGCTGAGGGGAGACCTTATCGCTCTCTACAACTGCCTGAAGGGGGGTTGTAGTGAGGTGGGGGGTCAGTCTCTTCTCCCAAGTAACTAGTGATAGGATGAGAGGAAATGGCTTCAAGTTGTGCCAGGGAAGATTTAAATTGGATATTAGGAAAAATCTGTTCACCGAAAGGTTATCAAGCACTGGAACAGGCTGCCCAGGGAAGTGGTTGAGTCACCATCCCTGGAGGTGTTTAAAGACCTGTAGACGTGGCACTTAGGGACATGGTTTAGTGATGGACTTGGCAGTGCGAGGTTAGCAGTTGGACTCGATGATCTTAAAAGTCTTTTCCAGCCTAAATGATTCTATGATCCTATATTTCGCCCTTGCTGATATCTCAAAATGGCTTGTGTGAAGCAAAACACTTCAAAACACTCTAAAGACTTGGCTCATCTGATTTTCACCCTCTACTACTAGAAACTTCTCCTGAAATATTGCCTGAGGGAATCATAAAGAAGAACAAATTAGCAAATGTCTCCAATTCTGGAAAAGAAATGCAAAAAAGACAGTTCCAAGGGGTCTTCTCAGAGACCTTCCTGGTCCCACAGGGAGACTGCAAAGACACTGAAGCTGAAACACTTGATATATGATTGGCATAAAAACGAATGGAAAAAAAATAAAAAAATCAGTTTTCTAGCACACTGTGGGATTGAGGGTCTGTAAATGAGCCAGACCGCTTCTCCCAGGCAAGGGAGCTAATGGGCTGGGTTAGAGCCTGGCTGGCACATCCAGCAAAGCACTCAATATAACACCAGAAGATTGGGCACTAACAAGAACAACGCAGTTTAAATTCAAACTCAGCAAACCATAAATAAATTGAAATTTTGCAGCTGAGAGCGAAGAGGAGTTTGTCATTTTGCTCCCCCTTTCTTAATTGCCTGGAAACCAGAGAGCGAGTCCGAGGAACCAAAACTCATGCCAGTGTCCCTGGTGGGACAAAGATGCCGATGGGGATGTCGGTACTGGCTTTCAGCCTGCTGAAGGGCAAGGTGGGGACTGCACCCAAAAGCCTCTCCAATCTCTTCTCCAGTTACTGAAAACTGAGACATCCAGGACCTTGAGAGGACACAGCTCAGCCACAGTGCTAACGAACATCAGCCCAAACGACCTGTGGGCTGGACAGGCTGTGGGGGCCGCCCAAGCAGCGGGACAGCAGCAAGAGCTGCTGCTTCACCAACAGCCTCTAGCATGGTGCAACACGTGGCAGTACTGGGGAGAGCCTGGCAGCCCTCTGATTAAGTCATATCCAGGTTTAAGGCAAAAGATCCATCACTAAATAAAAGTAACAAGTTAATAGTAGCAGCGTCGAAGAAAAGGAGATCTACTTGAAAGCGATGTTTTCCTGCATTTGAAAGAATTTTAAGTGGATAAATTTTACATGATGGTGGTCAATTATTTTCCCCATTCCTTCACAGCCAAAAAGTATTTCAAAGATGTATAGAGACTGAAAATTGTTAAAGCCCAGTTAGGTAAAAATCAGTGTTAGAATGGTCAATGAAATAATTTACATGCATACATGCACATATACATACATATATTTATACATATATATGTACACATAAATATTAATTTAAATATTGGGGGGAAGGGCAAAAGATTGAAAATGTGTCAGTGTTCAAAGGATGCAAACTTGAGTAGACATAGGTTTGTTAGCCCGAAATAAATCCCAGACAAAACCGGTAGAAAACCAGAAATAAGATTGAATGAAGTGAGGTAAGGGTGTGGTTATAAATAAGCCTTCAAACATGGTTTTAAAGGAAAAAAAAATCTTGTTAAAAAAAAAAAAAAGTGATTTTATTGTTTCATGGCACCAAAGACTTTAGCAGGATGCCTGGGTACATCTAAACCAGTGTCCAGACTTTTACAAGGCATTTGGCTTTGCATCACTGGGAGCCCAGAAATATCCATTGAGGTAAATGATATAGTGAGAAGAAAAGGGAAACAAAGGGAGTCAGGGGAACCTCTGTTAGACAGGAATCTGCACGGATCAGCACTAGCACTGCAACCTAGTCACCAGTTTTAATCAGTGAATAAACCATGAACTAGTTGATGATGCCGATGGATAACAGAGACGTTATCAATGGTAAATACCACGTGGGATGGAGATGTACAGGTGGCATCCTGGTTTGCAGTCCCAGAGTGAAATGAGTTTGAAAGATGTCTGGGGCAGTCTGGGTTGAGAACTTGGAATATGGAAACTCTACCACTGGCATTTAATGTCAGGTCAAATTAACATCTCCAACAGGCTTTAAATGGGTTTGACCCGGCTTTGGAGTGAAATTGCCCAGCTGCTCCTCAGGATGCCGCCAGTCCTTCTGTCTGTGCTTTGTGGGGCCAGCGGTGTGGGACCGTGGCAATGCGGCCCCTGGGGTGCGAACATGGGGCTGGCAGGGGTGGGATTGCATCGGTGTGTGCAGCACAGCAGAGGCTCGCTGCGAAACCGCACAATCTGACTTTCCCAGTTCTAAAAAGCCTTCCACAAATTAGAGAGAGGGCAGAAAAGAGCTACAAAAATAATTTTACTATTAGAGAAAGTTCTTCACCCAGAGAGATTTAAAGAGTTTAATCTGTTTAGTTCATCAGAAAGACGATTAGGAGAAGCCTTGATTACAGTGTATAAGTACCTTCACAGGGAGAAGACAACAGGTATTAAAGGTCTCTCTAATCTAAGTGAGGCAGACATAACAAGAAGCTATGGGCAGGAGCTGAAGACAGGCAAATTCTGAGAAAGCAGGCACGCAGCCTGAGGAGCTGGTGTGATTAACCACTGCAAAGCAAACGTAAAGGAAAACGGCAAATTTACCTTTTCTCTCCTTTTGACGAAATCTCCAGATAAAAAACCAGAATGTCCAGCATTCATCTTTCATAACACAGCCAGCAAAAGCGCATCTGCAGAGTTATAAAACTCTCTTGCTCTTTTGATGCAATTTCTCCGGGACCATGGCTGGCTCTTCTCCAGGCCCTGTGGAGGGTCCCCATTCCCAGGAGCGTGCCCCCCCAGGAGGCCTGCCATAGGTCAGACCCGCCTTCTCAGTACACCCCCTTGGCCTTTTGCAGAAAAAAAGCCCTTGGTCCTACTCGCCTCTAACCAGAACTGCTCGGAGGCATCGCTTCAGCCCATGCCACGTCTGTGCCCAGGAGCGGCTCGGGGACGTGCCAGCCAGGGAGCCCAGGAGCGTCTTTTCACGACCAGCCATCACTGAGGCAGTTACAGTTTGTTCAACCTCTGAGGGAACGTATGACAAACAAACACCAGGCTACCTACTCACAAATAGCAAAGTTTCAATGCGTTCATAAATTGTCTTTTATTTTGCAGCCATGGGTGGGCAATAGCTTTAAGCAAGTGCTTCTATAAGAATATGATGAAATTCTTGCAACATTCACAACTACAAAACAACTACATTGGCTCTCTTTACTATCATTCAGTAATTGCATTTGGAATTTATTTTCTTCCAATTGGAAAATTATCTGTGAGAAGCAGGAATAACTTCTGAAAGATCAGTACGTAGTGTCACAGAAACCATCTTGGCTCCTTGACTCTTACAGCTGCTGCTGTGGGGAAGTAACATGGTAGTGCTTGTTTCTACAGCTCCACTTTGAGGCAGAAGTAGCTAGGATTCGTCATTTGGGACCCTCTCTCTTCTCAGACTATCTCGGTGGCAGGAACCTGAGGGTGAGCTGGGTGCTGCAGCCCAGGGACCTCCTGCACCGGCAGCCAGGGAGGTGGTTTTCTTGCTCGGCCCTGTATGCTGGGCAGCTAGGCTCAGCAGAGAGCTGCCCATAATCCCACCCCAACCGATTGTGCCATTCTTCTATAATTCTGTTAAACTAGAGTTATAATCCACTGATTAAATAATATATCTGAAGTACTAATTCATCTTCGCACTGGGAGAGAACTGAACAATGTGGTCCCTCTCAAGGCAGGTGCTTTGAAGGTATGAATAGCCAGCGAACTACAGCAACATCCCACAACACCAGTCAGATGGTGTCATCAGGTACAACAGTCCAGGAAAATTACTGCCATCTCAATGAGGCTCGTGCTTTCCTACCAGCTTGAAGCCCAGCCGAGTGCTCTCCAGCTATGTATCATTGTCCTGCTGGCTGCTGAGAAGATATGTGAAAATGTCTGCAACCGTCCTAGGATTTATCAGCTGGTGACATGAATAGCACAAGGTCATTTCAGTTAAGCCTGCATATTTTTTCTACTTCTGTTAAAAAAATAAACAAAAAACCCAACACAATGCAATTAACTGTGGGTGGGAAAACGTGGTTGTGTTAGCAAAGAAATGACATTATATTTCAATTTTGTTATATCAATGCTTAGTAAAATTAAGCTCTGAGGTACAAAACTCTATAAAGCTTAATTGGTATTTTGGATGATAAGACAAATTTAAATATATTTATCAATGAAAATGCACTATCAATTTGTTTAGGTTTTAATGATCCTGCCTAATAAAGAGAAAAAGATAGAAGAGGGATGGTATTACAGTTACAGCTGGGTTTAATTTAACAGTTTATCAGTAGAGACTTTAGCTCACAATAAATGCTGTAATACTGTGGGGGAGTTTAACAGATGCTTTCAGGGCGTAGGAGAAGACTGAGGAGTGCAGGCTGATGGAAGACACAGAGGAAACAGCAACTGCCAAGTCTGTGTGTCATCTGTGTAAGCCGTATCATGTGTAGTCCGTATGGAAAGCTGGAATAAACTTACACATGGAGTTAAGTGTGTATAGATCATACCTCTTACGGTATATGGCTTATTAAATATAGTGAAAATCTTGTAAATGTTTAAGTGATGTGAAAAGCACTTCAGCTAGAGGGAGATTGCTAATTAAGGGACACATCACAAGTGTGATCCTGTCCCAGAGAGCGAGGCAGGGAAAAGTGCATGATCCCAGGGAGCTCTGTGCCATAATGCCTCATCCCATAGGATGGAAGAGCAAGGAAAAGCAGGGAGGAGGAAGAGGATGGACACAGATACGCTGCAGGGCACTAGTCTTCAGCAGGGGCAGAAGCAAATCCAGCCTCAAAAAAAGGCTCTGGCAGGAGGAAGCACTGGAAGAAGGAGGAGAGAAAACCACACTGACATCTCTTGGGATACCAATGGAAAAGCAGAATTGCTTCTCTGGCTTGTAATTTTCAGCCTTTGTTTATTTTTTACCACTTTATAATCCTGTTTGCAAACATTATCCTTTTACATCCTTGTCTACCAATCCTGGTGGCTCTGTACACAGAAATGTTACCCTCATGGCCCATTGCTCCAGCAGACTTGAGAAGACCATTCACTCCCTGACAGCCTTTGCCAAGACACCTTGGGAGCACCTCCCAAAGCCAGTTTGCATTGGAATTGTATTTTCAGGGATCCAAACCACACAAACATGGTTTTTGACTATTGACTGGTTTGTGTAACTTCCATCCTGTCAGTCTAGAAATGCCACATGTAATGTATTCAAGGACCAGACTTCTGGTTCATGGTTACTCCAAGATCGATTGAGATATCTGTGTTCTCCTCCGCTTGTATCCAACTAATCCACTCTCAGCTGGTGGCATGAAGATGTCATGACTCCTAAACTGGGTAGTCCTCTATTTTCACTATTAAATTGCATCCTTTTCTTAATCCCTAACTTCTGCGCACTCCCTTCCCTCACCCTGGTGAAACCTCTCGGTTTTCCTACCTGTTATTATTATGTGCTCGAGTCACTGCTGAAAAGCCTAACGCAGGCTCCCCCAGCCAGCCCAGTGGTTCCACTCGAGGAATAACCTAATGCCATTTTACACTTCAGTGCCTTTGCTACCTGGCATACCAAGTCATGCCTCTCCCTGCTTACCTACCAATTTCCCTCAGGACACAGTACCAAATGCTACTCTGAAGCCTCAGAGTAGATCTACTGTATTTCCTGTGCTAGAAAATCAGTTAGGTAAAGATATCCATCCAGTTCATGTGCTCTGGTACGCATTAGGTGAAGGCAACAGAATATGCAGTGTGTAAATACACATCTACAATTAAAGAAGGCTCCATGCAGCAGTTTATTGGCATCGTCCTCTTTCATCATCCTCAGACATGCCTTATAGTATCATTGACGGTAAATTATTTTCCTAGGTTATTATAGTCTGTCTGGTGAAATTTGAGGCAGATAACACAATCACTCTGCCAATAAGCAGTCAATGCAGGCACTGTGGGAGGTGTAATAGCTTTTCATGGCAGTTCCTAGAGAATTGATTAGCACTTGGCTCATTAGCTCAATAGCAATCAATGACTCTAAACAGCTTAGATACCATTCTTGCACATCAGAATTGCATAATAAAAATCCTTATGACAGATTTACTTAGTACACAGTTGCAGCACAACGTTCCACATAAGAGGGAAGAGATTTAAAGGGTTGAGGTGTTGGAGAGGTAGGGGCAGAGCACGGCCAGTTCGGCCGGTAACGGAGGCGCTCGGACCTTTCGCATGCAAACCCTTTGCCGCTCCAGCTCTAACAGGTCCTTCGAGTGCCGGTGCATGCCACTGCTCCCTGCCACGTTGTACGGCAGGAGAGGTTTGTCTTGCTATGGAGGAGAACATCCATAGCACGTGTCTTTGGCACAACTTTCTCCTTGCATGGGGCCAAGAAAACATGACCCACAGATTCAGACAAGTCCTTTTTAAAAAGGTTGATATACTTAAAGTGGTTTAAAGCTCGAGTGCTTCATGTTACACAACTGTAGTTCATGTTACACACCATCACCATTCAGAGAAATTAAAATGCTTTCCAAATGTTTTTGAAAACATTAAACTAAGACAAAACCACTTTGAACAATTCTAAATTTTCCCTTCCCCTATGGAAAATTCTTCTCCCTAATAAAGAAAACAGGAGAGTGAAATTCAGGAACACTCAAATCTCATAGCTCACTCCTATGGAGAACCAGTATCAAGTGTATCACAGTAAGGTCCAACAAAGAAGGACTGAGTACTTTGGGAAAAAGGTTCAGAGGCAGAAATGCACCCATACCTTACCCACGGAGGCAGTGGGGCACAGCTCCCCATGGCAGAGCCAGCACACCATGGGCCTGGGCTGCAGACAGCCCCCAGGGCAAAGCTGGGGGAGACCAGCACCCCCCCAGAGAACTTGAGGTCAGAGCACGCAGTTGGTTTATCTGGCTTTAAAAAACAAAAACCAAGCAATCAATAGTCTCTTGGCCTGCATACTCATTCACAGTTGGTAATGAGGCACAGCAGTAAAACTAATTTTAAAGTTCTTGGACAGTTGGACTAGACAGTCATTGTAGGTCCCTTCCAACTTAAAATATTCTATTCTATTCTACTCTTGCAGGTGGAACTGTGACACCTTCACAGCAGGTCGAGGGTATTTGTCCAGAGAGCGGTGGACTCAGTGGGAACATGCAAATGACACAACCTGTTGTAAGGGGGATGATGGGGCAACACACACGGCAGTGATTCCTGACCCAAGTGGGGAAATATTTTCTGAGTAGGAGATGAGCCCAAAGGGTGGTACTAAGAAAGAAGAAAAAGCACAAAGGACGTCCCCAGGTCCCCACATGGAGAGTGGTAAAAACAGGTCTGAAGAACAAGGGTACCAACACTGCTGGGATAGGTTAGAAGCAAGCAGAACTGTGCCATATTGATTAATTTACTAAACAAATAATATAATGAAAAACTCTTATGTATGGCTTGAGTGTGGTTGTACCTTTATACTAACTGCTTAATGAGAATAGCTTCTACAGGCTTTCACTGACGTTTGTAAGCTGGGCCCTGGGAACTAGGCTGCTAATGAACTTCTGAGCTGTAAGTGATAACTGGGTAAGAGATTCAGCAAAAGGAAATGTTGTTGGGAACCGTTCAATAGCAAACATGGTACTCCTCTGCTAGAGACCAAATCCTGGGTTAATGTTTTTCTAAATGACACCACTCACCATCTTCCATCAAGTCTTAGAAATCCTGAACTTTTCCCAGACCTTCATCCCTCTATCTATTAAAACATTAATTACATAACAAGGAAACATATGGACAAACACCTCGGTGAAGGAGAGACTCAGCTATCTGACACATCATTCATTTTCCCATTTATATGTAAAAGAGAAAACAACAGGAACCAAGTGAATGACGTTTTGTCTTTTATAGCTGAATTAATACAGCTGTGGCAGTAAGGTCTCATTGGACTAACTGAGCAGTCGCCCAGCCGTTTGATGAGCCCTCGATAAAGTGCTTGATAAAGGATTTGTCTGGCACTGGCTGATTAACTGCCCAGTAAACAGTTGATAGATAATAAGCAAGTGGCAGCAGAACTTGAGACAACTCAGAAGACAGTACACTGAAAGCAAGATTCATTATACTACAAGGACATTTTAAGACTCATATACTACAGTTACGACAGTTAAAATATTTCCTTTAAAAATTAGACAGAAATTCACACGTGGTTTCAATTCCCTTGATCTCTTCCCCCCCAAAGAACTGTAAAATAGCTATTACGCAAAATATCAGCCTTATTTATTTTGGAAAATATTCCTGATTTTTTTGCAAATGTGTTTAATACTGAAAATTAATTTTAAATCATTAAATTATGAGACCGCTAAAACATCAGTGGAATTTCAAGACAGATTGTATAAAGAAAAAATTAAGTTTCCATAACTGTTAATACACTTAGATGTAAATAACATTTCATTTTGGAGCAATTGCTTTATGAATCTCTAAGTCTTATTTAATTAATCAGTACACTTTGCATCAGTGACAAACCACATATTCAGCAGATTTAAAGATGCATATTCTATTATGGGAGCATTAAGTGTAGCTTTATCAGGGATTTAATAAATAACAGCAATATTCTAATATGAAAAACTCATAAAGAGCTGAGCTCAAGGGGGCATAAATTGTGACACAAGGGCATTTTTAAATCAGAGCATGCATATGTCTTAGAGTCTTGGAAGACAAGAAGTAGTGCCTACTTTGCTTTTTAAAGCCAAAAAATGCATTGTTTTTCATAACCCAAGGTGGAACAGAATGAGCCCCTGGAGGGCTGTCTTGGAGATGGTACAAGAAGGGGAATTGGTGTCACATTTTGACCTTGCTCTTCCTTACCTCCATGGAGAGCAGTGCCTGGTGCTCCACCTATGTCCCAAAAGCAATGAAACAGCAAAAATGGTTAAAAAATGCAGACTGAGAATACTGGAAGCAGATTAGTTTAGCAGCAAGACCTCTTTCAGCAAATGAGGAAATGTATCACAGAAACAAGTGACAGATTTGCAGGAAATCAAAGCAAGCTACCAAGTTAAGAAACAAGAGGGGCATTACTTATAGTGGGAACAGAAGTGTCAGGATCAATTATGTATCTCTCATTTAGATGCTTTTGAACAGCTCAGATTCTCAGCATGGTGCAACCTCAAAGAGAAAACCACGAAATGTGTGTTCATCTCGCTCACGCTGTCATCCACCTCAAAAAAAAAAGTGATGGAGTCAAGAGCACGTAGCTGTGCGGGACATCCTACGCTCACCATGAATACAGGGAGCAGGCAGCCCATCCAGCCCCACACTTCACATCCCAAGAAATAGAGGGCATTACTAACAGGGCATAGTATCTCTGAACTACGAGCAGTCTATGTTCCTTGTCTGTACTGTCCCAGTTTTAAATACAGTGAGACACTCAGCAATGCACTGATGGCAGTTCAGATCATACCCCACTCTAGGTGTTGACCTCCAGCTGTGACAGACAACACAACACACAGTGTGTTCACAGGACACCAAACCCCACAACTATACAGCTTTCCTTCCCTGCTACCTGAACAGCTCACAGTTACAGACTCATGTGTCTTTGAAAAAAGAAGGCAATGTAGTTTTACAGGAGGGAATTGAGTTCATCTTGGGATTTCTTGGCCATTGATACTGGGTATGGCCACCATCAGGTCACCCAGAATATCTGTAACAACTTATATTAGAAATGGGCACTACATTTAATTTCTGGAAAATTACCCAGGGCACACAATGTGGAATACACCCAGACTTTATGCTAGCTGCACAAAACCAACAGCTGATTACCTGGCCATGGCTTTCTAAGACTGTCCGCTGCAGAGGAAACTTTGAACGAACAAAAAAACCACCCATCCCTTCCATCACTGCTCCATACGGCAGAGACATCTGGATCTAGAAAAGAAGATTATGTATTTTAATCAGCACTGATCAGTCATAGTTGCTGATTTTTATAAATGACATTAAAATAAGAGAATGTTTCAGCAATAATGTCATATTATGACAAGTCATTGGTTTGACTGCTATCATAAAATACTGCATGAATAACAAAAAGCATATCAAATGAAGTGTCTAAAGGACTAGAAATAATTTTTTAAGTTCTGAAAATGTTTAGAATAGAATTCAGAACTTAGAAATGCCTCAGCTGGTTTCAGTCTCCTTGCATTCTTGGGGGTCTCCTGTGAAGTAGGAAAAAAGAGATGTATTTGATTTCCTTCAATCTACGAAACAGATGCTGGGACACCAAACCCCATTACAGATGAGACCCCCAGCCACCACACTGCCAGGATCCTCAGGTCACCTACCCTGAAGGAGGCAGCAGCAATCCAAAATTCATGCCAAAAGAAATCCCCTTGCAAATTCCCGAGCTCCACCTGTAGGTAAACCCCAGCGGGTGTTGGCATGGGTGACTGGTCCTGGGGTGAAGGCTGCTGACAGTATTCAGGAATACCAGTAACACTCCTCCCCTGGAGCAGGGTTTTCAGCAAATGCCATGCACGGGAGGAAGGCACACTGGGGTGGTTATCTCTGCCTGGACACTCAAATGGCATATTTACAGGGTATGTATGTAGGATATATATATATTCAGATCCACCTTGCAGGTCTGAGCAGAAAATTGTCGATTCCATCTGGCTCCCATATGTGCTTTCAAGGCAGCATTAAACACTCAGCATGAACTAGCCTCTTCTTTTACTCACTGGCTGAGCAGAAGTGTGTTCTAGTGCCATTAAATAATCCCTTCTTAACCCTAGTTTGGATGCAGTGAAGTGTGGCCAGTTATTCAAAGCCCTTTCTTTGAATTTGGGATACACGCTCCAGGCTCCCACTCACTGTGCTGCTCTGATAGCACCAAGTGGCTCCAGGACAGCGTACACAGCACATCTGAGAGAGAAAATAACTCAGACCTACAGGACAGTTGTGCTGTTGAGAGATACCGGTGCAATCACGCCAAAACCAGAGCTGTCGAAAGCCAAAGAGTAAAATTATTGGGCAAGATTTTTATTGTTGCTGGTTTTGTTTTTAAATTTTAAAGTTCCTAGCCTGGAAGCTGCAGTTTGCTGTCAGCACTTTGCTGTTAAAAATATCAACATTTGCAATGAATACTGAGCACACGCAACAAACTGCTAATAATAAGGTTCCTCCTGCTCACTGCAAGAGCCTTAAAAGCAGCATCCACAAACGGCGCGTCCACCCAGCTGGCAGGGCTCCGAGCTGCTTTTCTAGGGGTCTAGATCCAAATCCGCAGGTTTAGTCAATTCTCTGCCAGTTGTTGTCATGAAAAATTGCCTTTCTCTGGATGGCAGAGGGACTCAGAGCTTGTGCTCCTCCTCCTAGGCAAAAGACAAAGAAAATGTTAACAACCTCAAATTAGCTGCATTTTAGCAGCGCTGGCATTTTCTGTGCTTTTTGGCAAGATGAGGGAGCGCACCCTGGCAGATTAAAGGTTATAACTCTATGGCCATAAAATGTTCCAAGACAGGAGAGACATTTTTGGCTCCGACTACCGTTACGCCCTTGTCGAAAGGTCAGTGAAGCGCCGTGGCAGCAGAGCCCTGGCATGGCAAGGCAGGCACCGCCGGCACGGCTCAGCGGTGGCACAGCCGCCGGTGGCTCACGAGCCTTACCGGTGAAAATGCCGTGGTGCAGGAGAGCACTGAAGTGGCCTTTTGGTCAGAGGAACGGTTACACACAACTATAGGGACCCCTTAAGAACTGCCGTGAGTTGCCCGAAATCTCACCGCCGCTAAAATCTTCAAAAAGGAGAGGGAAGAAACTTTCCAACAAAATACAGAAATAGAAATATAAAGCTTGCTCAAAACAAACTCTGATCTCTATTCTTCACTTATAATGCACGGCACAACCTCAAATTAATCAGCCAAGCGAGTTCCTCCAGAGCCCCCTGCACAAAGCACATTGGAGATGGGCTTGGATCCGCTCGTCTTTGGCCTCATTAATGCCTTTAGGTAATTTCGTGGAAGTGGGTCTCACGGTGCTGTATGTCCCTTTGTGCTGGGAGCTTCCTTAGGTGGTGAGTAAGACGTAGCTGCAGTGTCAGTGCTCCATGTCTTGGCTGAAAGCTCTGGGGGACCTGAAGGTGTCCGGCATGGCTAGCACAGGTACGGAGCCCGCGGGGAGTGGTAGTCCCCTATGCTAACAAAAAACGCTGTTCATTTACTGGTTTAAACGTGTCAACACTAGACTACTGCAAATCACTTTGTATTTTTTGCCAATGAAAAAAAAAACCAAATTATTGGAGCTGACCCAAGGGAAAGCACACTGGCATAATCACTGCCCGAAATCTTCCCCCATCACTTGGCACCTGCAGCGCAGAGCCGTTCCCTGGCATTGTCCGGGAGGGCAGGGGACGAGGCAGAGCCTGTAGCCGAGCACGACCGCTCACCGCTGTGCCCAGCTCAACCGCAAGGCTCTTTGCTGGGGTCTGCTCTCCATTTGTGGTTTAACCTCTACACAGGTTCCCTCTCATTCTGCATTTTCGTATGTACCTAGGGTTTTCCTACCACTGAAAAGCTGTTCTCCACGTAGTTTCTGGTAGACTGCAAACAAAGTACATGTTAAATATCCCTCGGACAAACTATGTAGGTCAAGCTCTGTACGTCTCTCCTTTGAAGATAACTTCAGGGGCTGCTGTTTTTATGAACCCTGTCCAACTTACGAACAGCGCTTTTAAGGAGGAGCAGCACTTCTGTTAGACCAGCCGATGCAAACCCTTGTGCACATCTCCACAATGCGTTCTGTTACAGATGTGACAGCAGTGGGGAGAAAAGCTTGCAGGGAGAGGTAGTATGTTTTGTTAGGCCAAATGATGCAGCTGAAAAAATCAAAAAAGCTTCTGGATATACAAACCTTTTCTTCTCACATCGATGTGACAGATCTGAGACTAATAAAAGATACTACCTTTGCCTATAAACCTAGCTTCTTTTACAGCCTTATATCATCGCAGCTGCAGCAGCAAATTACAACTATTGCTGTGGTGTTCAGAGAAAATAGTTGCCTCCGCAGTATCATTCAGTATTTATTTATACACCAAACATTACCTCTCTTAACCACAGTTCGTGTAGGACACCTGCAAAGCTCTGTTGGACCATCATGCCTCCCAGACTGCAAAACCGAAATACATATTTGCATACTGTGACTCCTACACCCTAGATTCACAAACTCCTTCCGTGTCCAAGGGTGGGGAGACTCTGGAAACCTCCAAGTACAAGTCAGTATGAGTCTTTCCAAAATGTTATCCCCAGTTTGTCAGCCTCACCCACATCCCTCCTTCCTATATCTAGAGTCTTGCAGTTTCCCATTAATACAACACTGATCAGAACTAGACCAGTTATCAAGGGACAGAACCTTTCCCTTCCCTTCCCTCTGGAGGATGATTAAAAGAGGAATCTTATTCTCAGCAGATATAAACTGTTTCACTTTTGGTCTCGCCCTGCAGAGATCTATTCCCGAGGTGACTGCTGAATTCACTGGATATGAGCAATGTTCAGCATCATCGACTCAATGAGAGTTTGGTCAGTGACTACTATATCGATGTCGATCTTTTTTCTACATAATGCATACCTATGGGTTCATTTCAAAAATTACAAACAATAGCTCTAGTCTTCCAAACTACATAGTTTAGAGCATCAGTATGAATCCTGTACCAAATCATCTCTGCTGTAACGAGGAATCAGTGTTTTCCAAAAGGACTGTCAGCCCCCAAGCTTTGCAGGGCTATTTTCCAGATGTTTTTTCCCAGGCTGCAGCTATCAGTACTACCACGTAACACTGCTCTTTTATTTCCTATTTCCTCAGTTGCACAAATCCTGCCATTTATTTTGGTCTGCCTCACTGCCAGACCTATATGTTTTCTTTCCATTCTTCAGGATTTCTCACTGCTTTACTGCAGAGGCTATTTTCACAGAAGTTATGAGTTATTCCGCACTGTTCATCTCCCATGGAGGAAAACTCTACTCTAAAGGTAGGTCCCGGTGATATGTAGTCTATGTTGCTAAAACAAACAAAAGTCTTACAAAGAACACCATAAATACTCTACAATTTGACGAGGAAAAAGAATAACAGGTTTGAAAAATGGACTTTTCTATTGTGACTTAAAGGCTGTATCCACTCCCCCTCATATAATTAATACGCATGGGAGGCACTGAAAAGCCCCATTGTTCCCAACACAGCAGCATCGCAGCCAGCTAGGAAAAACAGTGAAATTCCAAACAAAGCAAATCTGGGCTCCTTTTTAATTCCTGAAAAGAAAATGCAAAACAATTATTGCTGCTCCTCTGAGCATAGTGTCTTCTATCAAGAGGTAAGTTTGGCAGCTCCTCATTGCAACCACATGGAAACTTTTCTTCTTTTAAAGCATGAACAACCCCCAGCCAAGAAGATTTCTCTCCTGAACAGTAATTCTACTGCAGGGAAACTATTTGCAAACAAATACTGTAGAAAAGCCACTCTCCAGGTGATGAATAGGAAACTTAGAAAGGTGTATCATGGTCACAGAGAGATGACATGGTCACATTTGTGACCTCTTCCTACGCTATGGATAATGGTGTATCTTACCTTCCTTGAATTGTCATGTTCCTTAGCCTCTGAGATTATGCTTGTCAGCTTTGTAATAACAAGCAAAAACAAGGGGCAAAATGCAAAAACTGTTAGTTTCAAACACACCACCTTGAACTGGAAATTAGTTTGAAAACATCCTCATCCAGAGAAGTCTAAGTCCTGCTTGCTCAGTGTAAATTACAGAAACTCTGGCCATCCCCTCATCCTTCTGTTCTGTGAAGGCACAACTGAAAAGTGAAGGAACATTTGGAAAACTTTGTGGGCAACAAGATAGTGTGTTCATAGACCTTTTTAGAAAGTCAACACCAATCTATCCTCACATTCACGGAGGACACTCAATCCATGGTTCAATCATCTTCCCAGATTTCTCATGGAGGCTTTGTCCTCACTCTTCTCGTGGCCCCCACTCAGAAGACATTAGCAGCTCATCTTGAGAAATAACCTATCACACCACCATCACCACTGTAGTCCTTGTTCTGGATTCATATAATCCAAATCAACTTCACAAGACAGAAATTGGAGTAACACCTCCTGGAAACTCACATGCTACCAGGAACTAACAGCACCGTCCTGAAGTCCTGTCCCCAGCAAAACGCATGCAAAATTCCTGCTGCCTGGCACTCAGAACTCCATGAAACCCCCGGTTCCATCCCCAACAGCATCCAAAACATGGAATCATAGAATCATTTAGGTTGGAAAAGCCCTTCAAGATCATCAAGTCCAACCATCATCCATGCCCACTAAACCATGTTCTGGAGTACCTTGTCTATGATGCTTTTTGAATACCTCCAGGGATGGTGACTCAATCGCTTCCCTGGGCAACCTGTTCCAATGACTGACAACATTTTCAGTAAAGAAATTTTTCCTAATATCCAATCTAAATAGCAACAGCAGCTGGGGACTGGGGCACCAGGATTGCTCATCCCAGCTCATACTTTCAGCTGGATATATTTTTTATTTGCCATGAACACCTTACATGGAGAAATAGTAACAAGAAAACAAACCCAGCACCTACTTGGACACCAAGTGCATCCAAGCTGGCCGTAGCTAGCCAAAGGCAGTGCTATCTTACACTTATTTATTCAGCCCACTGTCTCACTGGCCTGGTTGTCCATACAGCTTGCCATGATGGGCTGGAGTGCTCAGGCAATGCAGGAGAAAAGAGGCTATTTCTGTAAAACTTTTCCCTTCTTCACCATCCAATTATGCCTCAATGTACGCTTTTTGTGTGTACGGGGCTCTTAGTCCCTTATCCTTCCCTTGGATCTCTGCAGTCATAAAGATTGCCCCAGAACTGATGCAAGCAAAGGAGTGGGGCCTCAGGCTGTTGAATCTCTGGGATTAGAAAAAAGAAGAATGAAATGACTGTCACAGACGTAACAGTAATGAATAATGAGACAAGTATGTGATAAACTGACCTGGGTAATACCATTAAGATCAGCAGCCACACAAGATATATCACTTATCCTATTACAATCAGAATACACGTGATGAGGAAAAGCACCTATCTTTTAAACAGGGTGCTTAATTGAAAGAGAAAACCAGGCACCTCAGACAAGCAACTCAATGACAGAGACAAAGAGGTGCTGAAAGACAGAAGAGTGCCCCAACGTGAGCTGGGTTGCAAGCGCTACCCCGGAGGTGATGCTCATTCTCCAAAGCTTTGAACGCCCTGCCAGCGCTCCCCCACCACGGCATCCTCAGGGAAGGCTTTGCAAACCAGGCACACAAGAGGTTTTTTTACTGGTGTTAATGCAACTCACAGCTGCCCCTTGGCCAAAGGTGTTGAAGTGCTTCAGCCCTGATCTGCAGGCGGGAGCACCGTGCCTGCCCCAGGGTGAGGATGCTCGGCGGAGCGAGCAGCCAGCCAGCAGTGCTGATGCCTCCCTGCCACTTTTATCCAGGCTTAGACAGGCACTTTCAGTGGAGCTTTGTAGTGGAAAAGATGCTGCAGCTCTGCTGCCGTGTCCACTTATCACTGAAATCAAACAAGCTCGTTGCACTGCATGAAAGTCTCTTCTGTGCTTGGTGTGCTTGGATCATCCTTCACAGCCGCCTATGAGTTTGTGCTGCTCTATTTTTTCTGCATCAAAGTTTCTGCCTAATAAAAAAGTTGGGAATAATGAACTCACTAATGGTTTTCCTCGAGTCTTGCATACTGTGCTATGGGAGCCCTGACAGAAGCAGTGTGATGGGGCTTTCGAATCTGTCATGCTAAAACCAGCAGCAGACGTGGGAAAAGGTTGCTCGAAGTCCTTCAGTCCCAGCTTCGTAGACAATGCCGTCCTGTTTGGTCTTTATGTAAAGCTCATGGTGAAGTGTGTGTTAGGACTGGTTCTTGAAGCGTCTAATTTAAAAGCTTTACCTAGCCTGCTGTAGTTAGGGACATAAAATTATTTAGACATATGTAAATAAAAAACCCTTGGGGAACAAGGTGAGAAATGTCCCTATTCCTGACATTAGCATGTGCATGATAATGGGCTGGCAGTAAAGAATTAAACTTTTAAAGGCATTCCAGCTGGGCAAGGAGAGAGGAAATATCTTTCTTGGCAATGTCAGCAGGAGTTTTTGCTGCAGGCACAGGGAAGAAGGGAGAAGGCTGAGAACTGAGCACAAAGAGAAAGGGCAGGGTTTGATGTGAACTGCCACCTGAACAGCCGATGGTGTAAATGGCTGCAGCTGTTGATGCTTTATAATGGAAAAGATTTTCAAAAAGGGTTTGAAACCTCCCTGATTTAATGACTTCACAGTCAATATTAGCTACAAGTTGTGGTTTGCTTTTCAGCATGTGTTGGGGAGGAAGATCAGTCGTGAGTTTCAGTTTATGGTGATCAAATGTAACGTTTCCATGTTTGTGGCTTTATATCAAGGTTTTCATTTACTTTTGGCTTGAACGATTTTCACATTTTGGAACTTTAATAGAACTTATTTCTATACTTTTCCATATTTGTGCTTCTAAATTAGCCAGGCCAGCCTCCTTCTAACAATTAGAAAGTGTGATTTATTAATGCACATTACAGGTAGGTGTTGGTGCTATTACTGACTGTGTGCTAAGATCCCTATGCCAGTTAACCCAAGACTGAGCAAGCCAATCAAACAAGCTTTTTTTGGGTACCATATTTGTTTTTAAACACTAAACCCCAGAATAACGTCCGCAGCAGCAACAGGGCAGCAGCTTGGCTTGCCTTTTCTGAAGCCACATCCAAGTCATAGGGGTACGGGTGATAAGCTAAGACACCAACATGCTCCCAAGTGCTGGGAGAGGCTCCGGTACAAACACATTCACACACTCTGGCAGATCTGCACCCAGGCCAGCTCCCACCGCCTGCTTGAACCATGGAAAGAAGAGGCATTTGAGCCATTCCCCGGCTTTCTTCATCACAGATGCCACTGGCTGCCATCGCTCTGTGCGCAGGATCAGCAACGTCCTTAAAGCCAGACACAAACACACGGTATGATTTGGAAATATTTGCAGCAATTGTCACAGTTATAGAAACAAAGATCCTCTTTGAACTGTTCTAAACCAGATGTGGACAGTCCATTAATTCTCAGCCTAATGAACTGTTAGATAAAATCTTCTTTATTGAAACTCCCTATTCATTTTTTCATGCTGAACTGAGTGCGACCAGCTGAGTCTGGAGGGTGACCCTGCAGCTGAGGTCTTATACCCTCCCCGAGTTCACATCACCGCTCTTCCAGCACAGGAGCATTCCTGGATTGTCTCTCTGAGGCCACTTCTTACACTGGATCAGAAACATAAGTCCGTTAGATCATAAACGCATAGACTGTAAGGTAAGGGGCACGTGCAACTCATTTAATCTAGCTGGGTACAGACAGGTCAGCGTTCATCCGGTTACATTTTTCTGAGACCATCAACTTCTCTTGCTGCTGTGTAGATCCTGATGGATGTCATGCTCATTCTGAACCTGAAGGCATCTGGAGAGGAAGCATCTAGCTCTTCCCTCGGTAGGGACATCCAAGCTCAGCCACACTTGCAGCTAAAGCAGGTCTTATTTGCAGATTGAATTTGTCGGCTTTCCCACTAAACCGCTGGTTCCTCTCTGCCTTTCCCTGCCAGAATGAAGCACTCTTTCATAGACAAGATCATCAAGACCTTCCCACAAGGGTGCCTGTGGGATATATTCAAGCCACCTCAGTCATCTTCTCAATAAATTACAAGACTGAGTTCTTTAATGCGTTCATTTAAGGCACATTCTTCAGACCCCAGAGCGTTTTGTGGCTATGCACTGCACCTTCTTCCCTTCTGAGCAGGTGGACATTAAACCCAGATGGGGTTGGTCTCAGCAGCCCTACATGCAAAGGGGGCAGAAGGAAGGCAACTGCTACCCATGATTTCCACGCAATGCCTGCATTTCCCACAGCATCAAACCCGCGGTTTGTCCCCTGTCTCCCAAACCAAGATGCAGCCCCTTGTCCTGTAAAGCCAGCCCGCCTGTCCTGCTCCAGCCAGAGACGCTTGCGTGTGCATAAGTACACCCGCTTTTGTTTTGAATGGGCCCATGCATGATCCATATTCCTCCATCTTACTGACTCCTATTCAGCGTTAGCTCAGCGTTAGCTACCACAGTTTTGGTAGATTTTTCTATTCATTTTAATCAACAGTAGTGTCCTTCAAAATGATTGATTCAAATGCTAGGGAGGCCCTGCAGAGTCTCACTGCAAACATTTCACTGCAAACACAGTGATGATTTCTAACATGCAGTTATTCCCTTTCATTGCTTTTAATCCATTTAACTTCTGCTTTCATAACTTCTTACTCAATACATTGGAGGATTTTACGTTGAAGTTAAGGCTTTTGGAAAATCTCTGTGCATTACACAGGTCAGTAGCTTTCTTCAGTTTTACAAACTTCTGTAATATCTCTCTTCTCCCAAGTAACAGGTAATAGGACAAGAGGAAACTGCCTCAATTTGCACCAGGGGAGGTTTAGATTGGATATTAGGTAAAAATTCTTCTCTGAAAGGGTTATCAAGCATCGGAACAGGCTGCCCAGGGAAATGGTACCTGGAGGTATTTAAAAAGACCTGTAGACGTGGCACTTAGGGACATGGTTTAGTGGTGGACTTGGCAGTGCGAGGTTAAGGGTTGGACTCGATGATCTTAAAGGTCTTTTCCAACCTAAATAATTGTATGATTCTATTCTATGACGATAACAACAGCAATTTAAACTTCCAGAGTATCATTCCGGAGTTATCACAACTTTATTTCCTTTTTTTTGGGTGGGTTGGTTGGTTTTTAACCCTCGTTTTGTCTGCCATTTTAATTCTTTGGTGGTTTTAAAGAAATGCCCTCATTAAAGGACTTACAGCCTTGGGAGTTATGAACACGAATTATCTAGGAAACTGGATGGGTCTGCCAGGTGCAAGCACAGCAGATATCCCAAATCCAATGTTGGCACGGGTCAGGCAGTGCCAGTAACCCAGTACTGCTGCAGCACACAGTCACTCCAGCCTGAGGCTCCCCATCCACCAGGACTTGTCCCAGCCCCAAGCTAGTAAACCTTATTTCTCTGCTCGCCCCAAGGCTTCGCTGCTCTCAGACACGAGGTGACTGATGCCCCCCAGTCCTAACTCAAGGACGACATGGAGCCGGCCCGGCAGCGTCTGCCTGCGATGCCCAAATCCTGGCACACATCTCGGATGCCAGGGCTCACCCGCTGCTACACCGAGCAGGCAGACGGGGGAACGACTTGGGGTTTACCACCATCCCAGGGAGTAGGGGGTATCCCCACTATTCATTTGGAAAAAACAGTAGGCAAATGATTTTCAGGAAGAAATGTGATTTTCAAGTCAATGAGGCATTTAATCTGTAAAGCCCTCTGATACAATATTATCTCCATGGGGAAATGGAGGCTTAGATAAGTTAAGTGGTTGCTTGAAAGGTCATGCGGTAAGTCATTGTAAACTAGGATTAAGCTCTGTGTTTCTTACTAGCTGGTGCTTCACCACTGGAAAATGTCACCTCAGAGGGGAAGTTTCAATGAAGTACACACATAGTTATATTGCTTTTGCACTGAGAAACTGAGTTGTCACGATCTGGTTGCCTGGCTCACATCCCTGAGCAATCTAGCTGAGAGGGCTGCTGCCAGCAGGACTCTGCCCAACAGGGAGAAAAGCCTTGTCTGCACCGTGGATACACGTCCAAGGCGAAAACCCCCTCCTTGTTTGTTTTACACCTTCCAACACCTTGGAATAAGTCTTGTAGAAAATGGATTAAGACAAAAGGGAACTCCCTGGTCACATCTCCAGCAACACTTCTTACAGGCAGCCAGGCAGTGAATACCAAGTCCAGAGTAAGACAAAGCACCTCCTGCCCCCCCAGATGAAGAAACCCACAGATCTCCCAGAGGAGCTGAAGCTCCTCGCACAAGAAACCTCAAACCTCCCTGCACATGTCCCAGCCAGAGAATTGCCAGCGCCCAGAGCAGTGCGTTGCAAGCCAGGGATCATGACGCTCCCATTTTGGTTTGCAACAGATTTCAAAGAGGATCTCATAACATTAGAAAAAGCAGTTAATGGTCAAGAGGAAGAGGGCAAGTGCTGAATTAATCTGAAGTCAAGAAATAGAATCATAGCTCATTCCCTGCCTTGGAGGAACCGAGATGCCTGTCCAAGGACAACATGAAAACAGGCCAGTCAAAGGGAATGACACACTCGAAACATTTGAGATGCACTGAAAATCTGCGCTTTGACAGCACGGGAGCTGGCGTCCTGGCAGCATGATGCCCCAGAGCAAAACTGCTCGGGGGCTCGGTCCTCCCCCATGCAAGGAAGTCGTGCTGCTCTGGGAAGCAAACTTCTCCAGGAGCATCCCTGCCCAGAGCCCCTTTCCGAGGGCAGGGGGGCCCTCCAGCAAGGGGCGAGGGGTGGGAAGGGGGCAGCCCCTCTTGGGGGCTGCTCTCAGAGGAGCACTTGCTTTACTGCAGGAACTGCTACCCCATGCAGGATTTTAAACAGCCTTTAAATAGCCTTACTAGTGCCTTGCCTGGTTGATGGATGTGGAAGTGATCCCGGTGACACAGACACATCAGCATTTAATGTCAAGCTAATTACTGACAAGCCTTTCCTATTCATAGGTGTATTTTAAAGACACGCGCTGTGATGAGACAAGAAAGCAGAAGACATGAGCTGGAGGGAAGCGAAGGGAATGCGTGTGATCAAACACATGAGCAAAAAAATTAAATATCAAAAGTTGTTATGTCTCTTCTTCCTGTTTTGCAATCCAGGGTTTGAGGTTGGGGGTTTTTGATCATTTTAAAAAATTGAATTTTCAAATAAACCTTTCTGGAGCCTGAAATGATGCACGCTTCATACATAACCTTGCAGGGGGAAGGGGAAGGGAATTATTTTAAATGAGGAAATTTGCCTTCAAGTCCTTGTGCTTCATAGAAATATTGTGCCTACATACTTACATACTTTTGTTTTACTTGTGGTAGCCCTAATTTTAACTGGAAGTGTGGTAATCCTCCTACATATACCTGTATTGTACTCTGAAAGGAGATTATAATGTATTATAGAGATATCCTTTTCTAAGATACATCTTTTGCCAGTAACATAAATGAGAAATAAATATTTGTGAGTTCTATACCCAGCCTAATTATGGCTCTTCACAGTAACTTTTTGATTCAAGAACAACTAAACTACAGGGGTGGGAGCACGGAATGACATCAGCCCAGATCTCAGGAACTGCCCCCAAAAGAAGGACCCCCCCACCTCGCAGAGCCCCGCAGGCTGGGCAGAGAGCAGGCGGCAGGGGTGTGCGGGCAGCCCCCTCCCTCCCTTCCCATGTCCCCTCGTTATCCTTGTGATGTACTGCCAGCTTCC
>JAOBAS010000037.1:22250861-22272574 GCA_025311575.1 Elanoides forficatus | reverse complement strand
CTGAAGTTACCTGACTCAGCCCCAAACCCACGGCCAAGGGGCTAAAACTGGAAGCACACGTAAGCCCCAGCGCCTTCCTCCTGCTTGCAACTGTCATGTGCAGATCCTTGTACAGCAAGTTATAATACAGGAGCTAAACGGTATCACAAAATGTCCACAACAGAGCATTTTGAATGGCTTAGATGCACTTTAATAGGGAAAGCTAATATCTTGTAATCTTTAAGTTACTGCTGTAATTGCTACCAGTCTCAATTGGCTACCGGTAATTATCCTTGCCTTCTCTTAAACACTTTGGCTTCTACAAGGTCAGTGCTTCTCCATACCAGCAATGAGACAGGGTTTTGCACTGCAGCTCTCTTAATCAAGTGGTTGTACTTTGCAATTGAAAATACGGCGATAATCTCGGCCTGAACCTGGACGCAGGTCCCCTGGAGTGTGGCTGTTCGAGCCGTGGTGCTGAGCTGGCCATAACGTCTCTGTAATGCAGGGAAGCAGGGATTTGGAAATTTCCAGGATTCTGGCTTCAGGCTGCTCCAGCAATCAAAGAAACTTCTAGCATACTCTCCCCAGTGTTTCTTCTTTCTGTCTTTAACACACTCCTGGTATGTTTTAACTCACGCGTGGGCCAGGTAAATTAAAGCCCGTGATCTGTTTGAGTAGTGCATGCAAGCAGCACGCTTGCAAAGCGAGGGCGAGGGAAGGGCACCGCGGCAAACCACGCAGCCTGTCCCAGTGAACCCCGTGCCAGCGCCTGTCGGCGCAGATCATCTGCCTTTTCATTACTCACCGTGTTATCAGAGCCACGGAAACGACGAGGCAGCGGCTTACCGCTGCCCGAAGCGGTTGGTTACGTACAGCACGGAGCCGGTAGACCTCGGCTGGGCTGCGGCTGCTGGCCGTGCCGCGGGAGCGCTCCCGCCAGCCCTGCCAGCTCCTCTGAACGGACGTCACTGAAGTGACGGGACAGCTTGCCTCGTCAGCAGGTTTGGGTAACGGAGGGTAGCTGTTACGCTCCCCAAATCCCGGAGTACACAAAGGAATAACGCTCTCAGCCGAAAAACTATAAGGAAGTCAGTTTGGATCAAGCAGAGAATCAGAACTGGGGTTTGTCTTCCCTAACTTAAATCTGAGTAAAAGAGAGGTAGACGAAGGGCTGAGAGTACTCGAGCGGCAGCCCCATCCTCACACAGCTGGCAGGGACACGTGGCACTGGCCAGCCCAGTGCTCCCAGTGCTGGGAACACCAGTCGCTTCACCTGAGCAGACCCAGGCCCAGGGCTCGATGCAGCCCACGTCCTGAGCTCACCCTGCTGCCTCTGCCTCCAGCTTTGGGTACGGACCCTGGCACTTGCCGTCTGCCAGGAAGGGTCTGTAAAGTGCCTTAAGCACTTGAGGGGGGGAAACAGCAGGGGAACCACCTGCCCCAGTGGAGAAACACTTCAAACCCTTTAATGACCTTACCAGGCATGCCCTGCCCACGCTCCTCCCCTTATCCACGCACAATATACAGAATATTGCTCTTTGCCCTAAACTGTAAATCACGTAAGAACATGTCATGTCAGTCTTTGCAGCGTGGCTCAAGCAGGGAAGGGGAGCGTAGAGTACTGAAGTACCCTCGAGCTACCTCTTGAGACACGAAGCCATGCACAAGTTATCCTCCCCTATGCTGAAAGGAAGAGCAGGAAAAGCTCAAAAGCAAAGCTGTCACCAGATCTCAGAGAGCAAGCTTTGCTCCGGAGATCGCAGCCAGGGGGGCAAATTAATGCCTTACCTAGGCAACTTAATGCCCACTGGCAAAGTAACAGAAAAGGAATTGAAAAGGAATGGAAGCAATACATAAGCTTGTAAAAATTATCAGACATACCCTTTTAATTCAAAACTCTAAACCAAAGAATTCCCAAATTCTGATGGTCTTCATAGAGAGAAAGTGAAGGTAATTCCTTAAGTATGTCTATCTCAGGAAGCAAAAATAGTTGTAAAAACTAAAATAAGAAAGTAGAACAAGATACCTGTGGAGCCAAGGAGTTCTCAGTATAATTTAGAATAAAACCTTGCAAGCTATACTTGGAAGCCCCTTTAATGTAATAAAGAATAAACAAAAAAAGGCCTAAAGTATATTGCATTAAACATCACGTTGTTCAAATCAGTTCTGAAAGTCTGAGAACAGCACCAATCACTTCTACTTGGTGGTTCATGCTCATGGTACTCAAGGTTCATTGAGTAGCTCAAGTCATCACCGACAGTTCATCAAGGCCTTTAAAT
This sequence comes from Elanoides forficatus, assembly GCA_025311575.1. Lineage (NCBI taxonomy): Eukaryota > Metazoa > Chordata > Aves > Accipitriformes > Accipitridae > Elanoides > Elanoides forficatus. Next base: position 22,270,313 of record JAOBAS010000037.1, on the reverse strand, counting down.
TTATCATTATTTTGAAAGCCTTTTAAAAACTAGAGATAAGCAGAGTACTTTTTCAGCCTCCCAGACCTCCCTTTAGTGGAAAGGAAAGGAACATTGCTGCTGTAACTCAGTGTCATCGCCAGAATTAAGTGGGCACTTCTTCCTGCATTAGTTTTCATGGAGGTAGCGTTTGCAGTTCTGTTTTCCCTATAGATCAAAATGTTCTTTTGTAGTCATTGTTTTTATTAAAAAAATCTTTATTGAAATCTTACTTTCTATTTTTTAGTGAGTAAAATTACTGTCTCTGCACTCTCCATTTTAAAAATAAATGTCCTCTCCAGACATTTGCATTTGTTCCCACAGGTTTCAACCAAAGCACTTTAGCTTGAGCGTATATGAAGCTGCTGCTATTTTAACCTAGTAATTATCATATAAAATGCTTCCTGACCACAAACAACAGTGTAAAGACATCTTTCACATGGGAGCTCACCTCCAAGAGAAAGCGGCAATGAATACTTCCAAAGACAACTCCTTTGGATGATTTATTATCCGTCACCTATGAAGCCTGTGCACTGTGCTGCTGACGGGCACTTGAGGAGTCTCATCTTCATTCACTAACATAACCAAAATAACCAACGCAAGTTTTTAAAAACAAAACCCCTCCGTCTAAGGATCTAACAGCTCAGAACTAACATCCTCCTGCCACAAGCACTTCTCGTGGTCCCTTTCACAGTGCGTGGAAGGAAAGCTGAGCTGTGCTGCCTGCCCGGGGGATGCTGGTGGCACCGGTCGCTCCTCCCGGGGCAGCACTTTGCACCTGCCCTGGCTGAGCTCCCCTCCGCCCGCATCCCTCTGAGCATCCTCACTGCTCTGGGTCATCTGCAACATCCAGCAACAGAGATATTCCAGTTACAAGATGTGTCCTCTGCTGCTGCCCCAAAATACAAAGGTAGTGCTTCCTCGCAGCGTGCTCTGCTCCCTTCAGACGGACAGAGGGAGCTGGTCTGGGAGGAAGAGGAGAGACACTGGCAGTCACACGCACTGCAGTCATTTTGGTGTGTTTCTGCCAAACTACTGAAACAAATGTCTTCATGGAAAGATCGGATTTTTGTCAAAATAGTATGGTTGGAGTAGAAGATCTTTGAACTACTTTCTCAGTAATCAAGTAGGTCCTGATGTCCTGATGTGTATTATCATTATTATTGTTGTTGTTGATGTTTTAAAGCGTGTGTTGTACTGATTTAAATTCACTCTTGATTTTGCCTTTTTTTTTTTTTTTTTTTAATTCACTCTTGCTTTTGCGTAATTTGGCTCTGAAAGACAACAGGCTGGTGTAGCAGCACTGAGGAGGTCTCTCTGAGAGTCTAGATGGAGAATCCAACCATCAGAAATTCATTCCTTCAAAGGAGATGTGCCATCCAATGGTGACCTCATCTCAGAAGGGTTCTTCCTTACTCAGAGAGCAGATATGTCTTTCAAGCCTATTCTCTCAGTTTACACCCTGCACTATCATAGGAAACTCCAGGACCACAAGAGCAATTTCAGGAATCCTGAAATGCCTTGGGTTGGTCTCTGAACAGACAAACCTCCAGCTTTATCACAACTTAGCAAAATATGTTGCACTGCAACAGTGCTGCAGCAGCACCAGTGCCTTAGTTTTGTTCCTGACCCAAAGGTTTAACTTCCCAGCTTGGCCCCAGACCTGCTCCATCCCTGGGCACCAGTCTGGAGAACAAGGCTGGGGGACAGCCCACCCCTGCCACTGCTCGACCTTGCCTTTGCTCAAGACCAAGCCTTGCAGCAGGAAATCACAGGAGAAATGCTGGGGTGGAGATCCAACGAGCCTAAGAGCGAGTGCAGTAGATTCTCATACAGAACCTATTCCTCAGTGTGATAACATTAAAAACAGAGATAAAAGACCATATGGGTAGTGACAGATGATATTACACAACATGCTCATATCTGCATTTTTAGTCTCTGAAACAAGTAGCTATGTTGGGATATTTCGATTTTCAGCATGAGATAGCAGAAAGGCCGACCTGGTCCTTTGTTTTTCCTGTTTCACTACTTCCATTATTTTATTATGTAAGAGTTTTGAGGTGAATAACTGGCTAGTTTGTCTGTCTATACCGAGTTTTAGATTTTCACCTGTAGGCGAAATCTCCCTCCCTTCCTCCCTTTGGCATTTTCTTTACCTCTGCAATTCAAGTGCCCTTTCAAGTTCTTTCTAATGGATTTATTAAACGAATCAATTAGAGAAAGAACACTGAAGTACTTTTGCGTAGATTAGTATTTTATGTTTGATATACTCAGTCATATCTTAGTAATTATTGCCATTTAATATTTATTTAATGTATGTGCTATGCTGCTTCAGTGAGGAACTTGCAGAATACAACATCCTTTTCTCATTTTCCCTCAAGCTACTTAACTAGCAAGCTCTGAACATCCAGACAATGGAAAATAACAGAAAAAGTTTCTTTCTTTAAATTAAGTAGTGTTGCCACCTTGTCTCGTAAGGGAGTGGCTGCTGCTGAAACGCACAGCTTCCCGTTTCGTTCCCTGTTGATCAGCTCCTGAGCCCAGCTGCACTTTTGGGCACACTCTGATCTTTGCAGTGCAAGGAGCCGCTCCTCGGCTTTGAAGACCGATAACCACCGCTTACACAGAGGAGAAGGGGATGTGTGACCTGGGCTGGCCGCGACATCTCCTCCGGCCTGAATAGCTGACCTGCCGAGGCTTTGAACAGCCAAGGACTCTGAGTTTTGCTGCCTAGAAGTGAAGGGCTTTGTCATTTTAAGGAGACAGGGTTACAACAGTAGACTTGTAAGGCTGCAGCTGGCGGTTCGGCTGAAGTACCAGCACGGCTTTGCTCTGGCCGTGCCTCTGACCTCTCTGCCACTGCCTCGTCCACACCGCTCGCCTCTGGGACTGGGAACGGTCGGCCGGAGCTGGGAACTGGCACAGCCAAGTGAAACTCTGCAGCTGTGATGAACGACACATGATCTTTAATGTCAGCTCACTTCATTAAATAACTGCTGCTTTTCCTGGGAGAATTGAATGAAGCCGTTACTTGCCTTTGCAATCTAACCTTTCACCAGCAAATGATCTCTAACCAGATCCACATCTTCAAAGTTCTAATAGATGGAAAAAACACAGATGGGTTTGGCTTTCCAGTTTCTCCCAGTTCATCCACGCATGCTACATGTTGAATTGATAAACCTTCAGGAAAAGTATTAAAAATAGATAAGTGAAAAAGTAACAATTTTGTTCAAAACAATTCCCTTCAAAATACTTTTACCTGAAAAGACTCTGGTAAGCCCTAGCTTAATTTAAAGTTTAGCTCCTTACTTGAAGATGCAGTTGGCTTAATTATCCAAGTATCAGCAAAATGAAAATGTTTTTTTAAAAATATTTAATTGGACTGGGAGCTCACTACATGATGGAATACGTGAAAGTAAAATCAAGCTTCCTTTTGTGACTAAAGTATCAGCAAAATAGCCCCCCCAAAAATCCAAAACCTAGGAATCCGACTCCTGAGAATAGGAAAAGAATCAGTTCCTATTTCTCAAATACAGTACTTCAGTTAAAAAAGATAAATTAAAATATTGCCTGTTAGCAGGACACACTGAAGACAGTATGTGCTTTGCAAAATCATCATGTGAAAGCTGATCCACAGCATTTGCTGAAGAAAGTGGCTTTTCCTTATGTTCCTTGCCTGTTCTCATTTATAGAGGTGGCAGACAAATAAGACTAGCCCGGCACTAACAGCAGCATTTACAGAGGAAAGGTCCAATTCCCGTCGGCCACTGACTGGTTTGTTTGTCCTTTGTGGTGACCTCCCACGAAAAGCTTTTGTCCTTGGAGCACCAGGGTTCAGAAAACCCTCTTGTTAAAACGGGCACCTCCAGCCAGGCTCGAGCCCCTCGTCCCCTTGCTGGCGGGAGCAGGAGGCTGCTGCAGCTCAGAAACATCGCACCGCCGAGCCAGGGGCAAAGCAGGGAAGGGACGGGGGGGTCCCCGCTCCAGTGGGACATATGGGCAGCGGCTGGGGCTTGGGGTGCAGGCAAGGGACCGCAGCAGCTGGGACTGCACTCGTTCCGTGCGTGAAAGGTTGCTGCGTGAAGGAGGACAAATTCACCTCTGCATCCTCTGGGAAATGGCAAAGCGACATAAGGTTGAGTGAAAGCAAAGGATTTAGGCTGGATTTCAGGGACAATGCTAGGGCCAGTGGAGTGCTCGAGCAGGCCGGCCAAGGAGCGGCAAAATCCTCATCTGTTTTCTGCAGGGGGTTGGTTTGGTTTGTGTTGGGTTTTGTTTGGTGGTTTGTTTGTGTAGCTTTGACTAATACCAGCCAGAGAGGCTCAGCTGCACAGGCACATTTTCACAGCTTAATAAGTTACCAGAGATGTCAAATAGGAACTTTTCATGGGTCCTTTCCTGGCCTTTGGCAGTCTGAGCTAATTAAGCGGATCTTAATCCGTTCAGTTAGGCTAAGCTAAGTTACATGGCTTTGCCCTTCTGAGGGTCCGTGACACACGCCTCAACTGCTGCTGTGCTCCAAGCAGGGCGACCTGACCTAGCGCCTGCGCTGCTGAGCTCGAGTCAGCGCAAAGGGATGGCCCAGACTTGCCACCCTTGATCACTCCCAGCCACACGCTTCTGCGACGAAGGGAAGCAGCACCACGGGTAACCCACAGCGCACACAAACGCGTGCAGCCGGCCAGCGCCGCGGCTGCCACACTTCTGTCGCTCGGCCCTGCGGCCCTAGAACCACCAACTGTTCTGCCTCGTCTTTCCACACCAAGGAGGTAACTAAGCCATGGGAACATGAGGAACCACAGCCGGCGGTGGGTCCCACCAGGAGACATGGCATCCGTCTACCAACGGCAACAATAGTAGCACTGACCTGGTGCCTGCCTTTCCCCTAAAATTTGTATTTTTGGTGAAAAGTCAAAGAAGATGGTGTCTTGTTCTGTCTTTAATAGTTTGACAAATTAACAATGGACTAATTTCCATCTTGGTTTTTTCCCCCCGAAACTTCAGTTTCGGCTACTTTGTGCATCATTTTATGTTATTTATATTAGCACAGTTTTGTACCATTCTGGGAATAGTGGCAAGAAGCTGTTTGTAGGCAAAGAAAGAGTAAAAGGAATTCAACAGATGAGACATAATTATTGCACCTTTCCCAGAACTGAAGCATGCTACTGATGTATTTTTGGAACATATTAAAGTGAGAGTAGAGTGGGAAAAGAAAAGTGACGAGAGAGATATAAAAAGAATATTACTAGACAGGAGTGCAACCATTTAGTCATATTGCCTCACATTTATCATCTCTTAGCTATATCTATATTAAACATAGTTAAGTTAAACCATGCAAAACTAAACTCAAATACTCACTGAGAACACCATGGTTAAAATAAATAATAAGAGACAATATTTTGATGTGTACACCAATGTGGGAATAAGGAATAGCCTAAGTACCACTTTACAAAAGAAGATTAAAAATTAAAATGGAGTAAATGTAAATACGGGAGCTCTAAGGGCTGATTAATACAAACCATACAGATAGAGAGGTGAGGAAATACGACCATGCAACTTTCATCTATTTAATAGCCCTGTGCCTCTGCTCTGTGTGGTGTTGCCCATTGCATCTTTACTGCCCGTGCACGGCGGAGCCCTCGCTGCAGGAATCCCTTCCCTCCTCTGCCCAAAGCCAGCACAGCCTGGCAGACGGGGACCTCCGGGGCGCTCAGGTCCCCCCACCTGCCCCACAGGCAACCAGGCTGCAGCTCTCCGCTGGAAAGTTTCCCCTAAATCACCTGCTTTCTGCTGTGCAATGGAAACCACCTCCTTACTCCTCTTTTCCAATAAGCAATCTTGGTGTTTGGGACATTGAATTCTAAGGGTCATCCTTTCCAGTGGAAAATTATACACTGAAATCCATTTACTGCACTGCGGGTCTGTTATCATCATTACTAACAAGAATTTCTTCTGTACAAGACAACATTAAAAAATTACCTGGGGATAAGCTCTAACATAACTGCAATTACAAATATCTCATTTGTTTTCTTTTATAGGCAGCTTTAAGAAGAATACTTTGGGCTGATTCATTTATTTAATTTCTGGTTTAGTTTTAAAAGTATATTTCTTGTCCCAATCTAATGATAGTATGACATAAGGTCCAGGTTATCAGAGACAGAAGCGATGGCAAGTCTCACAAGTACTTAACTGCATATAACACCCCTTCTTGCCAGGCTCTCATTTTTGGAATTGCATTCAAAACTTAAAACTGCAGTTTAAACCACAAATTAAAAATTTTAAGGTTTGAAAAACATTGTACCAGGAAAAAAAGATTATAACATATTAAAATTGTTGTCTGACTGAGAAGCACTTTGGATTCATGGGATTAGAAAGTTATTTTTTAGTATCAGTGTATTTTTTTCCAAACTACCAGATTTGAAAATCTTACTTCCTATAGCATAGGCCAAATATTTAATAATTTAAAAATCAAGAGATGAACGTGAGTCCTGTCTCCATTGCAGAGCCTTTGAGTTATTTTGCTAAGAAATATCTGATGCATTCTCAGGAGAAAGGCACTGTGCGGGAAGACATTGGTTTGTCATCACTACAGTTTTCAATAACCTGCCTGAGACGGTAGCTGCTTTTCCATAATGCCCATTAATTAACTAAATTAGTTGTAGGCCAGATTACGAAGCCAAGCTGTATTTCTCAGGACGTGCATGCATGAAGACACGCGACCTCATCTGCTGGCTGGGACAGGTGGGGCAGCATCCTGCATCCCACATCCTGCATCCCGCATCCCGCATCCTGCATCCCGCATCCTGCATCCTGCATCCAGCATCCTGCATCCCACCCGGGCACCGCAGCCTGGACAGGGGCTCCCGCGCCCAGGTGAGCTGCACCCAGTGGCACCAGTTGGCTTTGCTGCTGCCTCTCCTTCATCTTTTCGAGGACTTTTTAGCTCAGATATGCTACACGGCCACTGAAAATGAAAGTTTGGGGAAAATTTTATACAGAGAGGTTTCTCTCTCCAGTGAAATAACCCGCTCTCTCTCTCAATGCATCCATGAACGGCACAAACACAAAGGGCATGATGATCCATGTGGTACCTTCCACTATGGCCTGTCTCACATCCAAGCGAAGTCTAGCCGGGGGATTTTCGAGGCGTGCTCCTAACTGGTTGCAGGACACAAATCAAAATGGCATTTCAGCAGCTGGGATAGTCTGAGAAAGGCCCAGGAGGCCTCAAAGCCAAATTCTGTTTGCACTAGCAAATTTAAAGAAGTAAAAAGAGTTCAGGTTAATTAACTTCAGAGCAGTGGGGTGCTGCAAGAGTACAAGTCATGCTGGAGGCAGAGGAGAGGGCACGGGAACCCCGGGGGGGTCCTGCTGCCAGCCCCCTCCCCAGGGCACGGCCAGAGCTGGGCTTTCACTCTGGCCCTCCGCAGCCAATTCCACATCCTGCATCTCTCTAGAGATGCTACAGCCAGGTCCCGGCCTATCGATATCATAAGTGCGGCTAGAAGAACAAAGGAAAAAAAATAATAAATAGAATACCTGTTTGAAAACTACCTGGTCTGGGAAACCCTGTAACTTCAAGTCTGGATCTGAAGTTAATTTAATTCTCCACAGCAGTCAGTAAAAACCCAGATTATATCTGTTATTCTTAACTGGTTTGCGATGTTCATCTTCTCATCAAATGTCATTGAGAAGAGTTGGAGCAAAAAAAGGGAGTATCGACATCTTGGTCTGCCTAATTACTGCTGCAGTGCAGAGGGCAGAGTGCACTTTCCTCCCTGCTATCTCATGGCACAAAGTGTTTAGATAAGAGCCAGGGTGGATTATTAGACTGTACAAAATGCTTGGTGGTTTTGAACTCCTATTCAATAGAAGTTACAAATACTTCTTCAGGCAACGGTAATCCCCATACAGGCGATTCTGGAGGAGCCCCGTGTGCTGTGGGCCTCCTCTCCTGTTTATGCATGCCCACCAGGACTTGATGCTGCTCTGAACAAGCAAAGAAATCAATACAACACTGTATCCACTCTGACACTGAACTGTGCAGCAGCATGCTAAAAACAGGAAAGAAAAAAGGAAAAAAAAAATCTAAATATCATGCCTGGAAAAAGTTATAGGGGTATTTTGTGCCCTACAATTGGGAGACTCCCGAAACACCTCTCTCCATCTCAGTATGGTTAGCTGAGCACTAACACATACTTTGTTATTCAGTGCTATTTGTTTCGCTCTTTGCTTTCTATAGAAGTAGCATGGATCACCCAGAACAAAAGAAACTCAAGATGAAGAAATTGGCATCTTCTTATAAACTCTGGGGAGCAGTTACTTATATTTAAAATACAGCTAACCTTGGGCTAGAGCACGTTGCAAAAGCAAATCAGCAGTAACGGGGTCTGCGGTAATGCAAACACACTTTCTGCGCCGGATCCCCGCACGGCTGCCTCCCCCCCCGCTGCCCCGTGGGCCACCAGCAGCATGTCCGCCGGCGGAGGACAGCGATTGTCTGAAGCTTTTTGGCTTCCTGTGGGTGCAGGATGAGTCTGTGCTGTCACTAACGATACGAATCAATCTAACGTGGATGTCACCAGCTTTTCTTCATAACTGTCACTCTCCTGTTCTGTGCTCCCCGGCTGCGGTGCTCCAGGAGACTGATGTCAGGAAAATTTGACGACAAAGCAAGAACATTATTCCTTCTTTAGAAAATGCAGATGACTCGGAAAGATGAAGTGAAACTCAGCAAAAAAAACAAAAAAAAACCAAAAAAACCAAACAAACAAAAAACCCCAATGCCAAACTTGAAAAGGTAGTTTAGAAACAAGCCTGACCCCTCCCAGCCCTGTTCCTTTGATCAGTCCGATGAGAAGAGCTGCGCAGGGTCTGCCTCTTCTCCCGTGAGCGCGCCCGGCTTCTCGCTCATAAATCCAGAAAGGAGTAGAAAGGTTTCTGACTGAAGCCACACGAGAGAGAAGCTGCTCAGGCTGCTCTGCAGTTTCAGCCTGTATTTTCTACACAGGCACTTACAGGAATTGCTAAGGACAGCATTTCCAAACTCACTTGTCTAATTTTGGGTTGTGAATATTATTCTCCCGTATCTGAATTGGCTGATATTTAAAGGTGCAACTCCGAGATCTACCAGAGCATCTGTTGCACAGGGGAGAGGAAGAGCAAGAAGATATTAGAGAAGGAATAAAGAGAAGAGTCAGATAAATCATCAGAAATTACTTATGAATTCAGGTGTACAGGTGCTATGCAGACCCACAACACAGCATATACGTGAACGAAGGAGAATCAACCGCAGAACAAGAGGCGGTCGCTCAGCACAAGGAGGCCGTGGCCTGATTGTATTTGTCAGATGCAAACAGAGTGAAGAACAACGCAGCGATGCACATATAGCAATCCAGAAGGGCCTGGTATGAGACACAAAGGTTTAAAGAAAACACTTTGTTGTCAATATTAGAGTGATAATTATGATCTGTTTAAGAACAGCTCTAACAAGCTTTTGTGCTCAAGAGTCTCTCAGCCAAGAAACCAGCCCTACGCTCTGGATATGAAGGGAAGGGAAGGAAAATATAAAATTATGTGTAAACCCAGAAATTCTGAGGAAGTTCAATAAGAGAAGATATACCGGAAAAGCCTCTGCCAAAAGAGACCATACTATGTGCTTTATTTTAAAAGTTCATCAGGGATCTTGAAAACCATATTCATCAATACACAGACAGAAACAGTACAATTGTTAAGAAGACTAAAATCAGTATTGCTATGCATTTCTCCTTAGCGTTCGAAGAGATCTCGTAACAGCTGGTAGGCTACTTACCCTTTTCTACAGTTACTGAGAAGGCTGCTAAACAGCATCTATGAAAAGAAAGTACTTTTAAACTATTAGGAAATAACAGAAAAAATGGGATAGCAGAGAAATCTGAAAGAGAGAGAAAACCAGCCCTCTTGCTATCTTCAGAGGATGACAAAAATTATCTATAAAATGTAGTTTCTTGTTGATCTGAGTAAAATTGATTAAAGTAATGGAAAGGCTAAAAATTTAGCTAAATAATTCTTTTGAATAATACAATAAGTGACAGTTAACACTAGTTTGTGGTAACTAATTGCAGTAGAAATAACCTAAATTCTTTCTTGATTGAAGAAGGTTACACCTTTTGATGATAGGTGAAACAGTACTGACATAATATACTTGAGTCAATACCATGCAGTTTCTTAACTAAGAAAGTAGAAAAATACAAAATCAATACAATGGTCTTGAAACAATTAAATGCTATCTCAGTGATTGGTCTCAGGGTGGAAAGCACACCGAACAATCTCATCTCTGCAGGAATTGATGGTTAGCTCTAGGCTGCCAAGCACTTTAATCATTGGCTTGGAAGAAAACATAAAATCAGTACTGATCAGATTTCCAGAAGACAACAGAATTGGAGGAATGGTAAATAAGTAAAACTTATTTCACTAATGCGATGTAATGCGAATCTTATGACAATTAAGTAATAATCCTTCCACCACTTTTAAATGTCTGGCCAGACTCCTACGAATAAAAAGTATACATCAGACTTGCAGGAAAAACCTTCTATTCAGTGTTCATCTTGTGACCAAATAAAACAAAAGAAAAAAAAAATGTTTTTATGACTGCTTTCAATAAAAATGAGAAATTGTTCCCATAAATTCTATTATTTGTAGCAGTACACAATTCTGTAAAGACCTTCTAGCGGTGGTGGTGTTGGCACTGTGATTTAAAGATATAGGAAAGGCAAAGTTTGGAAAGGTGTAGCTGTATCGCTGAAAGTATCTTTTCTATGAAAAACGATCTTTGGAAAGGGGAAACAGCGTGAGTTCATGGAAAGGACATCCAAGACAAAGATGGAAAACAAGAAAAGTCGGAAAACAAGACGAAGCTCTGAGCTGCAAATGATGAGAAGCTGGAAGAGCGCGATCACCCGCACGTTCGCTTGCCGTAAGCGCCTCCCCAGGCACCCGCCTGCGGCCGGAGCCGGACACCGAGCCGGACACCTCTTTGGCCAGGTTAGCACCAGCTCCCCGGCGCTGCAGAGGCCCCCTCGGACCCGCCGTCCTTTCAGCTTTCGACCCCAGCCCCGCGCGCGCGGGCGGCCCCCGTCCCCCTCCGCCATCCCCAACCAGGCGCTTGGCGTTGCAAGGCTCCAGGTTCGTACAAGTTAAGCAAACCCCGCGCTCCCTATGACAAGAAAAGCAAGCCTTCGCTCTCTTGCGTTTAATCATAAAGTCAAGTTTGAATAGCTCTTGCTGTTTAATAAGGAGATTCGAACCTCCGAAAGCCGTTTCCAGCCCCATCCAAGGCTCGTTCAGCCTCGTGGGCCGTGCCACTCGGGCGGCTGAACAAGCTCCCCGTGCGACAGGCAGAGCCTGCGCTCTCGTCTCACAACTTGCCTGGCTTTCACTGCTGCTACTTTTTATACCTCTGGGCACCTTTGATTTTATTTTCAGGTTTCTGTACGTGCTGAACAGCAATTGAAGCGACGGGCATATATTCACATTGAAGACATGGAAGGTAAACCTTTAAGTAGCAAGAATTCAGTTTTTAAGTGTCACATTTAAAGGGCAGTTACGATGACATTAAGGATAATTATACTTTTTCTTTTTTTAACTAAGAGATCACATTAAAATAGGAGCTTTCTTTTGTTTACAGACTTTCTTTACTTTTCAGTAGCTTGCAGCTATAAATTACTGCTGTTAAATACCAGGAAAACAAAAGTGAATTTACAGGAGCAGCCAAATTTCTCTGTTAGAGCCCGAGGTAGCCGTGGACAGGGTTGCCTCCTTGTACACCTGCCTGGAGTTAAGCAAGGTGCAGAGATTTACAGTTTGTAAGTAATTTTTTTTATTCTAGTGAAAAACCAAGATTACACTTCAGCTCATTTATTGAATTGTCAGAAAGACTATCATTAGTGAATGCCTAATAAACTTTCCTGTTTCTAAATAATTCAAGTCAGGATTTTGAAATTAACTTCCGAAATCAACTTCTGCAAAATAAAACCACTCAATTCCCATGAGCGTGCCCCAGAATATTATTAACTCCAGAAATAGTTATAGCTCAGTGGAATCAAATTTTAAGAGTTTTTCCACAGTCTCAGGGATAAGGAGAAGTTTTACTTGGCAAGCAATTGCTTGACATCAATTCTCTTCTCATTTCCATATTATCTTCAAATAGGCTGTGCGGCCGCTCGTCTCACGCCATCCCCGAGGGAAACCTGTGGATGCCTCTTTCTGCACTTCTCCCTGTCTTTTACTTGGCATGTCAAACATTTTCCCCAGCTTAATTGTGCATCTATTAGAATATGCTAAACAATAATCCTCCAGCTTTTTAACCATTGCCAAGGGTACAGTCACAGCCCTGGCTTTGTGGGGAACTGCTGATGCTGAAGTTCACCATGGTCTTTTCTACTTCTGTGACTCACTGAAAAGTCTCATGTGATTCCCTGTTCTACTGGTGTTTGGTGCTCTGCTTAACATCAGCTAATTAAGCAATTTTTTAATTTTTTTTTTTTTTTAATTAAGGAGCCTAACATTGTTTTCCTCCAGCTTCACAGAACTGAAGCTGGAGTGAATATGGCCCATTTTGTAATATGTTTCATTTTTGGCCACTTCTTCCCACTGTCTCTTTTTATCCCATTTTGAATCACCTGGAAATACTGACCTCCTCATGCTGCATGGCGGGATGAATGCAGAAGCGTTTCTGGCATTACTGTAAATGTTTTGGATGCCATCAGGTTAGCATTTTAAATCCTGCCAAAGAGAGTTTGTCGTGCCTCACTTGTACGGTCCCGCAAGGAGGTTGCAGCGGGTTTGCAGGGGTTTCACACAGTCCCTGCACCCACAGGAAGGCGTACAGGGGGGTGGTGGTGAAAAATGAGTGGGCAACACTGCGCACCCATGTCCTCCCAATACGTCTGAAGAAAAGGTTGCAATTCAAAAACTATGTCTATTATTAGAAGTTAAATGGCCTCTAAGTGCCCTGAAATGGCAGTTCTGCTGTTCTGCCATTGGGAAAAATTACTGTATTCCTGCCCTACTCTATCTGCTAGGGCTGAAGTGAAAATGAGAGGTTATTTTTCTGTCTCTCCAAGTCTTTTTCTCTGTTGATACAACCTGAAGAAACAAGCAGATATGGCTCTTTGGTGGAAAATCACATACTCAGGAAGCCCAAGAAAAGGCACCACAGCTGGTGTTTTAGTAGGCAATGAAGTCCCACATCATAAAACACCCAAGCAACAGAAGAACTGGAGTAATTAGTAATTAAGTTCTCTGTAAGGGGAAAAAAAAAAAAAAAAAAGAACAACTTCTCTACTGATACTTTTAGGTGAGGAACAATTTAAAGAAAAAAAGCTGTCATGCAATTAGCAGGGGCTAGAAAAGAGACCTGTGGGAAGTACCTGGTATTTCTCCTCACCCTGTTATGACTGCTGAAGAACATCTATGTTCAAACAAACAAAAAGGAAACAAGCTCACTTTGTTCAGTACCACAAGTCCACGCTCAGGAAACATCTCCCACGTATAAACACAAACTTTGGGTACATTCTATTAAAACAATGGAATAATATCATAAACTATTTTACGTAGCAGCCTGACACGCTGGTGGAAACGATGACTTCCCCCCACAGGGTGTTCTGACACTTGGCACAGCTGCTTTAACACAAAGCATCCTTACGTGCACTGTCCCGGTTCCTAATGACAAAAAGATGACTGCAGAGGGAAAAGCAGAAGAAAACCCCGTGAGATAAAGTCTCTGTCCTCATACCAGCGTACCCGACAGCAAGCGGGCTGAGGAGGTGGGAGCTGCCGTTTCAGGCAGAAAACACTCCAGGCGGGCAGGATGGTCTGGAGGGCAGAGGGTCGGGCAGGCGGCTGGCGTGTGGGCAGCAGCAGGCTGCCCTGTGCCACGGCGTCTCTGCTAAATTAAGCTGCATTTACCCTCAGCATTTCCAACCTCAACATCTGCTCTGCTCTACTACCTTCCTCGATTTTAAGCCAACATAGCTTGCATTCTCCGACGCATTGCGGCATGTCACGATAACCTTCGGCCGAGGAAGAAAGCAGCTCTTCAGGGACTGCCGACGACATCCCAGCCCAGTGCTGCTTCACCCGAAGGCGTCAGCACGGGACGGAGCAGACTGGTCTGCTTCTCCTTAAAGGATAGGACCTGGAGAATCAGGAGAGGTACAGAGCAGGGAAGGGTTCGGTGGGCTTGGGAAGCAGGTCTCCATCTTCTACAGGAGAAAAGCAGATGAAACCGTCTCCCCACCCCCTCCTGAAGAGGAAACTTTCCACTAGGAAGTTGTACAAAACATTTAAAAGGCAAGCAGTGCGCTGGAAGTACAGCCACAGCCGGCCATCTCGGGGAAGCTGACATTAAAGATTTCATGCTGTTAAACCGAACGTTATTCTGAGGGAAACATTGCCATTTTGCACACTTTGCTGCCAACAGGGAACCAAAATAATGAGTGGTGTTTGTTTATATCCAGAGCATGAATTATGGGAATATTTAAGGGTCACTTTTATTCACTTTGTTTTTATAAAACCAGAATTTTGAAGTCATTGTGGAACCTTACACACTTAGCCTTACAAACATAAGGAAAGGGACAGCTCTGTAGCTCCCGTAGTCCACAGATGGCTTGGACTGATGGATGATTTCTGACTCTCTTAATATGTTTTTAATTTCTCGTTGCAAGTTTTTAACAACATATTTTAAAATAGAAAACATTCACGGTGACCAAGCAATATGTTTAAATTGAACAACATGGGCTTAGAGGAAAGCTAACAGTGCTTTTAAAACCTAAAAGCAAAAATCAAAATCCCTTTTTAATCTAAATGTCACTTTCTTGAGCTGTTTGCTACCAACAGCTACAAAACAACATACTGGGCCAAAAGCACTTAAATAAATTGCATGGTGGCCTCTGTCCCTGGTGCTCTCCCACAGCCCGGGGTGGGGAGATCCCACTCTTCTGCAGCAGCCACAGCAAACCACTGGGGTCAGCGCCAGCCCGGGGGGCTCTCTCTGGCCAGCACCACTGCAGACCCCCTGCCCACGGGCCACCAGGGACACTGCTCGGGAAGGATAACAACATGCATTTGGGGTGAAGGATAACAACATGCATTTGGGGTGAAGGATAACAACATGCATTTGGGGTGAAGGATGTGCTCCCGGCAACCGCACATGCCACAGAGAGCTTCAGAGATGGGCAGAATCCTCTCTCCAGGACCGGGGGGTGTTAGCCCTGAAGGGCACAGCATCGCAAAGAGCCTCCAGAGCATCCCTCGTGAGGGAGAGAGCCCAGGCAAGCTGCTGAAGAGGTCTCACAACTGATCCTCAGATACAGAAAAAATTCCCAAGCAGAGAGAGGAGGCTGGCGATGCTGCCAAGACAGAAGCAGGCACCAGCCAGCCCGTCAGGATGGCTGCAACCCAGACGTTCAGAGCAAAGCTTTGACCACAGCGGTGTGGGAAACGCCTCCAGTTAGCTCAGCTCCCAGGGCCAGCCCCACACGCAGCCCTGGGACGGTATTCACCAGCGTGCTTCAGAGCTTGGAGGGGCAAAGCGCTGATCGTCAAGTGGGGTTATAAACCCCCTTCTGCTGCCTGCCCGCCTCTCTGCATTTAAGGCTGCGTCAAACCTCACAGAGTAGCCCCAAGGCACCAGATCTTACAGAATTACTGCCGGAGGGGTCCGCACCACCCGGAGCTGACGATTCACCATCGGACCCCAAAGGGATTTGCTGCACTCACACACTGGGGAGAGCCCCCGAAGAGGAGCGATGGTTGCAAGGCAGCACCTCCCGGGAAAGGAGCTCACCTTCTGCAAGGTTTCTACGGCTCCCAGTGTTGCTGCTGGCTGCCGGGAGGTCTGCACCAGCCTCGAAATGCCAAAATCTGGGCTTTGGCCTCAGCAACAGATACCCGCAAGAGGCAGGAGAGCAGAAGCAGCCACTGCCTTCGTCTCCCAGCCCTCCAAGGAAGGGAATGCAAACAGGAGCAGCCAGAAGAGCAAGGAGCCTAATGAACCCCACAAGGCAGTGAAAGATTTTTATTAAATATCTAGGATGGAATAGAGCTATAGCTAACTGCTATTCTGATGAAGTATTAAGGAATATCTTTACCAACACATAGGAAATTCAAAATTTTGGTGTCTGGAGCACATACATCCACGAGCCTCAGGCTGTTTGCCAGCATCTGCTATTGGGTGCAGTATTCCCAACGAGGCAGCCAGGTCTGGAAGCCGAGGTGGTCCCCTGGCTCAGGATGGTTTGGGGGGTCACTCCAGAGACAGTAGGGAATGCATGGGTAGAGTAGGGCAAGAGACACCAGCACCAGCTCCAACATGGCCAAACCTGACCAGATAAAAGGCAGGGGTGAGGCGAGTCACCATAAGAGGAGTAATGTACTGGGACAAGGGCCCAGTAAGATTTTGGGATCTCCATCCTTAGGGATAGTCCACTGGACAGGTGCTGAGCAGCCTGACTTGGCTTTCGGGCTGAGTCTGCCTGGGCAGGAGGTGAGGCCAGGGACACGCCAGTCTCCTCTCCGCCCAGGGCCCGGGCATGATGCTGCAGGTCTGAGCACCACACCGGTGTGAGTGACAAGACATGGGTTCTTTGAAATGGAAATGAACCATTTCCATTAGTCCTGTACAAAGAAACCTTTAAAGCAGTAAAATATTTTAGTAGGAAACTGCCCCCCCAAAATGCCTTCAGCAGACATAAGCAAGGCTCTTTAGACAGCTCTATTCAGTGCAGCCAGGTACCCTGAAAATGGCAACCGTGGCAGGAAACAAGACCCTTGCCAGTGTGATGAATGTCTTCACATCATTACCCTACCAAGAAAATCCATCACTGTCAAATTTTTCTTTTATATTATTGTTCACAGTAAGAACTAATTCTAGCCCGAGGGAGGACACCAGCACAGTGGCCATGAGCAGGGGTGCACTGCAGCCCCCGCTCACTCTTCTGCCCACACAGGCGCTGCGAGATGCTTTCTCTCTTCCCCAGCCCTCTGCTTTGGGCAGGAACAGCAGATCCCACCTCTGCTCGAGCATCAGCACGAGGAGATGTTGGTCAGAGCGTTTAATCGTGCACGACCCACGCCACCATCACCAGATGTGGTGGGGCAGGAGTGGGGAGCGTGACCCATCAGCCGAGGCACCCAGGAGCTGCAGGCACAGGGTGCTGCATTACAAGCACAGAAGCACTTTTCACACCAGGGATCCTGTGCAGAGGGCTTTGTCACGTGTTGATGCTGCTGACCAGATTCAGTATTACATGGAGGAAATTAGCAGAGAAAACGTCTGCTCATGACGACATCTTTTTATAAATACTTGGTCCTGATTTGGGCACTTTGGGCAAGGCTGCTTGCTTTGAAGTCATTAAAGTCCTGGAAATTCAACTCCTATTACATTGAAGAAAAGATAGTAAAATCCACATGCTTAACCAGGAAAACCGTGAGGAAGATGACCGGATTGGGAAGGATGGTAGGCACACACTGTCACTGTACTCCTCCTTCAGCACTCATTACCGACCACTCCTGAGACGGCATGTTGCAGCTGCTGGACCCTCCTGCAGCTCTTGAAATGCTACCACCGATTTGAACAGAATAAAAACATTCGGGTTTGTATCTCCAGAGATGTCAAAGTTGTACACCAATTCCAGACCTTGTAGAAGGATTTCTCTTCTCTTGAATAAACACCATACAACAACATGCTGAAGATGCTTAAACAGCCATGACCTATAGGCTATCACTTCAAAGGCAATTGCTACTGTCCGCTTTTGTACAGCTACACTCAGTTTAAGCGTACTATTCATTAGTGGCTCTCCCCGCTTCATTCATGCCTAGTCTGTAAATAACTTGGAGCCGTATTCCCAGGGCAAAAACTCGCTGAATGTTTTCTTGATCTATTGTTCAATGCACGAGGCTAAATTAGCTGTATTCCAGAGCTTCTCTCTAATGCTTTGGAAGAAGCAACAAAGTCGGTAACATTTTAATCAAACACTCTGAGGAACTGCAGATTGCAAAGAGGAATTAACACCAATTTACACTGAGCATCCTTACCCCTGTCAGGAGAAACCAGCACGATTGTTTAACATTATTAAAAGGCACATACAAAGAAACAGAAATTACTTGGTGGTTGGGTTTGGTTTTTTTTTTCGCTGTACTTTGTTGCTTAGAAACCACTGTAGATGAGGGGTTTGGTTTATTTAAAATAAAATAATTTAAAAAAAAAACAAAAAAAAACAAAAAAAACACCACAAAACCACAAACATGCTTTTCCATTGTTACTTCTAGTGAGGATACAAGAGTGTGAATAACAGGAGCTTTATATGCCTGAATCCCATGGTCAGCAAGGTTAATGAAAAGAATTAAAGAATTTCCATTAGCATAAATAGATGATGGATCAGAATCTAGATGTCAAGAGTTTTACTACCATTACTATATTCTAAGCACAAGTTTTTTATTTTACCATGTTTACAAAAATGAAGTCTTCAAGTTGTTATAAACTTTAGCCCTTAGAAAACTGAGAGTGAAACATAGAATATACTTTTAGTACTAGCATCATCACTTAACTCTGGCCTACATGTTTTCTGTTGTGATTGCTTTCTTTCCCAGTCCAAGTATCTCTAGAAAAACTAGGGAAATCCCCAACTTCGTATTATTATTGCTCACGTATTTTAGGTTCATGTCGGTTCTTCCTCCATCAATAAGACTACTGATTTTAGGGGCATAGTCTTGAGACTTGAGTCCGGGAAGGCTGGAGATTCTTCAAGAAGGAAATCTTAAAGGCACAGGAGCAGGCCATCCCCATGTGCCAAAAGATGAGCTGGTGGGGGAAGAAGATGGGCCTGGCTGAACAGAGAGCTTTGGCTGGAACTCAGGAAAAAAAGGAGAGTTTATGACCTGTGGAAGAAGGGGCAGGTCACTCAGGAGGACTACAAGGTTGTCGTGAGTTTATGCAGGGACAACATTAGAAGGGCCAAAGCCCAACTAGAACTTAATCTGGCTACTGCTGTAAAAGGCAGTAAAAAAATGTTTCTATAAATACATTAGCAACAGAAGGAGGGCTAAGCAGAATCTCCATCCTTTGTTGGATGGGGGAGGAAATGTGATGACAAGGGATGAGGAAAAGGCAGAGATACTTAATACCTTCTTTGCCTCAGTCTTTAATAGTAAGAGCAATTGTTCTCAGGGTATCCAGCTCCCTGAGCTGGAAGACAGGGACGGAGAGCAGAATGAAGCCCCCATAATCCAAGGGGAAATGGTTAATGAACTGCTACACCGCTTAGACACACACAGGTCTATGAGGCCAGATGGCATCCACCCAAGGGTACTGAGGGAGCTGGGGTTGTTCAGCCTGGAGAAGAGGAGGCTGAGGGGAGACCTTATCGCTCTCTGCAACTGCCTGAAAGGGGGTTG
>JAOBAS010000037.1:22223846-22239233 GCA_025311575.1 Elanoides forficatus | reverse complement strand
GGGGGGGGAAGTCCATCGCTTAACCCTTTCACTGCACCACAAACCTGGAACATCAACATGCAACCCTGAGCACTGCTCCAGGCGCCAAGATATCAAGTTCTTGCCATGACTTACAGGAATTCAGATATTGCCAACTCTACTTCCACTTGCAAAGCAAAAAAAAAAAAAAAAAAAAGTTTATATTTCGGTAAGGAGGGTATTTGATTGACTCAAGTGCAGTGCTTCAGAGTGTGTGTGTCTCAAACTGAGAGAATAACCAAAAGAATAAGCAATGTTTTTTCTCTTTCCTGTATGAAAGAAATTCTTATCATTCATTACTCCCCACTGCAGTTTGCTGGTTTGGCACAGTGAGGAAGAACACAAAATCTAGATACAAAGATTCTGCTGTGGCTGTTCCCTTCAAATTTAGTGGCCAAATTCCTAATGACCTCGTTAAAGTCAGTATCTTACCCATAGAGCAGGAAAGAAAATGGACATAAAAACAAGGAAGAATTAAGAGACATCACTGAAGGTTCTTTAGGAGGGAAGATGAACACAATCATTTTTTCTTTTATATGTTAGGAACAAGATAGAACAAACTTTTCTTACAGAAAAAGAAGATCTCAGCGTACAGCCAAACTCGAGTCCCTCTTTGAGCCCTAGGATCAGAGCCTGCCAACGTCCCCCCGCTCTGGAGAGCCCCCCAGCTCAGCACCGCACACGTACGCACTGCCATAGCCCAGGGAGACCCCCGGCACCCCGCCGCCGGCACCCCCGCCTGCCGCCCCGGCTCTTGCCTGCTACCTCGCACAGGCAAGCGAGAGGAAAGGGCTGCAAGGGGCTGCAAGAAGGGATCAGCCCAACGCAATTTATTTCTGGGCTTCTGCCGAGTCGCTGTGCTATGCGCAGTGCAGGAAAGCCATAAGAGGAGTTTGTTTCTTCACAACTGCTACACCTTTCCCAAAGTAATTCCCACAACCAGATAGGTATCGGCGCAACAGGGACTAGAGAGGATGTGAAAAGCAATTCTAACTGCTGTTGGGTTGTACAGGCTCATCCAGATCCTGCGCTACAGCAAACTTCACTTGGCATAAAGCAGGAAAAGAAGAGGTTGCAGGGGAAGGTGTAATTATGTCATCTCATTAATGACCTTGTATCACTACCAGAGCTCCCCAGCAGCCAGGCAAGAAAGCTCTGCACAGCAAGCCAAGCCAAAGAGAGAAATGTCAACAGTCCTCCAAACTCCTAAAATATCAGGCAAATGAGAGAAAGCAGCAGAACCATGACAACCCAGGGCAGTTGCGGGTGAGGACTTCTAGTAAAAATAATCAGTACCGTGGCGGGGCTCAAAAAAGTCTCTAGTTTGAGACCAAATCATCTTTCCTTCATCTAGGCTATCCTGTAAGAGCTGATGCAGAAAGCCTTAGCTCCACATTTGGCAGCATTAAGACCTTTAACAGTTCAATAAAATCTTGCATACGGCAATCTCCATTTGCAGGAGGGTAAGCTTATGATGAGCAGATAGTGCTTGACTCCCATATTTTGGCAAATCTTGAGAGAGCATTTGCATTTGATGACAGCTGTGATGGCACTGTTACAGTCAACAGACCATGTGATATTCAGTACATAGTATTAATCTGAAGTCTGGATAGCACCGATTCATATCACAGGGGTATCAATTCCACTTATAATTTTCTATAGAAAACAGCCCACACGTAATTTTCATAATGCCAATTAAACTAAGACTCTCATTTATTAAACTGGATTAAAAAGCATTTTTACAAGCTCTGCTAATGGTCCTTAAGTACCTTTAATTACAGCCTGGACAGCATCGATTTCACCGCTCCAGACTCTCACAAGACAGCTCTACTCCTGGCACGCATGGCACATCCTTACCATGCACACTCTCACCGAGTTCGGGATTTACTGGCACTGGTTTGGTGCTGCAGTGACAGGCTGGTCCCCAACCCCCAGGACAGCCATTGCCGCACCGATTTCTGTGAGCACCTTTTGGGTTGCACACCTCTGCTCCTCCAGGTCCTTCACAGCTGCGAGGGAGCAGGGGAACGTGCCGAGGAAAGCTGCCCTGCCAGGAGAGGAGGCACAGCCCAGGGATGCTCATCAATAACGCTCCCCACTTCAGCGGTAACAAATTCACTGTCCCCGTGGGAGCTTCTCTTGCTCTTTTCCCACCTCACGAATGAACAGGTTCTTCAATTCAAGTAACACCCTCAAGTATGAACAACAGTGCTGCTTTGTGGAAGGCGGTTACCGCCATTAACTGCTGTAGAACATAAGTTAAAATTGCAAATAATTCTTGTTACCAAGTGCACTGATAAGGTACTATGCAGTAATAAAAAAAAGAATTATTTTGCAGCAATAAAACATTAATTTAAGAAGTCCATCAAGGTGTAGCCACAGAGGCATAAAATTCTTCCAATCAACTGCCAAGAAAGTTTTGGGTTCTTTCCTGTTGGGTTTTGTTGTTGTTTCTTTCAACACGACCAACTAGCAAAGCAAAAGCTTTACATGAAACACTCATTTTTGTTACATTAAAAGGACGGGGGTAGGGGTTAATTTTCTCTGCCAGCTCCATGAGTGCAGTTCCCTTACTTTTAAAGCCCTAAGTCTGTATGCGAACAAAAATCCTCACCCTAAGTGCTGTCCCTGAGTGCTCACGGGATGTTTGCACTTGCTTTTGGTTTGGGTCTAGAAGTGGAGAGGCCACCGAGCAGCACACGGCTGGTGCCTCGGCTTTCCGCAAGGCATGTGGGCGAGCTGATGGATGTGAAGCTTGGGCATGATACTTCGACCCAGCTCAGCCTACAAGTAACACTGCTGCTGTGTGATGGAGCAGGCACAATATCAGTATTTGTACACAAACTTCCTATTGAGAATATTTTAAAGATACTAAAAATTAAAATAAAAACTCATTGTGGAAAGACCCAAGTGCAGACATATCCTCATGAAATCTAGAAAGAGTGATCTGGCCAAGTTAAAGATATTGAAATGCCCTGGTTTTGCCAGCAATAACACCATAAACTGAGACTGCCAAATATTAGAAATGCAGAATGATAAGTTTTGTCTAGTTTTTCAGACTAGAAAACCAATTTTAAACTGGATCTTGGAACCCATGGAAAGCTTTCAGTGGTGCTCATTATGTGATAATGACGTACTTAAGAAGTGATGTACTTAAGCCACCTTAAAAAGGCCACAAATGTCTTGTGAAACCCTTCGTGTAACCAAAGCATGCCTTGCTACGGGCTGTGCCCCCGAAGAACTGAAAGACTGATAAGAAGGGAACATCCTACCCCAGGAGGCACCGCAAAGTTGAATAATTGCCGACAGGCATGGGGTCAGCAAAGATCTTCGGTAACTGGAGGAAAAGTAAGGCGGCAGGGGGAGATCGCGACCACCGACTCAGTTCCAGAGCAAAAAGACTTAACTGCCCCCCCCCCTCCCCCGAGCATGTGCTGTAGAATAAAAGAACACTGTACCTTTAACTCGAAGCGGGGAAACTTTAGTCCAATAGAAACTGTGGTAGATAAGTGACTACCAGTAAAAGTTTTGAGAAAGAACTTTGGAAACTAAATATGTAAATCTAAACTGTATAAAATGAGGGGTGCTAGCTTTGTGGATTACCCCCTAGCCCCCATCTTTGCCCAAGCATGAATGGGGATAAAATACCTCTGCTCATGTGTATATTGGCATTTTGCACACCGGGTAAAACCACCCCACTTTTGGGACAATAATGCAGGTAACATGTCTACACTTCTTCCTAAAACTGGAAGCTGCCACCAGCCCTCCCACACAAGGGAAGACATCCCAGCTGAAACAACAGACAACTTGAGCAAGGAGCATCACCTCAAGTGACACACTTCTTGTGCGTGGCTTTTCCAGAGTTGTGAGAAGGGTGAAGGATTCGAAGGGGCAATTCTCACTGGAACTGCTCAGCAGTGATAACTTGGGACTGAGGAATGGCCTGGCATGGCGGGCAAGGAGGCCCAGCTGCAAGAAGGGGTTAAACTGACTGGAAGCAGGAATGTCAGAGACAGAAGGGAGAAAAGTTTCCCTTGGTGGTAAGAGACAACCACAGCATTGTCTTGCAGCCATCCTGGAACGGGAGGCTCGGGGGCCACCTTTGGGCAGCAGGGCTGGGCTGGGGCATGGACCCAGGGCCAGGCTGAGGCTTGTGACACTTCTTGGCACACACCATGCAGAACCGCATATTGCACTAGGACTCTGCCCAGTGCATTGTTCAGTAATTAAATTTTTTTTATATTAAAGCACAAATGTGTTGCATTCACCTCAAGGGGTGCCATAAAAATTCTCCAAACAGATTGATCCAGTTGTGTGGAATAGAACTCTTGCCCTGCCTTGCTAGGCTTTTATAAGGGACCTGCTCCATGTAGTGCTGGGAAGGAAAGGCAAGGGGGGGAAGGATGGACTCTGGTCAGCTGGAGCTTTTCTGGATCGTGCCTCTGTATTTTACTGCTTCATCACCGAGTCATTCAACTGAGTTGTATCCTGCACTGCTGCTCAAAGCACAGCATTAAAATCACAAGGCAATATCTAGTGACAAAGGCCTTCATGATTAAGCTGTTGGCATTACAAAACCAAGTGATTTCTTCTCTTTAATACAAATCAAAATTTATTAACTACAGATTCCCTCATGTAAGAGGATCAAGTTGCCACCTTTGAGCAGCAGCAGGGGCATTTCTCACTAGGCTACATCTCTCCTACTACCCAGTACTCAGACCACCTCACTTATCCTAGGACCAGTTATTAGCTCTGACCAGCAAGCACCATTTGCTCCAGGCTGCCCCTCTCCTATCAACCAAGGACCTCAAAACCACCACATACCTCCAACAATAGACTGACTCAAGACCAAGTACCTTACTTGGGTATCTTTACTTAGACCATATCTGAGATGACTGTGTTACCTGTATCAGGGACCATGCAGCACAGCATCTTGCCATCCAAAGCTGAAAATCCCAATGTTTTCTGTCCTTTATTAAAACTAAGATTCCCTACTATTGGCTATCATGCACTTGTTTAATTACTTTATTACTTTATATGCTAAATGCACAGTCAGTCATTCTTAGCAACATTTACTCAGTTTTGAGTGCATGTTTAAGTGATGCAGTAGGACATCTCTGTGTTTGTACATGTGGTGGGTTGACCCCGGCTGGACCCCAGGTGCTCACCAGAGCTGCTCTATCACTGACCCTCTCAGCTGGATGGGGGAGAGAAAATGGAACTAAAACCTCATGGGTCAAGATAAGGGCAGGGAGACACCACTCAGCAATTACCATCACAGGCAAAACAGACTCAAGTTGGGGAAATTAGCTTAATATATTACCAATCAAATCAGAGCAGAATAAAGAGAAGTAAAACCAAATCTTAAAACACCTTTCCCCATCTCTCCCCCCTTCCTGGATTCAACTCCATTCCCGATTTTCTCCACCTCCTCCCCCCCAGCAGCGCAGGGGGACAGGGAATGGGGTTTGGGATCAGTTCATCACACCTTGCCTCTGCCACTCCTTCCTCCTCAGGGGGAGGACTCCTCGCTCTTCCCCTGCTCTGGCGTGGAGTCCCTCCCACAGGAGACAGTCTTTCACAAGCTTCTCCAACATGGGTCCTTCCCATGGGCTGCAGTTCTTCACAAACTGCTCCAGTGTGGGTCCCTTCCCTGGGCTGCAGTCCTTCAGGCACAGACTGCTCCGGCGTGGGCTTCCCACAGGGTCACAGCCTCCTTCGGGCACCCCCTGCTCCGGCGTGGGGTCCTCCCCGGGCTGCAGGTGGAGATCTGCTCCCCCGTGGACCTCCCTGGGCTGCAGGGGGACAGCCTGCCTCACCGTGGTCTTCCCCACGGGCTGCAGGGGAATCTCTGCTCCAGTGCCTGAAGAACCTCCTCCCCTCCTTCTGCACTGACCTGGAGGTCTACAGGGTTGTTTTTCCTCACATGTTCTCTCTCCGGATGCAGTTTCTGTATCCCAGCAACTTTTTTTTTCCCCTTTCTTAAATACATTATCCCAGAGGTGCTGCCACCATCACTGATGGGCTCAGCCTTGGACAACAGCAGGTCCATCTCAGAGCCAGCTGGCATTGGCTCTGGCGGACATGGGGGAAGCTTCTAGCAGCTTCTCACAGAAGCCACCTCTATAGCACCCTGCTACCAAAACTTTGCCATGCAGACCCAAGGCAGTACATAATCCTCCTGGTTTCAGAGCGCAGTCCTTGTGAGCAGATCTCCCCTAATCCCTCGACAGACGTCCTGCTCAACCAGGCGCATCTGCTCAGCAGTCTTACCCCATTCAGCTCCTTGTTCCAGGGCACAATCAGTGTGAGATAGAAAAGGCTTTTCTCTGATGTTCATTGCAGCATATTTAATGCTCCACTACAAAACCAGAAAAGCACTAGCAGGCTTCCCAGGGAGAAGCATGACTCGGGGTGCACCCTGACATGCAGCCTTTGGGACAGTGCTCCCAGCTTGGGGGGGAGGCAGGGTCACACTCTCCCAGATACAGCTCTGGTCTCTCCAAGAGGCAAATACAGTTACAGGTGTACCAAACCAGGCTAATTCTGCTGCATCAAGTGCAGCAGATTCAGATTTGTGCTGCTGGCAGAGAAGAGCAATTGGCACCTCAGGGGAAGGTTGGCAAGAGGCACGTTATTGGAGATGGCATCCTCTGAAGGATGAGCTGAGCTAATGAAAGAAGTGTACAAGTATTTCACTCTGAAGATTTATGCGGCTTGGTGAACTAGGCAACCTATAAAGACAAAAGTACTCCATGCTAATTCATTCTATTCTTATTATAGCTCTAACGAAGCTGCATCTCTCACAATGGCAAGAAGGAACCTCTCCAGCCTAAGAGCTGTGTTAAATCAGCATGAGCTCAATGTCCAATTTTTCGCATCTTGAATCCTATTTCCATACGAGTTTAGCAATAAAACTAACACCTTTTGAACCACATGCAATAAAGACAGTTTTCACTGGATACATATTTCCCTGTTCCAAATTCAAACTTGTAAGAAGCTCAGAGCAGAAAAGCACAAGGACCTGTAACCTCTGGAAGCACATGGTGCGTAGTAATTAAGTTCAGCTCTAAAAAGATTAGGAGTGCCCGACTATCGCACATCCTCCATATGAATTTGAAAATGTTGATTTAATTTAAATAACAGCCTGAAGAACCTAGAATCAGAAAAAGCAGAATATCCCAGAAGCATCTCTTTAAAGGAGATCATTTGCACAGGGCAGGAGTGGGAGGGGTCCTGCTGAAACACCTGCAACCAAAATCCCACTGCAGGATGCCAGAGAAACCCTGGCATTGGGAGTACGATGATGCTGGTCTCTGCCCCAGCAGCCCCATGCCACCAGCCAGACATCCCAGCAGGTTGCTTCATGCCAGCAGCAAGCCAAGTCATGCCCAGAGACCTTCCTGAGCTGTTGTTTCTACTGCTCCTCCTGAACACTTCCTAGAGCAGGGGGTAGAAGTGAGGGTCAGATTTAGAAGTGTTGGCCAGCTGCAGACACCAAGTGCCTCCAATTTATCTTCAGCTACAGAAAAAGCTGTCTCTGAGACCCTCTTGGTATTCAAAGTCCTCTAAAGAGCAGGAGGGTGTTTGTTCCCAGGCTGGCTGTGCAGAGCCAGGCAGCAGCGAAGGGGGGGGACAGGTCTGGCCCGGGCCAGGCTTGCGGAGCAGCTCTGCTTACAGCAGGCAGACAGTGTCTCTGGACACCAGACATCACAGCTGAGCCTTCAGGGACTGGGGCTGCTGGGACCCACCAAAACCACACAGACCTTAGCCAGCCCCCAGCCGAGGGACAAGTGCTGCCTCAAAGCTGTTCGAGACAAACATCTGCAGCTGGGGAAGCCAGCGAGTCCTGCAGAGCAGGGAGAAGGTGACCTGCACCTTGTCTCACCTAGAGCTGCATTAGCCCCTTTTACTTGTCCTCAAGCACCCTGCAGTGAGGTGACGGGACAGGGGAGGGATACCCGGATTTTGGGGAGCCACGGGAAGCAGTACCCAGGGAAGAGGACAGACAGCAGGTACATAGCAGTCAGTGAGTGCTCACTGCCCTGCAAAGGTTCAGCAACATCTCCGGAAGGACTAGCAAAGTAATCCTAAAAACAGGCCTGATGAAATTCAGATTTGTCAGGTATGAGATTTGCTCTCTACTTGTCTGATACTTCACACAGCTTAATAGCACAGGAGACAGACACCTTGCTTTCCCTGTTCACTGTTTCCTCCTTACCAGCCTGTATAAACATCTACTTTTTCACCAGTCATGCACTTGCTAAGAGAAGCAATTTTCAGTTGTACTTTTCACCCAGTATATCTTAATTGCAAAAGAAAACAGGCACAGCTTGTTTTATTCGTACCATCTATTAATTTGTTCTTAAAAGCTAACCTCCCACTGGGTTACATCTCCTTAGTATCACGGCTATTATTTTAGTATGGAGATTAGATCATCTATGTTCCTATGTGAACTTACTAGGGCACTCAAGGGTTGTTTCCACCCCAGTTTACACACTTGCACAACTGGTTAGGTTTCAGATGAGAGCAGCACTCAGCAGCACCCTAGGGACAGGTTTGTCAGGATGTTCTGGTATCAGACCCTCTTTTACTCTGTACTGGGGACATGCATGTATGCAAGTGAAAGCCAGGGCTATTTAGATATTTGAAGACCTTCAAAAGGAAGACATCTACATTCCCTTCCCTACATTTCCCAGCATCGCCAGATGGTCTCAGTGACTGGCCAGATAGGTCAGATCATGGTTCTAATAGTTCCTTATCTATGGTCCTTGCAGGAACATATTGAACAAGGCAGTTTTATATAAGAGCAGAGAAAAAGCTGTTGACAAGCACAGGGATTTTCATTCATGGTGAGTGAGAGCACCATGGGCACAGAGCTACATGCACCTTCCACACAGGAGGAGCAGTCTCTCCTTGTTAGGTTCAAATAATCAGAAATCAGAGCAGACAGAAAGAAAATAGGCTGTAAAAGTGTCAGACTGCTCAGACAAGGGAGGTGCAATTCTGGCAAAACATGAAGATTAGCAATGGAAATAGAAATAAGAAATTAACTGCTTCTTCCAGCCTCACATCACCTGTTTTGGGGAAGGGAGGAGAAAAGGAACTCATGGGCTTTAGAAACACAAAACCCAGATCTCCTGTCACCTCCACTTCTTCCTTAAACACAAGAGTCCTCTTAAGTCTGCTGTGTCAAAGACATATCTGTACCAAGTCACCAAGCAATGCACTGGACTAGGTTTAGCTGAAGGGCAGATGCTCTCCAGTACCTTTCCCCAAAGCTCAGTGTGCACAGTTGCAGGCAGAGCGGCAATGGGAATTTCAGCAAAGTTGCTGCAGTATCTCCACTGCTATAACTCATCCTAACTGAGCCTCTCATCCTTTTCTTCCCGGTACTTTACAAAGAAAACCATCAGATTAAATGGCTGTTTTCTAGGAAGAAAAAACCAACCAAACCAAACAACAGAAAAACCCCACTAAAGCCAAGGAGTAGGTCTCCTCACGGCAGAGTAGCTCAGGAATCAGTAAAAGGCAATCATCCCACTGAAGCAGTGCCCTCGGGACAGTATCGCTGCTCACAGGCAGTGCTGTACACAGTTTGTTCCATCCAGCTTAGAGAAACCTCCTCCCCCAACAAGTGACACCAAAAGAGGACAGAGCTCCTTGCAGCTCCATAGCTGGCAGAGCAGTATACTCTGCTGTCAGCTGGGACACTGGCCAGCATGGCAGTGGAGTACACAGAGTGGATTTTTTTACGATTTTTTTTTTTCCAAAGACCCTCAGAAAGAAATTGTTATAACATCAGGGAGGGCTGACAGGAGACATTTAAAGAGCTAGCTCCATCCTCCCCCAGGGAAGGGCACAATAAACTTCAGTTTGGTTTCTTTCTCCCAAGGCAAGTGTCCCAAGAGCCTTTCCTCCCACACTGCTCATGCCATGAGAAGAGATTGTTCAAGCTGGTTTGACTCCTCTTAATTTCTGTTGAAAAGAGGTGAAAATGCAAACAGAAGTGTTTTGTTCTCACTGTGACAGAAAGAAGGCTAGTCACTTACTGCAAAGCAATGGAGAAAATTTAACAAGGGAAATACCCACTTCAGGTGATGTTCAGTCACCCTCTTCACCTGAAGTGGGTTACAAGCAATGACAGAGGAACATAATGCCAGCAGAGTTGTTCTCTCCGTGAAAAGAGGAGTCAGAAGGGGACTTAGAGACAGCAAAGCAAAGACAAAACTGGATCTGCCTCATTCAGAGCAATGAGTCCTCACCAGAGGATGCCATCAGCTGTAACTGCAGGTCTGGAAAGGCTCCTTCACATGGGCCAAAACCCAAAGAGCAAGGTGACCATTCCTCTGACAAAAACTGTTGAAATACTCTTTTCAGTGTTAAGAGCTTGACATGATGTGGAGGCACCACATGCTCCTACAAACAGACCTCTTCTGGAAGACCCACAGTGCTGAGATGCAGCCGCCAGACTGCAAAGTGCAGCTCTGGGGAAGGACAGCTCTGCATCCACCACCTTCAGGGGCTGCTGGCCCTGCCTGGCTGTGCACAGGGACACTGCTGCCACAGTCTCGCTGCTCAGTGTGCTGTGGGATCCCCCAGACCTGTTTTTTGCAAGTAGAGGTACCAGGGCAGAAGTCTTCTTCCTCTTAATCACCTGTCTACATCCACCCTGCTGTGCCTCCCTGCTCTTACTTTTTAGAAGATTTCCTTTTAGTTTTTTTTTTTTAAATGCTAATTTTGCCCTGAGCCATGGGGAGTTTCTTGGGCAGGCTTTGTTTTCTTGTTGAGTTTTGGCACACCATTTAGTCAGGCTCCTAAGAAGAACTTTAACAGCAGCTCCAGCCTGCTCACAGGCTCCTTGATTTTGGGGTTGGTCTTAAAAAAAACCAAAAACACAAGACTAGTTGTCAAAGGTTTTATTCAGACCCCCTCCTTCAAATTGTTTATCTGTATCTGGATGCATTTGCCTTATGCCCTCCTCCTGCTGTGCTGCACCTCCCTGTATCATGGCTGCTACTATCCAGTATGCCAAACACTTTTTGAACCACTCCCTTCCCTTCCAAGTCCAAGACAGCAACCCTGCTCCTTTTAAGACTGGCCAGGCAGCACCGTGCAGTGCTTCAGCAGCTTATCTTTACACCTCGTCCTGCCCAGACGCTCGCCGAGTCTGTCGGGGAGACCTGAACTCTCCCATTAAAACGGCCTGCTGTGTTTCCACATATTCTCTGCCTCCCTGGACACATCTGGACAGCATCGCTGTCTCGCCTTGGCCTTGGGGTACAACCCTGGCACTACATTTCTTTTAGCAGTCTGAGATGTCACCTGCAGAAATTGCATCTTTCTTATCTGTTCCCACAGATACAGTGGGAACCTCACAGTATCTCTCACATACAGGACCCATTCCTATTCATCCTTTTTGCACTGGCAGCCTAGCAACGCATCCACACACCTTAAAGACAGGTTAAACTGTTGCTTTTTGTTTATCTCAAAAACATGGAGGAAAAAATAGTAACTAGTGTGCTGAAAGACAAAATAGCCTTGTATCATCTGAAAGAGAAGGTATAACTTTAAAATATTTATTCCTCCTTAGACAGTATTTAAGCCTTAATAAATCCCCCAAACTAGCTTCAAGACAGAGATTTTTTTCATCAAGTCACACCAACAGCAGTAACTAAAACATATAAGCAACTCGGGCACACAGCCACGCTGAGTGAATGCACCCACTGCCTTGCTCTGCATCACTTTTAACCTTACTAAGAAGCACATCAGTATCAGCACAACGAAGATTATGCAATTTTGAAGAGAAAAAGCACCTTGCAAATAAGGCCCTCCCGCCGTGGCATGAAGCCCTCTCTCCAGAGGGAGCGCAAGGGTGCGCTGCCTCTTCACCTGCCACCGGTTTGCCTTTGGGAAGAGGCGAACAAGTCACAGCAGGAATGAGGGCGGGAACCGGAGGCATCAGATTAAGAAAACAGTAAGACAAGAGAACAACAACAGATATCCTCAGAGCGCAAGTTTAAATCCAGGATCTCTGGGCTTCATCTGTGAAATCATTCACAGTCTGGAAATACAATTCTCACATTCTCTATCTGCTCATAGGCACATCAACTTCGGTCAGCAATTCAGCAAAAGTTCGGTTGATCTCAGGGGTTTTCATACAGCAGATACCATTACTTACATCAGAAAAGGGCAGAAAACACTGCTCAGTTTACATATGTTTTCAGCCGTTTTAAATGGGAATGAATACGAATCAAACTCAACAAAAAGCCTTAAATAGCAACAGGCAGACACGGAGCCTGCGGGACCGTGAGAAGGGCATCATTAACATTCCCCCTTCCAGACCACCGTCTAGGGGAATGCAGCAGAAGTAAGAAAACCAGAACTTTACTGCCGTTACCACCAGAAAAGGACGAACTGTGACAAAGCGGAATTGCCCCGTGCCCGCCGTGACACCGAGCGTTGCCCGAGGAGGAAAACCAAGGGCTGCCTGCCCCCTCCCCCCGTTAAACCTCAGCACCTTGCCCGGGGACCGGTGTGCCCCGGGGACCGAGCAGGAGCCGCAGCAGCAGCCGCCGTGCCCAGGGAAGCCCTTGCTTTCCCCGCAAACCGGGGAGACCCAGACGAAGCATCCCCGGCAGCTTGCGGCTCCCCCCCACTTCGGCGCCGTGAGCGTGCGAACCGGGCTGCCGCCAAACCGCGTCGCGCCGGGTTTCGCACCGCTTCCCGGCACGGGCAGCCGCTCTGCTCCTCAGCGGGGGCAGCAACCACCCGCCGGGAGGCTGCCGAGCTCTGAGCATCCCGCGGCTCGGAGCTGCCGAGCGCCGCCGGGCCCGCAGCCGGCGGCTGCGGCAGGAGAGCGGGCAGCCGGCGAGCGGGCAGCCGGCGGGTCCCGCGGCACCTTCCTGAAGCGGGAGGCGGCCTGTGCACGTCTCCAAGCGCGGTCAGAAACAGAAATCTCGCAGGCTTCTGTCCCGAGCAGCTTCTCGGGCGCTCGCATGCGCTTACGCCTCCCTCTCCAGCCTAGCTCTCAAAGCCGCCTTACAACAGAGTAAACTCCTCACGCCTCGGCCACGTTCCATCATCCTCTAAAAGCCAGAGGAACGGAAACGCGAACTCCAACCCATCTGCCTCAAATCGCTCACCTCCCAGCCCGGAGCCACCGGCCCGTCTCCACCGCCAGCACCCTGCCTAGGAAGGGCTGGGGGACTCTTCAGCTGCCTCTCTGAAGGGCCATCGGCAGTCCTGCAGGTGATAATTGCCAGCTTACATTAAGATTAGATGGTGCCTAATTAAGACCGGCTAATTCTGCCAGACTGATTTTGATCAATCACACTAGAATTATTGCAACCGCAGATTTATTTAAACTAGAATTAAGAGGTGGAATTAGCATTTTAAATCATTTGGGGAACTTCCCCCCAAATTGCTGCTTTATCCATACCATCTGTACCTTATTTGCCTAATTTGTGGTTTTATTTCAAAGCATGCCTTAGCTGTATAGACTAAGGCATTTGTATCTCTCTCACAGGTGTCAAGGGAACCACTTCTGTTAAAGGCACACCCTGCTTACTAATTTTCCGCTGTGATTACATGACTACTGCTGCCTAACCTTGCACTTCATTATTAACCAAAACCCAGCATTTAGCAAGCGACTCGCAGTTTCCCTTCTCTGTTGCACAGACCTCCTCCTCTCGCTCCCTGAGGAGGCACCAGACCTCTCTGGGTGCTGCGCTCATTGCCTGGGTAGATTGCAGCATCCCTACAGTCCCATTTATTTATGTCGTGCAAACTTCTTCAGGCCTAGAGTTTTCTTCCTTGCATAACTATGAAAGGACAGTTTCACTTCAGCTAATTTAACACGAGCCGAAGGAGCTGACTGCGGGGACCGGAGGGGTGGTGGAAGGGAAGCCAAAGATTATTTTGTTAGTCCGCTTTGGTGATGAATTTTGCTGACCCTGGAGCTGAAATCACCCCTAACCCACGGACCCTCGGTCCCAAGAGCATCTCCAGGAAGTGTTTGCAGCTTGTGCGCAAGCACTCTTCTAAATGTAGGGCTCTTCAGCGAATTGTTTTTAGAAGAGAATTAGAAAGATTAATTTAGGAACAAAGGGACATGTTTTAATTGCCATTAGATACTTCAAGGCGTGTTTCATGGGACTATTAATAAAGTGCCCCAAGGGAATGAAGACACCAACACATCACATTCAAGACAAGAATTAATGACCCCATAAAATACTCCCTGGTGTACCTTAAAGCTAAACTGGCAATATTTATAAATTAAAAATTAACATTTCCAAGCCTCCTACTGGCAGCAGCTGTATTGCTGGAGAAATTAGTGACAGCCTTAAAACAACAGAACAAACCAAACCAAAAACAAACAAGAAAACAATACAGTCACAGCGCTCGCAAGATATTTTCTGCTTTATCAATTCCAGTTCCTGATAAATGACAGATGTAAGTTGGTATTACCAGCCTGGCAGCAAACTTGTTATTTCTGAACTTGTTCTCAAGATACAGTATAATATATTGTTGATATTGATGTTATGTTGACAGTCCTTTGACCTTGCAAAATTTCACAGAAGAAAAATGCATAGACTGTGGAGTGAACTGCAATTTTTTTTTAATGACAAGCCAGTGAAGATTGAAGGAGCAGTTCCCAACCACGTACCAATCACGATTTTTCACTGTCTTCGAAACTGAGAAAAAGTGCTTGATAAATGACAGGGGGTTTAAATTTACCCAATCAAAATGTGGTTTAGCCTCAAACTCTAATGTCAAAATCTCACATTTGTACACATTGTTTTAACAAGGAAAATCACATGTTTTGCAGAACTCGCTTCACCAAAATGAGATTCATTGGGAGTCAGTAGAATGAAAACTCAAGAGCCAAAGCTTGCTCATAACAACGGCCGGCCAGGGCACGATTCTATTTCATGAAAAATGTTGATACTGTAAATATTGGCAAATGCTGATCTGCGTAACAGAAGTGGGAACTTTGGACTGTTTTAAGGAAGAAGTGGCCGCTTTGTGGTCTCCTTCCCCCAGGGCCAGGCTGCTGGGAGGGGGCACGCGGGAATTGGGGGCCCGCGGGAATTGGGGGCCCGGGGGCTGCAGCATCGCCTTCCTCATTTTGGCCAAAAACTTCGGAGCAGTGTGTGGGTGGAAAGTTTGACGTGTTATATGCAGCAGAGCGTGCATTGCAATGGGTTTTTAAGTGACGCCAAGATTGACTCGGCTCTGTGGGACCCCGACTGCAGCCGCACTGGAGCAGGCAATACAAAGGAGCAGCCCCAGTAGCAGTCTCAAAGCCAGTGGGAGATTATTCCTGGGAATCAGCATAATAGCTCCCCATTTTGGAAGGGAAACTTT
>JAOBAS010000037.1:22212029-22223746 GCA_025311575.1 Elanoides forficatus | reverse complement strand
GCCCTGGTGCTGCTGCCGTGGCTGGGGGGCTCTGCAGCCCTGGGCTCAGCCCCCGAGGAGAGGGCAGCACAGTGCCTCCATCTGCTCCAGCAGCTTGCCAGAGCCCAGTGAGGAAGCCTGGCCGGTGACAGCGCGTTCCTCCGTCCGCCACGTCTCGCAGTAGCTTTCGGGCAAGCGCCGACCCTTGGCATCTGAGCCGTGCCAGACGCTCTTCTGTGGCCTGGAAAGGAGAAAGGTGAGGGGAAGCCGCTTCTCCCCCCTCCACCCCCCCCATCTACCCACTTTCCCCATCACTCCATCCCACACTCACCATCCCGCATCCCGCAGGACATCCCGGCCGTCGAAGGAGAGAATGCGGGCACCAGCTCGCAGTGGGGCCCCGCTGCCCGTGAAAAGGGCTTCCCAGTTACTGAAGAGCACTTCGTCCTGGTGGGGAGGGGGGGAAGAAGAGGGGAGGGTCAGCCCTGCCCGCACCTCGAGAGCATCACAGGAGCTCCAAGCCCCAGCAGCCTCTGCAGAGGGGATGCTTCACGGTCACTGCCATGTGGATGGATGGGGGCTTTGGGATGCTCTGCAGCTCTTGGAACTCATGGGGTGTCAGGAAGGGGATGGGGACACACACATACCCGGAGGTTGACAATGGGCACGGCGGCACGGTCGGCCCTGCGCACAATGCTGTAGAGGTCCTGCAGGCGGGAGGAGAGGAAGGCGCGGAAGGTGCCGGCCAGCCCGACCTGCCGGGCTTGCTGGAAGCACTGGAAGTCGGCGCCCCGGATGCCACGCATGCCACCGCTCAGCGGGGCGTTCAGGGCCACCAGGTGAAGCTGCCAAGAGAGGAAAACAGGGCTTGAGGGACATGGCTCACCATCATCACCTCCCCTCAACCGGCACGTGGCACTCACGGCGGGCTGGAAGTCTTGGTGCACGTGGGCGGCCACGGGGGCCGGATCCAGCCGGCGGTGGATGTAGTAACTGTTGAGGAGCTCGTGCTGGTGGTGGAGCAGGGGTTCGCCACGGTGTGCCGGGACACCAGCCCTGGCGTGCTGCCTTCTGCCATCCTCCCCCGCCAGGAAAAGCAGGACCAGGGGATGCTAAAGGAACGCCGGGTTTGTCCCTTTCCAGACAAGTTGCTGTTGTCTTTTAGGGTTCGTTTCTCATGCGAAGTTAAACAGTTTTTCAAAGAATTAGTGTATTTTGCCACGGTGCTAAGCAGGCCACAGTCCCGTTATCCACAACCCCAAGCACTGTCCAACTGCTATCAGGCAGGGCTGTTGGCTGCTCCAGAAAAAAGCCCACTCTTCCCCTCTGCTGGGGGGTCAGCAGACCGAGCAGGGTAGATGTGCCAAACAGGCCATGGCTCCAGGCCACCGGCACCAGCATTACGTGGGAACGGCTGCAGGCTGATGCTTTGTGGGGGCAGTTACTGAGCACACTGTGGACATCTGATGTGGTGATAGACTTACCCTGAGAGCCTAAGCTTCATCATCCTCTGAATCCCTGTTACGAATTGACAGTGATACAAGTGAGGGTTTTTCACACAAGTGGAACCTCAAAAAAAAAACCTAACCCAAACCAATCTCCCACAAAAACCCCCAGAAGAAATAAGTGTCCTGCTTTAGTCTAGTTCATATAAAATCATTGAAGAGAGGTAGCATGTATTGGAATTGCAAGTTATTTGACTTAAAATGTTCAGCATTCACATTAAAAATACAAGCATTCTTTGGAGAAAAACGTGCTGGATTAATAACTGAGTAGCTGATAGATAGAAAAGCAAACATCAGTGAGACCTTATCCCCAGGTGTGCTCCTCACGGTCCTCCATGATGTTTAGTACTAGAGTCGCTGCTGTAGTATCTTCATTAACCATCTAGGAGGAAAA
Organism: Elanoides forficatus; assembly: GCA_025311575.1. Taxonomy (NCBI): domain Eukaryota; kingdom Metazoa; phylum Chordata; class Aves; order Accipitriformes; family Accipitridae; genus Elanoides; species Elanoides forficatus. The sequence continues at coordinate 22,221,868 of JAOBAS010000037.1, read as the reverse complement.
AACACTTCACATGACAAAACTATTTGTGGCATGGGTGTTAATGGCAGCAAAAACCCCATCTAAAACAATTTGGGAAAGATGAGCCCATTCAAATGCAACACTGCCAGGGCAGCCAGACCCAACCTGAAAGAGGCATGCAAGCCAGGGGGAGAGGCTGCCCTGTGGGAAAGAGTATAAACTACTTTAGAATTTACTGTAATGCAGCACATTTTAAAAAGGAAATGTATCTTTATTTTTTAAGTTTTGCATTTTTCATCTTGTTCTTTGCACTTCATTAAAAAAACCATGGATTTTCTCTTCTGATGCCTCTCTCATTCTGCCATTGTTTTAGAAATCACTGTTGAAAGAAAAGCATATTTTTTGTTCCCACTGTGGCCATAGAGCCACGTGAACAAAACACGCAGCCAAATTGTGATGCAGCAAAGACGTTTGAGAAAAGCTTGTTTGTAGACGAGCTGCACAGCGGGTCCGTCCCCCCCCTTCTTCCCGCCTCCTCTGCCCCCCAAAATGACATGTTTGCTTTGCGGCTCACTGAAGCATGAGTGGGAAAAGCCCCTTCGGTTCCCTTCCGAGCTGGCACGCCGGCGGATGCAAATTATTGTCTGTTTATACTGCAGCACCATCTGTATGTCCCTTTTTTGGTATAAATTATACATTGAGCACAGAGCTTGGACTACAGATATCAAAACCCCATCAAGATCACTGCGTACGCCAACAAACCATCCTGCAGAACCTCCTGTTTCCCGACCGGTTTTTGGCGGAGGGGAAGGACCAGCGATACAGGAAGATGCTGCCTAAAGTGCAGTTTTTGCTATTCAATGTATTCTCTCTCCGGGAAAGCTGCTGTTTTGTGCTTGAGACCTGGCAGCATTCCCTAAGCAGAGGTGGGATCTCTGGAGAGGAAAGAGGCAAAGGAGACCTCGGTACCAAGGTGCATCATTACACAGCCCCTTGATTTATCTCTCTGTCAAGGAGAGTCAGTCAGCAATAAGTTGACAGGGCCACCCCACACGTCTCCACGACTGCAGCACCTCCGGGCACACATTGAATTTTCTTCCGTAACTAAAGCAAGGGACAAAGGTCAGAAAAAAAAAATAGAAAAACTGATCTCGAGCCACAACTCTACGTGTTCCCCTGCTTCCAAAATTATGACAACAATCAAAAGAATATGTGTAAAGCTTAAGAATGGTAATGTCCCTTGAACGTCTTAAAAAGGGTTTTGCAGATTTCCCTTGCCGGGAGCAGGAGCGGGGCTCCCAGCCTGCCTGCATGCCCTGTGCCGGGGAGAAAGACCCGCTGCCTGCAGGCCTGGCTGCCCGAAAAACCCATTCGTGTTGTGAAGTATGACAGAGGGCAGGCAGGCTGCCTAAAATTACCGATAGTATTGGGGGAGACAGACATGGAAATCGATAACTGTAGGAGATTTCTGTGGTAATAAGCAATAATCCACAAGATACTAACACCCTAGAAAAGATAACTTTTAATTTGCTTACTTAAGAACAGGAATGTTTGTTCACGCTGCGTTTCCAAAGAAAACATTGCATTTTTTTAAAAACAAGCCTGTCAAGTTGCACAGCAAAATGTTCGATGCCAGTCAGAAAGTCAGGCCATCCTTGTTCTTCACTTCTCCCCCCTCCCACACCAGCCTCTCACGACGTAGAGGTTACCTGGAGGTTTCTGTGGGGCACTCAGCACCCTCGTCCCCACGCCAGAAGTGGGGGCTTGAGTGACCCTGTGTCCAATGTCCCTCCAGGGACCCGATGGAGCCACCCGGAGCCCACCAGCCCCAGGACCTGCCGAGCATTTACCCAGCCCAGGGAGCGGGGCGAGGGCTCGGGGCAGACCAAGAGGGGTTTTGATCTCCAACTCTCACTGTTGCAACAGCTAAAAGACACTGGGGTTGGAAATCACGAACTAGGCATCGAATTTGCATGCGACCTTCAGCTTCTCAACAGCTCACGCAAGCAGGAGGTGCTGACCACAGCCCGCATCTGGCACGAGCTCTGTGAGCTGGTGGGTACGTCTGGGACATCACTAGACCCACCGGGAGAGCGAGGGCTCGGAGCTGAACTTCTCACGCGGTCGGGATTTTTTCCAGGGCTGTAGCTCATTTACAAGGGCTATACATGGGCATTCCCTGAACTGAAGGGGGCTTTTTTTTTTCTATATAAGTACCATTTGTGTATATATATATATGTATATATATATATATACTCATACACACACACACACATGTGTATATGTATACACTTTTACATATATAAATATATATCTACTTATATAGTGGGGGAAGCCATAAAGAATCTCTTCAAATCCACGCTCCCATCCTACCCTTGTGTTGATTTTATCCCTGGCATTTACTCCAGCACAGACGAGGTTTATTACCCAGGCCTGGGGCAGAGCAAGGCATGGGAGGCGGTGACAGTGACGTGCCAGCCCCATGCCCATTGCCGTGTGCTCTTTGGGTCACTAACACCAGGGCATCACACCAAGGGTGATAAAACCTAAATCAAGAGCAATCCCATATTTCTCCAAATGTTATATTTTTTTCAAAATACAGCTGCCTGAAACCTCTTGTGAAAAAATAATAGTCAATAGGATATAAAAATAATTATGAAACCGAGTTTTCTGAGCCTTAGTCTGAAAACCAAGGCTTGTGAATTTCAAGGGCTTATGAAGGAAATCTGGCATATTATTTCATAGAGCAGGAAGTGCAGGATAAAAACTCGAAAAGCAACTTTCCCATGAAATTGCTTTAACTTTCCATGTCTGCTAAGCTTCCTAGTTGCTTAAGCCTCTAAATCACTTAGAATATTCAAAATTTTGACTTTGGCACTGTTGTACAATTTGGCACGACTGCAAATCACTGGATGACAGCCCAGAGAAGAGGATACAGCAAGCAGTTATGTCTTTTATTAAACCTTTATATTGCAAGCACCGTTCACTAAGCCCATTATTGCATAGCACACAAGCAAATTACAGTTGTGATATATAAAAGGATTTTCATATCTGTGTCTTCTCCATTCTGCTTTGTTGTATTGCTCCATTACAAATTTTGTTAAAAGGACTTGCACATTTGCTAGGATACGTATTTTATATCACCTACTTGCTGCTAAATTATTTATAGCAGTTAGGCAACATCCACTGTGCCATATGTTATTGGGATAAAAACAAACACACACAAAAAGATAACTTGAAAACAAATTTTATGTAAAGAAAAATTATTCAACTCCAAAGAGGAAATCGAGGCTTTCTTTTCTTGTATAGTCACCTTATGTAAGTGGCTTCTCATCTGCAGCTGATCGCGCACTGACCCATGGAAACAGGTTACATGCAGAAGGGGAAAACCAGCTCAATGCAGACAACTGTGAACATGTAAGTTGTCCAAGATGAATCGTGTGAAATGATTCAGGCAAAAGAGAGAGGAAAAAATGAACAAACAACATAATCCCAAAGGATACAAGCAAAACTGTTAATGTAATGCTAATGTGATGCGGTCCCATAGAAACTCCCAGCCTTCATTGCTGCAGACAGACAGCTACAGCCTGGGAGGCACATCTAGACTTTTTTTCACACTGGCCATAGGCGAAATCCAGTGTCGTGGCCGTGCAGGTGAATGACTGACCAGCAGAAGCCTTTGCTGTTTTGGAGTCACTCATTTTTTCCTCAGGCACTCGCGGTTGGGGGTTCGCTCTCTTGCAGGGCAGCGAACAGCCCCCGAAAGCCGGCACGCCAACGCCTGCGCTCTTGCAGCGCTCGGCGTTTCCAGGTGGTTTTATTTATTCCCGAGCAGCTGTAAGTGACGCCCTGGACCCTCCATATCCCGTGGGGCTGAGCTGCCGCCCCCGTGCCAGCCCAGCGCCCTCCCAGGCTCTCCGCCGCTGCCCCGTGTCCCCCAGACGTGGGCCGAGCTGGAGGGGACGGTGGGGGCTGAGCCCCGGTGCCGCAGCCCGGGCAGCCGTCCCCCCCGCGCCCCCCCAGCACGGGGTCTCTCCTCCACTGGGTCCGGCAGCGCCTTCCTGTGCCTTTCCCACCCTGCGGCCCTGAACCCCGCGGGACGCAACCGAACGTCCCTTCGCTCGGGTCAAGTTGGCACCAAAAACACCCAGAGCCTGCAAAAACCTTCACTAAGTGAAACGCCGCTAAATAGCCTAGTCCCGTATCAAGGGCCCCGAAGAAACCTGCTCTGTTGATACACGTTTGAGTGACCTTCATCTGTGAAGGTCGTAAATAGGATGGAAAATTACACGTACGCTTAGCTGACTTAATAAGCCCGTTCTGCGGAGGGTCGCAGCCGATATTTTGTTATTTATGACCTTGAGGTGCTAATTTCTTAAGTGATAATGAGACGTAACCTACACATTTTACAGCCAAGAGTGTGGTGATGGAGAGAGATTCTTTTCACCTCAGGAAGCTTTACTCTAATTTAATACATAACAAGCAGAAAACAATCTTGGATTTCACACCTTTTTTCAGTGCTCTCGCCTTCTGTAACAGTGCAGCAACTCTAAGTATCATTTCTTATTTGAGGAATAATTCTGCAAAGCCGGTCCTTAGCAGAAAGTGGACAGGGAAAACAAAACCATAATTTTTTGAAATGCTAAGGGTTCTTTTTATATATTCAACAAAAAGCTGTTGGTACTTCTAAAGGAGACGGAAAGCTGCATATTCATGTATTTTGCAGTAAGCGCAAACCAAGCACAGATGCACATGAACACACAGTACGTAAGCTATTTTTTAAAAAATCACATTTTATAAGCACAGGATTTTGATTAAAAATCCAATTTTAAAATCAAATTTTAAGATAGTTTATTTATTTAACCTTTTCACAAAAATGAAGTGTCACGTTTGGCCAGCACTACCAAGAAATAAGTTTGATACAATGAGCCATACAACACTCGCAGCTCTAATTTTTTGTACCTTTGGTGTTTTGACTGCTAGTCTCACAAGATTTGTCCAAAAAGATAACGAGCTTTTACTACGTTATGAAAATTAGCAGCAAACCACATAACCTAGTTTACAAATGGCTTACACAGTTCAAGACTGAAAGTGTATCATTTTTTTTTCTCTTATGTGTAGGAGTGAGTGTAGTTTTTTCTTCTTTTGAAGTTCAAATAATAAAGAACCTTGACACATTTGTTAGTTTGATTAGGAGCCAGAAGAAACAAACGTGCAGGAACTACAACGCACTGAACGGTAGGCATATTGGCCTCATAATCTCTTAATAAGTTGCAATTAGTGGGTTTGGTTTTTTTTATATCCCAAGTCTTCCATCCCACCCGCAGAGCTTGGAGCTGTACCTGTTCGCCCTCCCCAGCCCGTCGGGCTCAGCGCGCGGCCGCCTGCCAGCACCCGCTTCTTAGAAGGGCTCTTCCCTCAGCTTAGCTGTTTTCCCTTTAGCCTTGTGAAATGGGCCGCTCCTAGGAATTCGCCGAAGGCAAAGCCTTGCCTTCCAGCGTGAAGCCTGCGTTTCATTTCCAGTGGGGTTTTCCTCCACGCTCAGCCTGCGGCGCGGCCACCTGACGTCTTAAATCGCTGACTCGGCAATCCTTCTGCCGCACCCGTCCCGCCAGCCTCACCCGGGCAAGGGAAAACACAGGTTAACAAAATTATGTGAACGGCTCGGCCCATTACGGTATGGGAAGTTAAAGAGAGCAAACGCCTTCCCATGGCCTGTGCACCCCATCAGTGGATGGGGCTTTTGGTTCGGTCTGGCAGAGCAGGGGCAGGGGCTCCCGCTGCTCCGCACCGCACGGCACAGCCGCAGAGCCCCCCGGGAGCCCCAGCTTGCCACTGCCCTGGCCCCACGTCCGGGAAACCCAGTAAAACCAAGCAGAAGAGTAGAAATCCTTTTGGCAGTGAGATTGCACGGGTATGCAAAGGAAACCCCAAACAACCCCCTAGAAGGTGTTGAATCCCCTGTGTGACGGAGGGGACGTCCAGCGGGGCTGCCCCTCGGCACCGCTTGTGTCCCTACAGGTCCTCCAGCCGGTGTGGAGACCAAACCTGTGCCACAGGCAGCGCTGACCCAGGGCACGCGGGGGACTCCTGCCCAGGAGGGACGCGTCGAGCAGCATTGGACACCAATGCTCCGGCTGGCGCATCCCCTTCATCATCTCTGCCACGGCCCTTGGTGGTGAACCAAGAGCTTGTGAAAAGCTCTTCGCACTACTTCATGGCTACCCAGGATGGCACTGGTCATGGACTGGCCCCAAATAGCCCACACATCAGATAAGCCTTTAAACACTAATGAAAATAGCTATCGTTTGAAATATTGTCCAATAGGTATTTCAGGCGCACAAAGTAATTCTTGTTACATCCATGTTTACTTAAAACCTCTTTTTCCGTGGCACCGTTTTAACTGAGTTGTCATTATCTCTCCAGAAGAAGGAAGAGATGTGGACATCTGCTCCACAATCAGCTGCTGCCTGCTGCATTTGTGCCACTGAGATTTCCCCGAGCTTCCAGCTTAATCTCTCCCAGCTCTGCTCTGATCTCTTCCTCCGCTTGCCTTCCCTCTCCTCGGGCAGTAGGGATCCGTGGTCCCCATGGCGGCAATGCTGAAAGACCCTGCTTTTTGCCACCTTGCTCTGGCAGAGCGGAGGACGCAATTAGCAAGGGAACATCACCACTGTTTTGCCATTTCTTTCCAAATTTCATGCCTCTTCCCATTATGGAGCCTGATGATCTGTGAAGACTATAAACCATCCACCCAGCAACAGTGGTGGGCTTTTAAAGCCTGAGCTGCTGCCAAGTATTCCAGCTCCGCAGCAAAATACCATTCCTTTCAGCTGCTCAGCTTCCAGCTGCCAAAAGCAATGGTTTGCATCTGTCAGTGCCATCTTGTTTCTCTAAATTCAAGTCCATCACCATTTGGAAGCATCACAGTCAACAATAAATGATCTGTGGGAGGCTGCAGTCCAACAAACCACTCCAGTTAATCTTCATTTCAAGTTGTGGGTTGCAGATTTCTACCTACCTTCCCAGAAAAAGCTGCCCTTGAAGTGGAAGTGTCATGAAATGCGTGAGGAATGCCTGCAGTTCAAATCCTTACTAATGTGGTGTGTATTTTAATAAGGTGTCTTTTACTTTGACCCTCATCAACTGATCGCATTGATTACAGCAGTGGAAAGTTTTGGGCATTGCCCATAGATACTGTCCTGCCAGCGCCTCCTCTTCTGACAAGCCTCTCAGTCATCCTAAGTTTTTTTGCCCCAACCCAGACAAAAACCTGATGACTGGCCTACACTTAACTGAAGATGTTACAGTAATTATCCATCTCCAATTTTTTAAATAAAGATCTATAAACAAACCTCCCACAGAAATATTCCATTATGTTCCTCTGTCCCTGAATTTGATGAAACAGATATGCAGTGATGATTTCTATTAAGCATCCAAAAAGTCTCTTTTTCTAAAAACCTGTCTTCCAGTTTTGATTATAAGGCTCAGTGCTTTCCTGCCAAGTGCTGGAGGTGGCAGCTACTCACCTCCCACCTCCGACACCACGGTCTCCCTTCATTCCCATGGGAAGGCCAGGTAGCTGGGCCGCTGCTCTCAACGACGTCCTACCCAGGAAGGCAGCCAGTGTTTGCCTTACTCCAAATCAGACTGGATTATATGTCTCTGTTTAAAATTCCAGAACAGTATATCCATATATTCTGTTCACTACTGCATAGTCTTCTCAGATCGTTCTCTTCTGTGCTACTTTGGATTTTTAGTGCTCCTTCCTATCTCCTCAAAGCGAAACTCTGAAGTTGAGGCAGTGCACAGGGCTGGCCTTAGGGACCCTGGCTGGAAACCAGGCTGTGGGCACCCAACACTCCGGACAAGTTGGGTGGATCATGGGCTTCTCCCGCAGAAATACCCTTCAGCAACCAAAGAGCCATTCGCTGCCATTATCCTGCCAGTATTCCGTCATCCTCTGCAGAAGGAACCTCCTTTGGGGGCTGTACTGAACCCAAAGTGCTGCTCTGCCTTCAGAATAACTGCGAAACCAACCGACTCGTCTGGCTTTTCTGGAAAACTTGCGAAATACTGAAACCTGCCTCTCCCAGGACAGAGCTGGCTGGGGGACCCTCCACAGGTGGCTCCCCTCTGGGAGATGAGGAAAGCCTTGGGATGGGTGTCGCGCTGTCTGGAGCTGCTCTCAGCACCCGGAGTTGCAGAGGGATGCTCTGGGAGAGGGACGGAGGGCGGAGGGACTAGAAATGGGTTTTGGGTCTGTCTGGGCTGCCCCCTCAGTAAAGTTAAAATGTGGGTGCACTTTCATGTATCTATTTTAAATTTTTAGTAATTATATAGTTATTGAGAACTGGTAGCTACTGTGTGGAACCTGACAAGGCTTTCACTCAGGTAATGCTCTGTTCTGCTATGGACACACAAACCTGTTAATCCCAAATATTTTTTTCTGATATGATAGTAGGAATTGAAAGGGAAATCTGAGTATCCTCCCTTCAATCAGATCTGTCATCTCATCTGTGCAAAAACTTCTGTTTGCATAGAAGTTGCTAAGCAAAATTTTCCTGGCATTTTGCTATGTGAAGAGAATCCTGGGTTTATTACTATGAGAAGGGCTACGTTGGGTCAGACCACAGATCCAACAGCCCAACACCTGCCTCCAACAGGCCAAAAAGCATATGGCCAGGTTATTGTATACTGTACCGTAACCTTATAGGCTATTTCCATGACACAGTGAAAAACAGGCCTAAATTTTTGTTACTTTGGTTTTACCCTTTGACATCTTCTTGCCTAGGACTTCTAGGAGGAAGCATTAACTGAAATACAGGGCATGTGACAGAACACTTGGGAGAATATAAAGCATGATGGCTGCAAGTGTTTTATACAGGTAACACACTGACCACTTGGGATCTGAGCTCCTGAAGACTTCTTATGTGGAATTAGACTTTGAAATTGCACTTCAGAGTGCTTTCATGTCTCCAGACATAGGTATGTCCCCATTTCAGACACACAGAAGTCAATGAAAATGCTTCTGTTAAATACAATGAGTTTTGAAGCAAACTTATAGTGTATACTAAAGACACACTATATAGTTAATAAGTTTTTGCACAAGATGAGGTGGTAGATCAGATCAAAGATTTCAAATAAAGAGGAAAAAAGAGGTGGAAGAACGATAAAGCACATGCCCAAAGTTGCATATATTGTAAAAACCACATTTCAGAAAAAGGTAGAGAAATTTTAAGTGAGGGATGCATTAGAAGAACAGTAATTTATCTAAAATAGTTTTAAAAATTAAATGTTTACAAATGATTATGCATTATGAGCACATCTGTGTTAACATGGTTACCAGTTTGCTTTTATTAAATCTAGAGATGAGTGTAAAAAGGCATTTCTTTCTATGCAAAATTGCCCTACCACCAACTTGGGAGAAAATACTTTTGTTTGCTTGCTTATTTTTCCCATGGAATATAATATTCAAAAGATTTGATTCCAAATATGGGAGAGAAAACCACCGTCACCCATGGGCTGGGTGCTCAGAGCAGCACTGCCCTGCAGCCTCCCGGCTGCCCTCACCCACATGAGCAGCCCCCTCCTCCTCCAGCTGCGAAGGCAAAGCAGCACCCGACTGCCCTTCGGCCTCTGCTTTGCTGTGCGTGCCACCCTGCAGCCCAGCGCAGCACCCCTGCATCCCTGCACCCTGCAAGAACCCTGCACCCCACAGCATCCCTGCAACCCACAGCATCCCTGCATCCTACAGCATCCCTGCAACCCACAGCATCCCTGCATCCTACAGCATCCCTGCAACCCACAGCATCCCTGCACCCCACAGCATCCCTGCATCCTACAGCATCCCTGCACCCCACAGCATCCCTGCACCCCAC